>JAJLRJ010000005.1:46944893-47419893 GCA_024195265.1 Dendrophyllia cribrosa | reverse complement strand
GTAGGTAACAGCACTCACGCAGACTTTCCCTGGGATTCCGGTGGTTTCAGTTCGGCTAGTTAGATTTACCGTATTACCAAATAAACAGTACCGAGGGGTCTTATGTCCTACAACCCCTGCAACAACCTCGCCGGAATGAACTCCTATTCGTGGCTGGTAAACAAGAACAAAAAAAAATTAAACGTATAATTTCCTGAGGAATTGAAAACTCAAAAGACTGCCGACAGGACTGCTATAATGTAAGTGTCTTTTACCGCGATGATTATTTGATGCATGTGGGAATTAAATCCGAAACTCGGCCCGGAAACGAACCCACTTGAAAACGTTCCGACCTATGGTTCTTCTCTTCAGACAATATCTTTAAAACGTCATCGATTTTGCACACATTAGGTGCCTAGGTTTAAAACGAGTAGCATTAATAACCAGTCCAACACGCTGCGCCTATTCGCCTCGCCAGAAACTGCGGAGAGACTGAGCACCAGCTTTCGGAACTAGGCTTTCTGGGATCGTTTGGGTAACCAGCGTTTATAATAGTTACGATGGCTTATGGTTTCCCAAGGCAACCATTAAACAATCATAGCTCATATTGGTCACCCAAACGATCCCAGAAATGTCAGTGCCAAAAAATGGTGCTCATTCTCCTCACAGTTTCTGGGAGCCGGCGAAGAAATTTTCCCTTTCGTAAACAAGCGATGCCATTTTAGCGACACTTAGAAAAATTTTGACCAATTTTAGAATTTTTTTTTTCTAAAAAGAAAAATGCAACAAATTACCTGGAATCGAACCCGGAACCTCTACATGCTAGCATTTTTCCTTTACCACTAGACCGCTGGGTTGATCCGGCAAACCCAAGAAAATTTTAATTATAAAAGGTGCTTTTCTTAATATATATCAATAACGGGTCACCCTAACCCTAAATCTTACCTTACCGCGAATCTAGCTTAGATCTAATAATCGCTTTACCTAAACCCAGTTTTATCTAATAATGATAGCCTACTTTCATCCCAATCCAGGCATAAACAAGAGAGAAATGGCATCGACCGTTACAAAAGGCCTGGTTACCAATGAATGCTAATGATGGCATCGACCGTTAAAAATGGCATCGCTTGTTTACGAAAGGGAAATCGGCCTTTACCGCGGCTCGGTAAATATCCACCACTACCCACCTACACTGAGGTGAATAGTTGTTTTAGTATATACTGAAACAGTGAGATAATATAACGAAAATGATGCTTTTTAATTCATTTATTCCTGTCAACGATTACAATTTTCGCGCGCAAATTGCTGGGAGGTGAATAGCACTTGCTATTCCGAGTTTCAGTAGCCAATCAGAGCGCGCCAACAATGCTATCCACTGTTTCAGTATATACTAATGTAGCTTAGTGTTTTTGCCCCGCTTGATCGTTTGCGTTCCTATCTTCATCTCTGTACCTGTTTACGTATTTGTTTGTTTGTTTATTTGTCTATCTGTCTGTCTGTCTGTTTCTTTTTTGTTAACGTTCTATTTATTTTCTTTCATTTACTTGAATCTTTCCTCCCCGATGCTTCACCCCTTTGACTGACTCAATCATGTCCAATGCCACATGACACAGGTTACGCGCATGACATGTATTTCTCTCAGGTAAACCGCTGACCGCCATATATTTGTCCCCAACAGTTTCGACCTGTTAATATAAAGAAATTAACGAAATGTGGTTACAATTAAAGCTACATTTCAATAAAATATTATGTCTGGGGAAGAAGATAGCAAATCGCTACTTGCCTTTTGAACGAGAAGTGGCGGACCTGCACAAACAAATTTTAATTTAGTGTCGAAAGTACTTTGCGTTTTCTTTGATTTTGCATAACTGAACTGTGATTGGTTAAAAAATAGCGCTATTTTCTTTTCAACCAAACAGAAGTAAAACCAAAACCAATCGTAACTTGCTCGTACGCGTTTTCCCGCGCTTGGCGTCAGCTTCTTGTATGAGTTGTAATTGCATTTTATTAGTAGTAGTATACTTTGGAGTGTCCACCGGAGATTATTCCGTGACTGACTTATCTCTTTCTTATTAATCTATTATCTTATGTTTGTCTGCTTACTATTCACAGTACTTTAGGCCAATGGATCGCAGTCACGCGACGTTAGCACCTGTCGGCTGCGGTACTGTATTCCTCAAATTTTTTTGATGGGGACTGTTACGTTTGACCAGCTTCTTGAAGAATTTACGCACTTCAGACCTAAATATGCGATTTCTCCCCACTTATTTTCAGACCTTACCATTCAAATTTCTTTGTACTAAGCGAACACCCTCGCTAGTGTCCGCTTAATACAGGGTGTCCGCTTGATAGATATTCTGATGAATTGCGCAATAATAGTTAATTTTTTACCCTTTTGTATCTCCACATTTATTATACCATAAACCTCTTGTAAGCCTTATCGGCTTGAATTACTTAATGACCGGAAAATTGATTTTCAGACTCCGAAACGATTCGAAAAGAAACATGTCCCTTTTGACCTTTTGGCTTAGGTACACCGGGAGGGGGTGGGGCATCAGGCAGTGCTCCTTTACGTATTGGTTTAACTACTTTATCTCTAACCTTGTATACATCGTTGATTTGTGGATCAGTAAGGATGTCAAACTCGGTGTAAATATTATTAAGAAGATGAACTATCTCCATTGGCTCACAATTCTGGCAAATGTTCTCAAAATTCACAATGCCACTAAACAATATGGAGACCATCTCAAACTTCTCTGCCTGAACAGGCCGCTTGTGCCTGAGCTCCTGCGCTACTGAGGGGGGTAGTATGGAGTATAACAGCTGATCTGTAAGCTCCTTTTCTTCGGCAAGATCCCGGTGAGTTTGGCGTAATTTGTCCGTTAGAATTTCCAGCTCTTTAGTAAGAATATAGTCTTCTTGGAATTGCTCCGAAAGCAGAATTAAATTTCTCGTTGCGTCGTGCAGCGGAATGTCGCTGAGGTACAAGCCATTTTCTCTCAAATCGTCCAAGTTACTGACACTTGGAGAACAAAGAAATAACAAGTTGTCGAACTCTTCGAGAAGAAGAATTTGTCCTTTCAGCTTCAAAGAATTAGAATTCTGGTTCGAGTTCACATCTGTTGATGAGTGTGGAAGTTGCAGGCATTCCGGATGAGTGGTCAGAACAAACACTGTGTTAATATGAGCGAGAAAAGATTCCCATGTAAACTCTACCTTTGGACGAACAAGGTCAAAAACGTCAGGCACTGTTAACTGTGAGTTAGTTATATCTTCGATCACACGACTTAGCGAATCTCCGCATTGCAGAATTGTCAAATTTCTGTCAAACATCAAATGAAAAGGGAATATGTGACAGAAAGTTGCAGGGGAGATTTTTGGTTCCAACGACAAAGAGTCGACTTCCTTAATGGGGCAAAAAGCAGCCATTTGTTGGTAATTACACTGGCTGGAATTCTCGTCGTAGTGGATTTCTTTGATTGCGAACTGGACATCATCTCCTGACCCTTGCTTTTGTTTTATAATTTCTATGGTTACTTCAGTGTTTAGAAGTTTTTTTGCAATGGATCTAACCAGACCAATAACTAGATACTCTAAGCCTTCTCTGGATGAGTAATAATGTAAAATTAATGCGCCATCTTCGCGGTCCGAGATCCGAAAAGATGGTGCGCGCATTCCTGGATACACAGAGGCTAAATAATCGTGAAGGGCATCCAAATTTGAAAGGAAATCTCGTAAGGTTCCTGCGATGCGCTGCAGGATTCTGTCATAACCAGACTCTTGGCAGAAATCGATAAACCATTCTCCAAACAATTCCAGAACTTTACTAGCTTCTATTCCTGTTAAAAAGATTGAAATGCAGGTTTGGATAAGGCAAAGGCCGGTTACATAAGGCTTCACTGAATTAAGAGTATTAAAATTTTAAAGCGGTTTAGACTCTGGAAACGAGGTTGAAAGCTGAGTCATGAGTGCGTGATCTTTGCGAGTTATTACGAAAAGAAAAAATAATGACAAATTGGTGACGTATATCAATCAATAGGCCATTTGCACGATGGCGTCATTTGACTACAACTACCAGAATGCATTTCGTTTTTCCTTTCTTATTTAAATTTTGTAATCCCAGTGCGGTTTAAATAACTATAGCCCTAATTTGCACTACAAAACAAAAAGCTGAAGGATTCTGGTAGTTGTAGTCATATGACGTCATCGTGCAAATTGCCTATTCGCTCAATATTCTGATATTTTAAATCCTTCACTAGGTTTCCCCGATACATGCATTTTCTGAGAAACCGTCCGTCGATTATAAGAGGAAAAAAAGCCGATGTAATTTTAGTTTTTAAACTTCTCTTTGAATAGATAAGTTTAATTTTTTTATTAGCTTTTTTGTCAATTGTATACTGTGCGATCTTTCTTTGACTTATTTATTCAGTTTCAGTTTATTTCAATGTAAATGGTCTTTTTGTACTATACAATCAGCAAACAAGACCACTTCTCTGCAGGGAAACTACTAGCTAAGCGAAATAAATTATTCACCGCCATCAGGGTAATTTGCCATCGTTTTGTTCAACTTTGTTGTTTAACACATGCATCTTTCAGGATAAACTAAACAACTCTTTTTATGAAAGTCTTGCCGGATTCTTGAACCGTAGCGGTAAATCCATTGTTCTGTATACAACAAAATGGACCGTGTGGGCATATGAGTGAAATTTGTGATCCTCGCAGTGTGCTATCAACTTAAGCAGTTGAAAAAGCAACCTGAAAAAAATTCACGCTTGAACGGGATTCAGGTTTGAATGGGATTCAGCTTGCTTTTTCAACTGCTTATTAAAACGTTGATAGCACACTACGAGGATCAAATTTCACTATAAGTCATCCGCAGTTCAAAACTTTCGTAACATCTGAAAATTTCACGCCTTTCGTTCCCGGGGGGGGGGGGGGGGGGGGTACTCTCTGATATACGCTATATAGGTATGTGCCGCCCGATAGGGTAGGGTTTTTGAGGTGCTCAGTCCTTAAATAGGGTATCTTTTTTGGTATTTTTGGTATTGTGGTCCTTAGATATTCCTTAGATAGGGTCACTAAATTGCAGTATCCACCCCAACGCGCAAAACGAAAAAGATATGGTCTGTTAAAACTGGGCCTTAAAAAGGGTATCAAATCTCGATTTTTTACCCTTAAATAGGGTCAGGATTTGAGAACCTTGGCGACACACACCTATCCTACATTGTCGGAAGTACCCCCCCCCCCCCCCCCCCCCGCCCCCCGGGCTTTCGTTTCGGATGGTTATAAACAACGAAACAATTGTCCACGGTTACGATCCTACTTTATCGGTTTCTATCGTGATGATGTCTCGCAAATTTTACTTTTTTTCTTTTTTACGTGGTCAGATCAGCCTTGCAGTTCATTGTTTTTGTTCATTCATTTTTTTTGGCTGGTTAGGTCTCTCGTATCATTAGCAGCATTATCGTTTGCGGTCTTCTGCAGTTTACTTTTATAAAATGTTGTTTTGGTTGTGAAATAAGGCCAGCTAGGATTTTCGGAAAGGAGTAAGCATTTAGTAAATTCGGTGAAAATGTCACAATGTATTACCAGTTTTCATATAGTTTCCTTTAAATAATTAATGTTTGACAAAAAAAAACAATACAACGGGGGTCTTTGTAAGCTTTAGCGGCTTACGGATGAAATGAATGCTTTTAAAGTAAGTAGTTCCTGTGGTGCTGAGTTTGTTATAAAGCTTCAGAATTTTGAAAAACAAAATAAGTATTTCTTTCCAATTAGAAAAAATCTTCTCAATGTCAACAACAACAGTTCTTTTCAGTACACTAATCCGGACGATCACACTCGAAAAAGTTCAAACCATTTACAATAGCCTGTTATTATTTAATATACCTAACACCTCTACTGCAGCGCCAACCAGATTATAAGTGATTTCGTCTTTGTAGACCACACTGTAGAGAAAATGGCCATCCATGTCCAACTTCGCCACTCTCCTACATTACGAAATGATACGAAATTAAAATGTTTTCATTTGTTCACACTGCAAAATTTCTGGATTATTAATGCACACAACTGATGATGAAACAAACCAGCGCGGCGGAGTCAAACACAAAAAAAATAACATAGATTACTTACTTTATTTCGCTCCATTTTCCTTCGCCGAAATTTCTCAGAACGAAGTTTTCCAACGCACAATTGACAAAGCCGTACTGTGTTTGAGAAAAGGAAGTCAGCAGAGAATTAAAAACTCACGGTTTGCAGTTTGTTTAACTAAAAGATAGAGTACTTACCATGGTGTATGTCCTCACACAATGCAAGATCTCTTTCCTTTTGATTAAAATGGGTCGGATGTAATATACTATTGACGCAACAGTGTTTTATGATTGGTCCGGCTTTTAACGAGGGTGCATTTGGATGCGTTTATTTCCATAATAGAGAGTCGCTGATAAAAGGGGTTGAGGACGTGTTTTGTTACTTTACAGGTGACCTCCCGAACTCTTGTCAGACTCACAGTAAGTGCGTATAATTAATCTTTTTTTCGGTTTCCACAAATTATGTAATATTGAATATATACGTACAATAAATAAATGTAACAATAACTGCTTGACAGCAGTATGCCGGAAATTTTCTAGAAAATAGCCACCAAAACTCTGATCCATTTGTCGCCATAACGACCATGCAACATCACCATTTGAAATGACTCGGATTGTTTCATGAGCTAAAAACATTTTCTCTTGCATTTAAGGTTGCGTTCTTTTTGACCAATCTAAATCCGAATTCTGCGATCGAAAATTCAGTTTTTCCGTTCCATTTAGGGACAAACCAATCATAGATTGTAATCTGAACGATCCACGTTCGTAGGCGGATCTTTCAGATTGGTATCTGATTCTGGTTTCAGATTGGTATCTGAATCTGGTTTCAGATTGGTATCTGAATCTGGTTTCAGATTGGTATCTGATTCTGGTTTCAGATTGGTATCTGATTCTGGTTTCAGATTGGTATCTGAATCTGGTTTCAGATTGGTATCTGAATCTGGTTTCAGATAGTACGTTCCATTTGGCTAACTAGTTTTAAAACACAAGCAGGTGATCGTTCAGTGCTAGCAAATAAAACAGAAACCCTTTTTCCATTTCCTTTCCTTCCGTAAAGTGAAGAAGGGCCTTTTTTCCACGGAGATAAGCGTTATTTGCCGTTTCTGGTTATGCCAGCCCCTCTCCATTATTCAATTGTTTCACTATCAAAACATTCATTTTTTCTCATTCCGACTGGTTTTCCCAACTAAGTACTGGGGATTATAAGTTCCTGCTAGTAGTAAATATTTGGTTCAATAGTTGATCGCTATCTGGCAGGAATATCGAATGAAAAGATTTTTACAATTGGGCGTGGTTGGTTAAAAATTATAAAAAATGTTCCATTTTTTGTGTCATAATAAACCTCAAATTATAATTTGGGAAATAGCCTTTAATTTATTACGTTTAGGACCGCCCTAAACTGATATGATGTATATAATATGTGTTGACAGCGAAATAAATCGAATAAAAAAGCGCACGCGTTTATAAAATTCAAATAAATACGAACAAAAACGGATGAACAAAGAAAGGCAGTGTCTTGATATAAGACAAGCCAAACAAACATACTCTGACAATTTGTTAATTATCCTTTTCAAGACAAGACAAGACAAGACAAGACATTTGTTATCATAATTATCGGCATATACAATTTCTTGGCACGCAGTTAGCAAAAAAGACGCTAGTTGAGGCGTGCCAAATTAATTCTATTACAAATCAGATATTACAGGTAATAAGTAAAAAGCAAAGAAACGAAAAGAAGATATGTGTAATAAATTCAAAGCAAGAAAATCTGTTTAATATCAAGGTATCAAGGCATCTTTGTCTTTTAATATTTCAAAGAGCACACTGATTAATTTTCGTTTAAACACATATTTTGACATATCTCTCATTCTACCTGGTATCTCATTCCACAATTTAGCGCCAAAAATTGGGACGGCTTGTCTTAGTTTTTCAAGATTAAATTTTTTGATGTACATATTGTTTTTCGAGGATGCTCTTGTGTTATATGCATAAATGGATGATACATGTATCTGTGAGAACAAATTAACGATTTTTGAGGGTGCAGTTTTAGTATGAATATCATGCATTAGGTAAGATACGGACTTAAAATAGAGAAAGCTAATTGGCAGGATATTTGCATCAACGAAAAAAGGAATGGCATGAACATTCCTGTTGGCAAAAAATATGAAACGGAGAACTTTTTTCTGAAGCAATAAGTTTTTTGTTAAATGTATTTTTGACGCCTGTCCCCAGACTATCAAACCATAGGATAAATAAGGCAAGATTAACGCACGGTAAATATTTAGCAAGGTATGTTGAGGAACAAAGTGCCTCAATTTAGCGATCAAACCAACCGTTTTACTTATTTTAGTAGCTACATTGTCAATGTGTATTTTCCACGAGAGATTTTTGTCAATCAAAATGCCTAAATATTGCAAATAAGTAACTTTAATGACATATTTGTAGATGATTTAAAGCCGTTTATAGGCCATTAAATCGTATAGGGGATTCGTCTGAATAGATCCTTGTTCAGCTTTAACTCACCCAGAACGCAGTCAGCTTCGGATATTTAGGCACATTTTTATTAAAATGTTTCCTATTCTGACTTAAGTTATTAACATCAAGTGCTAAGATCATATTGAAAAGGGGAATAGGCAACGTTTCAACTTTCAGTGCACTAAATTTACAAAATAGAATGTGATAAAATATTTCTTTTAAATCATCATGAATATTTATACAATCTCTCATTTTGGGTTATTAATGAAAACAATTTATAACATAGCTAGCAGAGCCGCGCAATCAAATTCAGTATACGTAAGCGTGCTCAAAATCCCGATAGTGCACGCTGATAGCGTGAGCAAATCGCTTCGCCAGAATTCGCGTCGGATTTGATGCACAATTCCACCGGCTATGTTATAAAACAATTGGTTCATGCTTTTAGCTGTGCACTATCGAGTTATGGTTGCACTTGGGAAGTTTGGAGAGCACTCAAGAACTCCAAACTTCCCACGTGCTCCATAACTCGATAGTGCACGCTAAAGCATGAACCAATTGTTAAATAATGAACTGTCTCATGTGGAAATAGACCAGTTCTGATGTGATAAAATATTTCTTTTAAATCATCATTACTAATATTTATACAATCTTTCATTTTGCATTATTAATATACATTATACAACAAACTGTCTTATGCAGAAATAGTACAGTTCAGTATACTAGGGGAGGGTGGCTGGAGGGTTATGTACTCCACAAAATGTTTGTGTTGGTATGTGGTTCTGGCTTCATGGGACCCTTATCCATTTTTCTGACAAAAATATGTGATTTTTTTCCTGCCATTTTCAGACCCCTCCTTCAACTCTTCTCAAGCTGAAATAGCCAAAATCTATACCTAATCCAGAGTAGAAGGCAAAATTACCCATATTTCTTAGACCAAAATTGCCATATTCTATGCCAAATCTCAGTCAAAATCAGCTACCAACAATAACTTTGGGGTTGCATAACCTATACAGCTCATTATAGAGTAACCCCATATTTTTCTGGCTTATTTATACCCTAAAAGGGATCAGAATAACTCTGAGTGGTAATCTTAGATTCAAACATGCACCCTTCGTCTTAACCAACCCCTGTCACTTTTATATGGGAGCCCCCCCCCCCCCCCTCCAGGAGTTAAAAATGTAAAGCACCGTTTCTCGTCTAAGAAAAAACAACAGAGTCCAGCTGGACTCAAACACCCTTCTGAATGTGCTAATCACTACAGCAGCAGAAGAGTATAATTTACATTTTTACATGTCAAGACATGACATGACATGACGTCTTACATGTCATGTCATTTTGTTTAAAGTAAAGGTTTCATGGTGTATCCTATTCCTTTCGTTGTAAGATGTAAGTTATCATTGGTTCTGGTTTTCCCTTCATGGTGACGGGGCCTCTCTTTTTGAACAGAAAGTTGTGATGAGGTTCACATAACAGGGATCTATAATAAAAAGAGAAAGTTATTTATCACTGATTAAAAACTACATATAACCACTTTTGATTATTTTTTAACTGACTATATTGTAAAGGTAAAGATAAATTTAAGGTGGCTCAAAATAGTTTTTTGGTTTCCCTTTAAAGTATATTTGGAGGCAAAACAATTAGAGTTATACTTTGCGGATCACCATCACATTTTACCCTGAAATCAAGATAATATTAGTTTTAATTTCCCATAGATGTATCAAGGTTAGCATTGCCATGGTAACACCATTGGTCTTTCAAGTAGGGCCTCAAAACAGACATACATGTGTATATTCAATTTTCTTTAAATTCTATGGTGAATTCTGTTAAAATTGTCATACAGCCTTTGACCCGTGTTTTACATGAGTACCAACTTAAAAAATGCCAATATTATGCATGTGCGCCAGTCTGTACGTGCCAAAAAAACTATTTCAAGCCCCCTTAAGTCAACTCAGGCCTATACATGGTTCCTGTTGCATAAGGAAACTGGAGCATTTTGTTGGTTTTGTTCAACCCTTTAAGCCCTGATAGTGATCAACATCAAATTTCTCCTTGTAATATCAATGCTTCATAAATCAGAATATTAATCAGGGATATGATGAACACCCAAGATAAATGATCATGTTATTTTAAAAACTTCTCCCTACTATTGCTAAAATAAATGTATAGGGACAAGAAAGGAGAATTTGTATTTTTGTATAAAACGTTTTGACAGTGCCCACTGACAGGTGTACACCTGGCTAAAAAGTAATCAATGTGAGAGGCCCTGCCAGGGTAAATTCCGACAGGCAGCATGATCCAAAAAGTAGCGACAGCACGTAAAATGAAATTGCAACAAAAGACAATCTTTCTCGGCACAATTCTGACAGCGACATGAAAGCCGAGAATTAGCGACAAAGAACGGTGGTTTGGCATATTTTTTCACCAATTTGAGGTCCTTGAGGACAGTTGAGGTTCCCTTGAGGGTCTCTTGAGCATCGCGTTATACATCATTCACGCAACTCCACAACTCCCTGGGAGACCTGGGACCCTGGGAACGAGGTCGTCAGTCAAGCGACAGCAACGCCGATATTCATGAATGAATGAATGGCTATAGTAGCATGTTACGTGTTGGATGCGCACCGAATGATAACTGAGCTATTGTAGAACTGTAGGCGTTTCTTTATAACATAACATTATCCACCTTTTCTAAAATTCCGACAAACTATGTTCCTTCAATTTCCGACAGCGACGTGAAGCATTGATAAAACACTGACGTGAGGCATTTTAAAATTCAGACAAGTGACACGGGACACCCCCTGGCAGGGCCTCATGTGAGGTAAACTTTCTTGTCTAATAGTATTATTTATTTTCATAGAAAATGAATTAATAATAATGTTCACAGTGCATGGAATAGAGCCAAATCTACACATCCTGAATTTTATTAGCATTATTTTAGCAGTACCATTAATTCACCTGATTAATTGTTAACGAAACAATCTCTATGACATTACTCACCTGTAAGTGTACTCTGTTACATTTATCTTTCCTCGCAGCCCAGTTGTCTCTGTACGGCTTGTGAGATTAACAGTGTTTCCAAACAGACAATAACGTGGCTTCTTCTGCCCCACAACACCAGCCACCACCTCACCAGAGTGAAGACCAATTGTTATCTGCAACGACAAGAAAATATCCATAAATTTGATCCTTTGACTACCAAAGTCAAACCTCTAGTTGTGTAATGAATGTCTAAAACTCTGAATGAAATCCATTTAAATGAAACATCTTCAGCATTGAATTCTTTCCTATGGTTGTTTGATTTTCAGTATTTCACAAAATGAAATGTTACATAAATATTGATTTTGCCCATTCTCGGCATAAAAAAAAATTGACCCACACAGCAGCAGGCACTTAACTTTGGTTTCCATAAAAATACTAGGAGTATTTCTACCCTTGCCTCCCCCCCCCCCCCCCTATCCCCTAGATAGCAGGCTGGTCCATGGTATGAGGTAGGTTTTCTTTCCTCATTTGTTAGGTTTCCCAGTTCACCAGAACCCTTTTATACATCTGGGTTGAAAGAGACTGTGGAGTTTATTGTTTCCTTGTCCAAGGAAACAATACAGTGACAGAGACCAGACTTAACCACCAAACTTTAGACTAAGGTCCAACACAATAAGCACTTTTACTTCATACTCATTGAGATTTTCTATTGAAATTTGGCATGTGAAAACCCATTCGGGGTTCGCAGCCAATCAGAATGGCGAAACGACTTTCTCATGCATGAAAAAAGCGTTTCGTCAAATCACAAATCTCAGTATGTATAAAATAAACAATCTCGCTTGTTCAATTTCTGATATGAACCAACTCATGCGTAAATACCATACGCCCGCACTGCCCATGAAGGAATCTATATAACAACCATGCCTTCACAGGGATAAAAATTAACATTTGTGGACACACTCACAAAATGAGATTCTCCCTTGTCACTTTAATTTACATGTAGATCATTAAGTTATTCCCCATTCCCCTTCCCCTTCCCCCAGGGGTGTGAGTCTCACCTGCATCTTCTTCCCCCGAGCATTAACTTCCTGTACGATGTCAATCATGTCAAGTGCCAGATTAGCGATGTTGACAGCATGCCTGGAGCATCTTGTTGGCAGCCCACTGACTGCCATGTATTTGTCTCCTACTGTCTCAACCTGAAATACAATGCAGTGTACTGAATGGTAGAGTCTAGATTCCATAGCTCAGAAGGAGGTCGGACACCTTATTGAGACTTATATAACAGAGTAACTGGTTAGCTTTCAGTTGAGGTTGGGGTTAGCAGTTTATATAGTTAAATTTAGGCTTAAATAACCTGAGAAGCTAGGTGGTACTGTGGTACGGTAGGCTATGTAAGTCTAAGCCTAGCTGAGGTCACAAGTTCAATCCTGAGTGGGGATTTTAGATTTTCTTTTTTACACTTAAAAATTTATTGAAAATACAATTCTAAGTGTCAACATTACGTTATATAATTCTCAATAAGTGTCCGACCTCCTTCTAAGCTATAGAAGGTAGACTCTACCGTAATGAATTCTCCTCGACAACTGTTTACAAAAAGCCAAGTACAAACTTAAGGTTCTGAGATTAGATTAACTTATCAAGATATCTGGAACTGAGACCGGGATGATTTTAGTAGTATTATGACAAAAACTGGAAACGCTAGAGATCTGCAACTGAACTTTTCAAGCCATACTTTCCGTACCATTTTTAACTTGTGAATATGCAAGGTATTGAACGAGTCATAGCAATGAGAGATAAAATTCATTCAATTAGTCCGCCAATAGGCTGTTAACAATGAGCCCATGATATGTAATGGTCACCTGCCTTACCCATGGGAATGGCATTGGAGGGAGGGGAGGGTGGGGAGTTGGATGCAGGGAGTTGGTAGTCAGTAGAGCAAAATGCCTAGGAGAGGGGAGGGTCGGTGAACATTGGGCCCAAAAAATGTCATGGTCACCTGCCTTACTCATGGAAATGGCATTGGAGGGAGGGGAGGGTGGGGTTGGAGGGAGGGGAGGGTGGGGTTGGGGGGGGGGGAGTTAATGGGGCAAAATGCTTAGGATAGGAGAAGGTTAAAAGTTTGATTTCTGAATAGTGTTATTTATTTTCAAAGAAAATGAGTTAATAATAATGTTCACAGTGAAGTTATTCACCTGGAATATGGAGAGAAGGCATTTAACTGCATGATGGGCCGGGCAGTGGTTATTCCTTGGAGGGTTATTACTTTCAAGGAAATACAGCATCCATTAAAATACCACATAAACATACCTTAAAAACTTCATTGTTTTTGTCAGCCAGATGATCAAACTTTGTGTATACCTCATTGAGGAGGTCCACAATCTCCATAGGCTCTGTGCTCTGATTACAATAATGAGTAAAATCAACAATTCCGCTAAATATGATGGTTACCATTTCATATTTTTTGGCCATGACAGGTTTCTTTAACCTCAAGTCGTTAGCCACTGACGATGGAAGGATGCTGTACAGCAGTCTATCTGTGAGATGTTGTTCTTGCTGCAGTTCACGCGCTGTCTGTTGAAGCTTATCAGTCAGGATTTCTAGTCGTTGCGAGAGATGCGACTCGGCATTGTGCTGTTCTGACAGGAGAATAAGATCTCTGGTGGCATCGTGAATAGGAATGTCGCTAAGGTACAGGCCTAGAATAGAAAATGATTTTCAAATTAATTTATATATTAAGTTAGCTGACAAAATGTTTTGATTACATACATGTAAATCTGAATGCCAATGTTACACAACTATGTATCACATGCTTTGTTGCACTAACATGTTATTACCATATTATTGCATGGACCTTTGTATACTTTACACCTTTGCACACCTTGTACATAAGTAGTGATTGCAAGGCATTAAATATCAGTTGGGAATGAAGGGCGACAATCGCAGAAATCTGGGACGCATTCGGAAAATCGAAACACTTCTGATTTTTGTGATTTATCCCAGACCATCCCAGATGATTGGGGATGTCTACAATTTACAGTAGTTTTTAAGTTGGCAAATAAAATTCTGGGATGGTCAGGAATTAGCGAAATCCCTGATCATCTGGGAATTGCCAGGCTTAAGTTGTGTTGAATGAAACAACAAATTAAAATATACTAAAGTAGGGTTACTGACCTATTTCATTTAACCCATCCAAGTTTAGGACACTTGGAGAACAGAGAAACATGATACTCTCACATTCAGGAAGATACAGCATCTGTCCACGGAATCGCATTGTTGGTAACTCCAGTGTACCGATGTCATCCTCTGACACTGTCGTCAAAGATGCAGAATCCAAGAGCCCTTCCTTTGTTTTGACAACAAACACCTTGTTAATGAATGGCAAAATCCAATCAAATGTTAGCGGAATGTGTGGGCGGATAGCATCAAACACTTCATCCAATCTTGTCTGGCCAACTTTAACAGAGGGCAAAACTCGAGTGAAGGAGATGCCAGCTTGGTAAATCACCATATGGTTGTCGAAGATGATGTGAAATGGGCATGCTTGGCAGAATGTTTGATTGCTGATTCTAGAACTCAATGTTACTAGTTCCAATTTCTGCTCCATCTTTTGAATTTCTTTGTCATGCTCTTTGAGTCGAGCCATGTCGCTGTATTTCTCCGGCGTGACTACAAACCTGCACCAGGTTGTTTTCTCAGTCTGGCTTGCCTTCTTCTGGTTTGTCGATGCGCATATTTCAACATTCACATTGATATTGAAAACGTTACTTGCCACTGCTTTAACCATACCTACAACCATGTACTCGAGCCCAGCTCTCTCAGAGTAGTAAAGGATTTCTACGCCACTGCCATCAGGTGTGTCTTTAGCATGGAAAGAAGGAGTTCGCATACCCGGGAATACGAACAGTAGGTGTTCATGAATTGCATCCATACTGTTGAAGAAGTCTTTGAGGTTGCTACCAAGATTACCAAGTATCTTTTCATAACCAGCATCTTGGCAATATTCAAAGAATATTTCTCCAAATTTCTCCAAGATATGATTTTGTGATAACCCTGAAAAGGAAATGGGAATTTTTTATGGTCTTTGTCATAATCTTAATGTTACATAAAGTTACCCCAAAGGGTATGTGTTATTAAGCTGTTTGAGTAGTAACATTTAAATGGATATATTCTAAAATAAGATTCCAAAGAATCTGATGACACAAAAAAATTAAATAAAACTTGAGCAGTTCATTTTTATTTCTAAAAACAGGGATGGAAATTAGCACTTGCCTACTTGCCCAGATGAGTGTTGAATCTTCTTGGACAAGTACAAATTGTAATAATTGAAGGGTTCCTGGCAAGAATGTCCTAAGTATGTTTTTGGCAACTTTCACTAAAATTGTATGTTTTAGGCCTTTAAAAACACAGTTTTGTCAAATTAATGATTTGTTATTGTTAAGGTACTTAAAACAGATCCAAAATGGGGAAGAATATCCACATCTTTGAGACAATGTTTGGGCCCCTATGACACCCTATGGCCCCAAGGACACCCTATGTACAGTATCTTTTCAAAAAAAAATATTCTGTTCGAAGATAGAAGATTTGTTGACCTGGTTTAAATCCTTTCAGTCACATTTACATGATCCAGTCATAATTTTGGCAAGTGAGTCCCTTTTGAGGCCAATAATCCAAGATTTCAGTGAAAATTTTTTCAAAAAAGTATTTAGGACGTTCTTGCCGGGAGCCCTTCAATTATTTTTAGTGCAGTTCTGAAAGTCCCTCGCCCAAATGGCAAGTGTTGTCAATCCTGAAAAAACAGTCAGTTGAATGCACCTGTTGTCTGAAATATTAAAATTTGGGAACTGGTGATTGAATTTTATACTAGTCTTGCAGTGATAAATAATGTAGTAGTCTTAGAGTGTGGTCAGAAATTAGGTAAAAAATTTCTACACCTTGGCCTGAAAATGGGTTGGAAGTTAAAGAAGCAGTCATATACCCTGACTTCGACCAATTCAATTTTTAGTACCCCACCCCCCCCCCAAAAAAAAAAAATAATAATAAAATAAAAAGGGGAGTCCCGCACATAATCCTAAATGAAATCAACCCATGTAAGTTCCCACAGGGAGCCCTCCATGGGGGTACACCCTTAGCTGGCCTTAATGGGTTTTTGTCTTGAATGGGGTGTATCCTTAAAAAGGATAAGCATAAATGATTATTTTTAGAAACCTCACCACAATTTTTGTGGGTGTGTTTGTGACCCATTATCTATGATTTGCCCTTCATATTTAGCCAAAAATGGCAAAAATCTACAGCTGATTTCATACAAGAAGGCAAAACAGACCGTTTTAAACCAGAATTGTCAAATTCTATATCAAATTTCAGATTACAATTCTCAGTTCTTTGGGGTTGCATAAATATAATTGACTTATAGATTTCTATCTGACCATATGCCAGTCCATACTCACTCAATCTGACACTCACTCATTTTCTAACCTATCGTTTTATTTTGATAGTTGCTGGACTTATCTCCTTCAGCGATCTGCAATATGTGTTTCTTGTCTTTTATTGTTGTTAAAACCAATACAATTCTTCCAAATTAAGTCTCGCTTTTCAATTTTTAATGTGTCTAAATAACAGGTATTTTTCTTCATATGAATTTTTAAGCGATACAAACAACAGCAATGTAACATAACGTTGACATACGGATGATCAGTCTGATCGCGAGGAATTATAAATTTCCGAAGAATTTGTCTACAGTTTATAGCTTTACAAAACGCGATTTAAAATCCTGGTATTTTGTCCTTCAAAGGCGACGCAAATGTGCAATTAGCATGGCGCTAGAATTTAAAATATACACAGACAAAAACAATAAACTAGATATCGGCGCCTTTGTGTTAAATTTTGTTCATCGATCGTTGTTGAGCCCCGGCGCAGAAAATGGTATAGAAGTAAAGATAATAACCTGATAACTCTTCATTTGGTATTAATATTTCTTTAATTTGTGTCGAATATTCTTCTAAAAAAGGTCGAAATGACGAAGAATTCGCGGACTCGAATGCAGGCGAAACAACAGAAATAGAACCGTGTTCAAATACCGCGACATATAAACACAGTGCTCACCTAACACTTCCGAAGCCACCCGTAGCATATCGAATGTATTTTGATCATCGTAAATTCGACGCTGGTTGAATTCTCCTGTTTCTCCGAGATCGATATTAGCCTTCTTCCTACGAGAGAGAGACAACAAGGAAAATCAGACGCGAACAACAAAATGACTTAATTTGCTAGAATTCCCGAGTGTTAGACCGTTAACAGCTGTGATGTTGAAAAAAAACGCTGATTTGTGTAAAAACATACTTACAACACTTCCTCCCAAGTCTCAAAGCTGCTTTCCCGTATCACATACTCCTGCAAAGCTTGGTTTATAAAGCCGTACATCGCTGCGATTCCTCACGAAACCACAGAGCAAACGCAATGTCCAGAAGTGATTTATGCCGAAGGCTCGGTGCCTATTTGCGCTCTTTTATATAAGTGACTGACACTTTGGACTTGACGACTAAAATAAATGTCAGGTCGTTTGCATTACAATGGCAACAATCGTATCACCAATACTAATCGCTGGGAATATAATCGGCTTGTACGTAAAGGATCAAATCTTCTAAAATAGCAATCAGAAAATTTGACACATGAACTTTACGAGATTCCCGGCATTTCGATCTGACATGCGCCAAACACTGTGTGTTTGCGAGGATCAGCGTGGAGGGGGAGGGGTGGTAACGGACGGGGTGGAAAGAAGGGGGTGGAGGGTGGGGAGGTGTAAATAGAGTTGACTCGAAGCCGCGCGAAGGCATGGGGGCTAGGCGGGGGTAAACATGAACGCCATTTTTCCGCCACTTGACATGGCTTTAAGGTGGCTCGATGGTGTTTTTTTCTGTGCCGACCACTCTTTTTCAATCACGTATTTGGATATCTTATTCAGTATTTACCTAAATACTCATGGCACACACTTACTAGGGAAAAATTGAAGTTTCCATTTCAGTTGTATTTTTTGCGATCGAAGCGTCCTTGGCAACGATACGTTGCTAGGCGTAGTTTTACTTGTGAGGCCGCCGTCGGCCTGTATGAGAAATTTTGGTAACTCGCTCTTGGGGACTGAAAGAGTACCACAATGCACACATTTTAGCCAAGTTTGGTTAACTTCTGTGAGAGGATTTTTGAATGGCACGAGTTTACTTATTTTAGGGTTAAATTTGGTAAAATATCAAAGTTTGTTGTATTTCACCCCAAACTGAGAGATCGAGGACCTAATGCCGATTTCAACTTTACTCATTCATAAGAACAACTATTGTACCTTATTTGTTTGGCTCTTTTGGCGGATTGACGGTTTTGGATTTTTCCCTGTGCCGAGTTATAATAATCGAATTTACGATGTTTTTGCAACAAACGAGCAGAGAATCTTATGACCTCGCTTATTTTAAAAATCTGAGATAGAATTTCCCAAGAATAAGCGAACTATAAATTTGGACCTTCTTTTACTTAGTCTCCAAATTTCGTGTTGGTTGAAATGCTGTGAGACTTGTACGCTGAACGTCGAGTTGGTAACATGCGCGCTAGTATTTTCAGAGATTTCTTGTTCTCCGAGATGTTTACAATTCATGATCTATTCAGCATATTTCATTGTTCTGAAATGACACCTGCACGCGAATTCCAGTCTAGCACGGGCGGAACCAAAACGCTTGATTAACTTCCGAAGACCTGCCGATTATGGTAATAAACTCTTCTGTTAGACACGCTTATTGTAGCGTTTTTCACGTCTTTTAATAAGGGAAATAATTGCTGCCTTGACAGTGAGTAAAAATTTCTGTTTTCTGTTTGCGGCATGCTCTTGCTATTTTTAGGTCAATTACGTGTTTAACGTTGATGTTCAACAGCTCACCTGTTATTTCATGAACACATTGCCAGGACTGATGAATTACCATAATCGGCAGGTCTTCGGAAGTTAATCAAGCGTTTTGGTTCCGCCCGTGCTAGACTGGAATTCGCGTGCAGGTGTCATTTCAGAACAATGAAATATGCTGAATAGATCATGAATTGTAAACATCTCGGAGAACAAGAAATCTCTGAAAATACTAGCGCGCATGTTACCAACTCGACGTTCAGCGTACAAGTCTCACAGCATTTCAACCAACACGAAATTTGGAGACTAAGTAAAAGAAGGTCCAAATTTATAGTTCGCTTATTCTTGGGAAATTCTATCTCAGATTTTTAAAATAAGCGAGGTCATAAGATTCTCTGCTCGTTTGTTGCAAAAACATCGTAAATTCGATTATTATAACTCGGCACAGGGAAAAATCCAAAACCGTCAATCCGCCAAAAGAGCCAAACAAATAAGGTACAATAGTTGTTCTTATGAATGAGTAAAGTTGAAATCGGCATTAGGTCCTCGATCTCTCAGTTTGGGGTGAAATACAACAAACTTTGATATTTTACCAAATTTAACCCTAAAATAAGTAAACTCGCGCCATTCAAAAATCCTCTCACAGAAGTTAACCAAACTTGGCTAAAATGTGTGCATTGTGGTACTCTTTCAGTCCCCAAGAGCGAGTTACCAAAATTTCTCATACAGGCCGACGGCGGCCTCACAAGTAAAACTACGCCTAGCAACGTATCGTTGCCAAGGACGCTTCGATCGCAAAAAATACAACTGAAATGGAAACTTCAATTTTTCCCTAGTAAGTGTGTGCCATGAGTATTTAGGTAAATACTGAATAAGATATCCAAATACGTGATTGAAAAAGAGTGGTCGGCACAGAAAAAAACACCATCGAGCCACCTTAATGGAAATACTTGTTCATGTTTCAAGCAATCCAAAAGCTACGCAGGCTAGTCGACTCCCTCCTCTCGATCTCGTAAGCGCACCATGAAATTCCGTTTTGTCAGTTCTCTTGAGGGGAGCGGGCGGCTGCATTTATATTCTAACATCTTTTTTTTATTGCGGTCACTTAGGAAAAAGTCAAGGTTTGTTTCTTTATACTGTCCTCGTACGTGTATTAAACTCACGTAAACTCGCTCTTGGCGCACCAGCAGAGGCGTACCCCCCAGGCGCACCAGCGGAGGCGTACCAGCAGGTGTGCGTTTCTCAAAACTCGCGAAGACTTTTCGGGCCCGAAAGTTATTTTTATAATTAATTTTCTTCAAGTGGCGGTGAAATTTTTAGCTCGAAAACCAGTGCAAAGTTTCTCGTCAACTAAGGATTTTATTGCTTAGCATTCAAAACAAACGAAAATTGACTCTCTATTAGTCTGCACAGAAAAGAGCTTTTCGGGCCCGAAAAGTGTTCGGGATTTTTGAGAAATGCACGCCAGCTTCATAGCTACCATCTGGACATCTGGAACAGGAAACAGATTTTAAGGATATATAAGGACTGGAAAAAAAATCCATCTATAATGTAACATGACCAGAGCTCTGAAAAACCTGTTGCAGAAGCGCGGGAATGTTTATAGCAAAGCAAAAATCGAGCGGCGCGCGAAGAAAAATAGGCCAACGTCCAAGTATTTCTCTCAATATATTTTAAAAAGGAGTCGACTAAACAACTGTCCAAACACAACTGAAATCGCTAAAGGAGGATTATTGGCGCCGCTTATGAAAAGAACAATAGAGGTGTCCATATTATAGAGGTAGGGATTGAATGAATTTGGTGTATGCCTTCGGGAACAACATAATTGTCCGTATTAGAGAGGTGTCCGTATTAGGGCGGGTGTCCGTAATAGAGAGGTGTCCGTATTAGAGAGGTGTCCGTAAGGAGAGGTTCGATTGTATTTGATGAGAGCAAAGCTAGAAATGTGGTAAACAGTAAGAAAATATGATGTCGTAAAATCCTTTATTTCAATACAATTTCCTTTAACGTGAACATCATTGGCACAGCCTTAAACAGATATCATTAAAAAGACAGGCTAGCTATGAACTGTCTATCTTTGAAAACTGAAGCGACTTGCTCGCTTCTCACTTCCAGTCTGATAGTCCCGATCCCGGCGCGATGCCAGCGGCTTGTGTCCAGGTCTCCACTGTAGAAAATATCGCTGTTGGATTGTGCGGTGATGTGATACTTTGCGGCATAGGTCTACTGGACGTGGAATGAACTGAAAATCTTCATAGTTAAAGAGAAGCCTAAGAGATAAATAAAAGCAAAGCGAAAAGAACACTTTAAGAAACTAAAACTCGATGTTTTGTGAACAATACCGGGCGGCTTTTGACATCCTGTTCCTGGCCTCCCCTTACCCTGCCCTAAAAAGCTGAACTCTGACGGGGGAGAGGAGAATACTTCGACGGAGCCCTACTCCCGTCAGGGCTAATAAAGGGGCAGATAACGGAGGTGTCCAAAGTTTTGACATCAAGAATTTAAAAAAGGAACCACAAGATGGCAAAAAGAATTTTTTTTTGCATCCTCAGCATCGAACTTTAAGATGATGTGTTCTTGAGTTCCATTCCTATCAAGGATAAAAATATAGAAAAAAAAAAACGGAAATTACCTGTCCCAATAAAAAGAGGGGGGACATCACTTTTTTTTCATATAGTTCATTACTAACCTGCGAATACAGCCGCCTCTCATCGCTCGTGGCCGCTAGGGGCGTTCGTCCGGCAGCGTCGGATGAGAGGCGGCTGTATTCACAGGCTAGTTCATCACTGGATGAGTCCATAAATTACCCAAAAGGGTGCTGCAATCTCTTAGCAACACAGTACTACGGTTATCAATGCCTGACATGATTAGCTCAAGACTAGAAAGCAGCCGTGGACAGCAGTGTTGTCTTTCATAACCCTACACCTCTCCTGAGTGAATTCTCAGTTCCTCCTAATCATGAGTGGTGGACACCTGGTTAGCATATAAACGGCGATGATCTAAAAGAGAAGAGTTAATTTATCGATTGTGTACCTGTAAGTTGTGAAACTTATGTTGATCTTTCCAGCCTCGCTGTCTGATTCCATTTTTTGGGCGGTTGTAACGTTATTTCCAAACAAACAGTAACGCGGCATTTTTGCTCCCACGACACCAGATAACACTAAACCGGTGTGCAGACCAATTCTCATCTACAAAAGCCCCAAGAGTGTTAAAATTAAAATTAGAGAAAAATTCATTGAAAAATTAATGGAACCATGCAATAGTACCGCTGAAGAGGTTTCATTTTGAATGGTCACATTATAGGATTTCGTCGACAGATTCAAAAGTTAGAACAAATGGTACCATGCAAAAGTACTGCTGAAGAGGTTTCATTTGAATGGTCACACCATAGGATTTCGTCCACAGACTCAAAAGTTAGAACTACACTGCATATCTCCATGCGACTCTGGGAGTAGAAGGGTTAACAGGCTACGGGTAAACTATTGCCGTAATGGTTATTTCTGTATCTGCGTACTATTATATATGAGAGACACTTTCTCCCAAACGACGGGACTTGACGATGGTCTATCACAAAGTTGCTGTTAACAAAAGTTTGTCATTGATACAATTCTTTTGCTATCAATACATAAGTCAAGAGAAAGATGCAATGTTCACCATGTACATACATAAATCGGGGAGTGGGTGCGGGGGGGGGGGGGGGGGGGGGGGGGGGTACTTCCCCAAAATACCTATACGGGTATGTGCCGTCCAACGGGGTCGTGATTTTGGGACTCCTGATCTAGAACGGGGTATCCATTTTAGAGACGTTTCCTAAAACGGGGTATAATATTTCGAACGCACGAAAGCTTCAAATTATCAGCAGCCATTTTTTCTAGAATGGGGTATTGAAAATTGACCTATTTCTCGAACGGGGTATCATTTTGAGTGCAAATTCTTTCTAAAATAGGGTCCAAATTTGGAGACCCGGGCGGTACATACCCACCCAAAATATACCCGAGTACCCCCTCCCCCCGGGCTTCAAATAGCACCCCTCCCTCGATCGGAGACCCAAGGGCAGCTGATAATCAGGGAGAGAGGAACATAAAACTGACGAAACCAGCGCGAAGCTTAAGAAGTACACCAGGATATGGAAAATGAACGCTATTACTACAACAGTACCTTCAGAGGAAACCCTTCAGGTGACAGCACTCTCTCTGTAATGTCAATCATTCCCAGAGCCATGACTGCAACTTTAACAGCATCTTCCACTGTCCCACAATTATTCTGAAGTCCCCCTGCTACCACATAAGCGTCACCAATGGTCTCTATCTGAAAAGAGTTTGAGGTCACAAAATGAGAACGGGTTGGGAAGATGAAACTATAAGAGAACATCTCTTCCCCACTGGCTTCTCGCCTTGTTTGAGGGCGTGAAGTTGTAAGAGTGGGCCCCGAGACTTTGTTTTCCCGCGCTTTACGGATGAAATGCAACGGCCTCAACCTCGTTCCCAGGGTCGCTCTTCTTCTTATCCCCCCTTTCTTTCATACTCCAAAGGGACGGGAAGATGAGAGACACCGGAGACGAGGCTGTGACGGCCCTCTGGGGACGAAGCAGGGGGCTCTGACGATCGAATATCTCTCAAAGTCGACCAAAGTCCACCATGCAATTAAGGCCCGTTTTCAGCTAAACAGTCAAAACTCTTTTAACAAACACATGTTTAAGACGGACCGTGGCCTATAGTTGTTTCCCGCCGAACATCAGTCACTCATACAATTAACTGTAACCGAAATCCCTCTAGGACAAACATTATAGCTCCAAGACGAACACTAAAGTTGGTCCCTGCCACACTTCAACGACTTATTTTACTGTAACTAAATTCCCTATAAGACGGACGCCTTTCTAAGACGGATATATAAAGTTAGTTTTTGTCATACTCTTTAGTCAGCCATTTTACTGTAACTGAATTCTCTTTAAGACGGACACATCTCCTAAAGTTTGACTCTGCCGCACTCCAGTCACTCATTTTCAGCGTAACTGAACTCTCTTTAAAACGGACACCTAAAGGTGATCTGTACCGCATTTCAGTTACTCATTTTACTGTAACTGAACTCTCTGTAAGACGGAAACTTCCCAAATATGGGCACCTGCTGCTGGCCCCGACCCTAGCCGTCTTATAGAGAGTTGATTCTACACCACGAAAGTTCTTTTTTCCCCAGGTTGATCATGACAACCATTCGGATGTCCTCTACGTTCCATCATATATCACCGAACGCAAGTAAAAAACAATTCGATGACTACGAACCTTACAGAGATCAAGCTGCTCGCATTTCTTATCAAATTCGGAGTACAAACTCTTCAACATCTCGACAACATCCATAGGGGCGCATTTCCCGCAGATTGAAGTAAACCCCACAATGTCGCTGAACAAGATAGTGACGTCATTAATAAATCTGGCGGGAACCGGCTGCCTGTGGATCAATTTCTTGGCGACATCCCGCGGGAAAATTGACTCGAGAAGATCTTCCGTTTTGCGCTTTTCCTGTGCTAGTTCTTGCGACGCTTCTTGTAGTTCTCGTTTGAGCTGTCCCGTCTTCTTTTTTAGACCATCCTGCGCCACGGCTTGTTCGCTTACAAGGACAAGCCCCTTTGTAGCATCGTAACTGGGGATATCGCTCAGAAAAAGACCATGCCCTTGCAGTTGCTCGATACTTTCAACACGAGGCGACCCCAGAAACAGAATGCAATCCGATTCAGGTAAATGAATCATTTGTCCTCTCATTTCAAAAGCGCCTGGCTCCAAAATGTCTCCAACACTGTCAGAGTTACTGGCTTTAAGACGTAATAAAAATGCGCCATTGTTTCGACTCAGGATCGAACAAAATGTAAGGCGAACTTTTGGGGCCAAAATCTCGAAGAATCTGCTAAATTGCATCTCCTGTGCTAATGATGAGCGTCCAATGAGTCTTGTCAATGTCGAACCAAGCTGTTTAATTTGTAGATTTTCGTCGAAAATAAGGAGGAATGGAAACGCTGCACATAAAGCCGGCACCGACATTTTCAAATCTGCCGGAGAAGTTGAATGATTTACTTTCTCAAACTGCAATGTTTTAAGGCTTGTTGTGCAATGATTTTCTGAGCTTTTGCGGATTTTAAATACTACATGATTATTCTGATCTTCAATATGAATGTCTTCGTTTTCAACTATTTCTAGCGTGACGCTTATGCCAAATAGAGTTTTTGCAGCGCTCTTCGCCACACCAACTACAAACCCATCCCATTCCTCGCGCATGCGTGTATCGTAACAATGAAGTTCGAGATCTGATTGGTTCTTGGCTGTCGTGCAGTGCAGAGATGGAAGGTGAAAAAAATTGCAATTATCCTTCGCTCTGAGTAGCTCCACGAAGCTGTCAATACCATTCAGAAAATCCTGCAATGAGTTTCCCAAAGTTCGTAGAACTTTTCCATATTTCTTGTTGCACTCTTTAAAAGTCTTTTTCCCCATCTCTTCAAGCTCAGATTTGGCTAAAAGGTAAATAAATGTGTTTATTCGACTACTTTAAAACGAAACTCGGCCAAAATGAACACTAAGGTATTTGGCCACTAAACGCCCGACTAGCCTGCACATGCACATTAGGCGCTTTTGCGGTATGTGAGCGCGAAGAGCGAGTAACGAGTGCGGATCGAGCGCGACTCACCTCGGCGTGACTCGCGCTCCGCGCTCCTTGATCGCTCTTCGCGACGCGCACCGTAAAAATGACAGTTGGGCAGGCTACAGACGTCGCCATCTCTCTAAGATTATTCGTCCCGACCATTTGACGATAAAAAAGAAAAGCCAAACCTAATCTTGCAATTGTAAGACAATTTTTTTTACCAACGGGCGATTTATTCAAACTCAGAATTAGCTGTCATCAGAATCTCGAGCTTACAAGACATGAAACCATGCCAACTATCAATATTAACATGTAACCAAAAAAAGCGTTTATTCAAATATCAACGATCTCGTTTTGTTTTGTTTTTCTGTATGCATGTGTCAGAGCAATACTCTTGCCTTTTTTAATCGTCATCCAGATTGTATCGTGAAACAGCGTTTTCGAACTTTCGAACGTCTGCAGAGTGTAAGAAGAAACATTTTCAAGCGAGTCGCCATTTCCGAGCCGCACATCAGCCGTAAAACGGTATAAAAACGTAGTTTGAACCTGATCTGAGTTAATCCCTTGCTAAAGAATGAAACAATAAAACTAAATCTTCGCTGAATAACAGTGTTATGACATTCTTACCTGTGTTAATACACTCGGTCTCGCCGGATCCCACATACATTGTTTGCTTTCGTTGTAAAAATTGAAAAATATATATTTCTTAATTGACTCGCACTGCTATCTTTACGTCCGAATGAAGACTCGTAATTTGTTGCATCCAACTCTTTTTCGACTGATTTAAGTTTCAACCATCAGAAATAGATCGGCAGCAACGGAGTAAAAGCTTCTCGAAGCAACGAACTGAATATAAAGTGGCATGCGTGCGATTGTTCGTAGGTGCAGGTGTCTATCTCGGTTTTACCTGCTGTTACAAAAAATGCAAGATTAATTAAACATGCTGGCAGTCTAATTTACTTTCATTCTAAACAAGGTCACCGAGTTTAAGCTTGGATCCGGAAACTGAAGTTGGAAATTGTGAATTCAGAATTATTTTAAATATAGTGACCCGATAGCTTTCCGGGCCCGAAAACTATTTTAAGTGCACAATGTTTATATTTATGACTCACATTTTGTTGTTTTTGAAAGTTAAGCAATAAAATTTTAAAATGAAGAAAGAAATAGGTCTGGTTTGCGAGAGAAAAGCTATACTATTATTTTTAGATTCCGATTTTAAAATATAGCTCTGGGCCCGAAAAAATGTCGAGACTTTCGAGAAACGGATCCCAGCCCGGAAACATTTTGCTTTTATAAGCTCTTTCTGAATTGTGGTGTACATTCTGTTTTTTTTTTTATTTCTTTTTGCCTTTCCGATAATTTTGACCACCGTATGTATGCGAAACCGATCATATTACCGTACTGTTATCGAGTAGAATTAATTATAAATGTGTAAGTCGATTTGCGTCATGCATGAATATGATTTTTGAGTCGCAACTAACTTGCGCTTCGCGGTCGTCCGGTTTTGTTAATCACTCGTATGATTACAGACCGAACTGGACTCCACTAAGTCCTATTACCAAACAGTGGCGGCATGCACTGTGGTAGTAATGGTCGGAAAAACTTAGCTAATGGACTTTTGTTTGATAAGCTTTAAGTTGCAGTTTCCATACTTTTTATGAGCTGACTTCGACAATGAGACAGACTGACTTACAAGGCAATTGAGTTTTGCTATAATCTCCTTTTTACCAAGTTGCAACGTTGCATAATTATAGAAAATTTATTTCAATGTTATATTTACACAATTTAGCTAAAGGTAGAAATTGTGTGTTTTCTCTTCAGGGCGAGATTGGTTTATTAAAACTTATTTACCCTCAGGTCTAGATAGAACTAGATTATATGAAAAATGTATGCAGGTTTTTACGTGTGACTATTGATGAACTAATTTATATGTCCATGAAGTTCAACAAAGTGTACTTAAATGGTTGACAAGTTGTGAAATTAAAGCCATAGACTGACAGTCCTGCGGAAAGGATCTAGTCAGTTCATTTCGGTAAAAACAAATCGGAGTATCAAGGCTAAAAGGGGCTTTGTCACCGACTAAGTTTTTATCATCACCGCTTTGAGAAGCCAAAAGACATCTGTTTCACAAGAAACATACGAATATTGGTCCAGTGTTGTTAACAATCTAACGACATTAGCGCAATGAAATAGCGGATTCCAACTTAATTTTTAACCCTTTCACTCCCAGAGTCAGTAATGGAGACATGCATTGTAGTTCTAACTTTTGAGTCTGTGGACAAAATCCTATGGTGTGACCATTCAAATAAAACCTCTTCAGCAATACTTTTGCATGGTACCATTTGTTCTAACTTTTGAGTCTGTGGACAAAATCCTATTGTGTGACCATTCAAATGAAACCTCTTCAGCAGTACTTTTGCATGGTACCATTTGTTCTAACTTTTGAGTCTGTGGACAAAATCCTATGGTGTGACCATTCAAATGAAACCTCTTCAGCAGTACTTTTGCATGGTACCATTAGTTTTTCAATACTGCTACAAAATAAAATTTGGGATTTTTCTTGAATTTTGTTCTTTGGCACTCTTGGGAGTTAAAAGGTTAAAGTTTTTCCTTCGTGTCTTTGATAAATCGTTAAAAAGAATGGCTGAGGTTTTAGGGGAACATATCAAACACGACTGGGAAGAGTGTTTTATCAGGATATCAAAACACCAAGAAGTTGGTTGAAAAAAATAAGACGCAGCCGAGTTTTTTTAACTGACTTCGAGTTGTTTGGATACCCGATGAAACACTCTTTTGAGCGTTTCAAACCCTCGTAACATGGCGCTTAAAGGGATCCTCCACTCTGTAACCAAATATCGCCTAAATTGTTTTATAACATAGCTAGCAGAGCCGCGCAATCAAATTCAGTATACGTAAGCGTGCTCAAAATCCCGGTAGTGCACGCTGATAGCGTGAGCAAATCGCTTCGCCAGAATTCGCGTCGGATTTGATGTACAATTCCACCGGCCATGTTATAAAACAATTGGTTCATGCTTTTAGCTGTGCACTATCGAGTTATGGAGCACGTGGGAAGTTTGGAGAGCACTCAAGAAGCTAGAGTTACCCTCGGCTATCGCCGCGGGCAACTCTTACGCTTCTTTCGTGGTCTCCAAACTTCCCACGTGCTCCATAACTCGATAGTGCACGCTAAAGCATGAACCAATTGTTAATGTAATACATCAATAAAAATATTTTTCATAAAAAGGTGTCTTCCCAAACCTTATAACACCCAAGAGTGCCAGATATAAAAATTTAAGAAAAATCTCAAATTTCATTTTGTAAAATATTGGAAAACAAATGGTACAATGCAAAAGTACTGCCAAAGAGGTTTCATTTGAATGGTCACACTATAGGATTTCATCAACAGACTCAAATGTTAGAACTACATACATTACATCTCGCCATTGACTCTGGGAGTGAAAGGGTTAATGTGTCCAGCGACTCAAAAGCACCAAATACGGCGATAACAGAGCATTCTGGAAGTCATCATGAAATGATAATCACAGACAAGAACGGTTTTCAATTGAGTGTCGCAAGTAACTACGCGATCGCTTTGCTTTTGCATTTCTACGCTTTGTGATTGGCTAAAAAATCTCACGCCACTTTATCAGCCAATCACAAGTTAAACCAAAACCAATCGTGACTAGTTCGCACGCGCGTTTTCCCGCGCTTGGCGTCAGCTACATGTATTTGCCTCGAACTCTGATTGGTTCATTGGATTGCCAACGTCTGTTGTGATTGGCCGGAGTAATTACTTTGGTTTTGGTTTTACCACACTAAGTGAAAACCGCTCTAAGCCAGGAAAACGAAATTCATCAAACTTTCACAGGAAAGATCCATCACTTATTTTAATGGAGCCATTAAATATATCCCTAACCAAATTAACACTATCAATGAATATGCAGACATCGACAATGAATTTGTAAATAGACAATGTTTAAAGAACAAAATATATATACATACAGTGAAGCCTCTGCTTTGGGACACCTCCATTAAGGGAACACTTCTCCTTGTCCCGGCCGGCAAAACGCTCACATAGACAGTGTTTTAGCGTCCCAAATCGGACAATTGAAAAAGGATTGGCAAGATTATATTCAGTGTATTCTAATCACAAGTGATGACAATATTCAAAGCTTGAGCTCTTATTCTTGAAAGATTACGACATATAAATCTGGTTATAAATTACAAGCGATGTATTAGACCTGGAATTCGAGGGCCACAGGTTTTTCAGTCACATGACTGTTAAGTGTCACCCACACTAAACAACTTGATTGATGTATGACATTAACAATATGTGTTTGGTGCTATAATTACCTAACGGAAGGCTATTACTGTAAACTACAATTTAAACAGTCCAAGGTTGCCGTTGCAATTTGAATGACACATTTTACAGCTGCTAAAATAAATGGCGGTATCAGATTCTCATAGTCCCTTAATGGAGGTTAAACTACACGATCGATATAAGTAGGTATTCAAAATAGTTATATATGTATGTATTTAAGAAGTTTACTTAGGACTATTCAACATATTTAACAGTTTTTACAAGTGGAAATTCCACTTTAGATTTTTAAGTTTCAACAATGAATATATCGCAAATACAATCTCCAATCTCACTTTGTACATATAGACCAGTACCCTCAACAAATCTAGCTCAAATGTTTTCTTGGAAAACAAATCTTCTGGCTGTTTGAATTTTCAGTGGCCTAGCAAAACCGTGCAAACTTTACCCTAATAAGGATATATAACCCTACTGAAATTAACAGACTTTACAATCTTATTAAACACCTTTGATATAGGATCTTGTTAACTGGTATAACACATGGTGGCTTACATAAAGCATCATTTGGCGACTTCGTTAACAAGAAGGGAACTCGAACCCAGGGCCTTCTCTGCACTCTTGAATGTAAATAGAAGAACCTGAGAACGAGATTTTTTACTCAAGAAAATCCATACCGATGCGGAAAATTGGCTTTTCTAAGATTTAGAAAATGATAAATAATGAAATATTTTCTGATTGCGGTAATGACATTAGTATACAAAGCTATGGGTATTTTTATCAAATGAACGGCCATAACAACATTACTCCCCCTTCCCCTCCAACTTTTAACTCTCACAGAATAACACATATCTCAGTTTTATCCCAGTTAACGTGTTTACTACAACCATATTTACCACGTTTTAAAACAATTTTTTTCTACAGTTTTTATCTTCGCGTAAAACTCAGACAAATCATTTTATCACACAGTTTCCTGCGTTTGGGTTCCCTATGATTTCACTGCAATCTGACACACAGGTCTAAAGTTTGTTATAAGGTAGAGTCAATCTGTTGGCTGAGCTCCACAAGTTCGGCCAGAGATTCTTCATCCATTCCAATCAGCGACGCGTCTCCATTGAGCTCTTCTTTGCCTTCTTCATCATCATCATCATCATCATCTACATCTTCATCCTCTTCGATATTCTTGTCTCGGCGCACGAAGTGGCTTGATTTAAAAATGGGACATGTACCGTGAACAGTGGTTCGGCGCACTTTGTTGTTATTTTGCTCGTCTTTAAGACTCTCCAGTTTCTCGTTAATGGACGTGACATCTACCGAGCTCACCCTCCTCGGTGGCATCCCGTCTGGGTGGGAATGTCTGAAGGCCGCTGGTCCTGTTTCGCTTCTTCGTTTCGCCAGCGGGGAGTGGGTGGGGGAGGTCATTGGTGACCGGAACATGCAGATGCTGTTAGGGGCCACAGAAGCAGCGATGTCCATAATTGAAGGCTGTTTCTTCGCGTCCTTGCTCCTCGTCAAAAAGAAGCAAGTCAGTGGATTCGGGATCTCAGTGTTTGGAGTGAACTCAAACTCCTTGGACCTTTGGAGATAGCTATGAGTAAAGAAACAAGATAAAAGATAGATTTTTTTAAGGCAAGATATGAAAGCAAACCCTAAGTTAGGAAATACGCACAAGATAGAGATGTTTGGAAAACTATTCTTTGCCGGTTGGAGAGGTCGTGAAAACTGCTCTTAAAATAGTTGTAATATTTAACAATTAGACTACGAGCTTCACCCTCATTATCTATCACGCGATAGAAATCAAGAGCGAATAATCTAATTGTTTTCGTATAAATCTACTAGACGTTCAGAACTTAACAACAAATACTCTTCCCAGACACTTCGAAAACGCGAAGAAACAATAAGAGGACAGCATTCGTGACAGAACGCTAGTAAATTTATACTATATGACGTTGAATGTTGAGTTAGTTCAGCATCGGTGGTCATAAGAAGACTCGTGGCATGCTACAGATATCTTGCATCAGGTGAAGCCGAATTTGTTTGTTAATCTCACCGTTTGGTCTCGTAGCTCACGTTGATGAACCCTGGTTTACTTCCAGACTCCATCTTGTTTGCCAAAGTCACCGTGCTTCCAAACAAACAGTACCGAGGCATCATTTTCCCCACAACACCCGCCATTACCGAACCACTGTGAATCCCGATGCGAATCTAATGGGGAAAGGACGAAAAATTATTGATCAATAATTGCATTACTACTATTGGCCACGTAAATAGATTCAACTGCTGACGTTTCTGGTAGACTCAAACTCCACAACTGAAAACAACAACAATTATAATTCAGCACATTGATACACTGCCCAAATATGGTTATAAATCTCTCGATAATTCGTAGGTCTACATGACGTATATCTGGCGATGGTGGTAAAGTTCGCATTTTGCGGAAGAAAAGTGAAAACGACCGCTACCTGCAATTTCGTTTCTATGGGAGAAAAATGCGTGAACTATTAGATAAAAAGGGAAAAAGAAAGAAAGAAAAAGTAAAAAACTGAGAACAAAAGAAAAGAGAAAAATGATTGATCACATGATTGAACAAAAAAGGCGCGAAATTTTCGCGTTGTGTCGCAGTGTTTCTTGGCGAAGCTGAATGAAAGCTGACAAAGCTGGTTCATAGTTTCAACCACTCAACACGGAGTGAATGAAGTGGCACAATTTTCGGAAAATGCCTTATAGTAACCAGCTCTGGAATATGGTATAGACTTGATACTTCCTCAGAAAAGTTTCTGATTTTTGTTTAAGCGGCTGAAGTTAAATGATCTCGCCATTACGGTTGCAGGAGCTCAGACGAGCAAGTTTGGAAACAACACATCGCCCAGAATGCCAGAATGCCATTTGTATCGTACTTCGATGTTTGAAACTTTGGTGCTAAAAAAGCCACATCAACTACAGGTAACGATGTTTTAACCGCTTCTTGTGACCTTTAGCTGCTGTGAATTTTTGTAAGACATACTGTCCACGCTGCAGTTCTTTCAGACTTTTTGTCGCTCTGTTTAGGTCAGTAGTCGTGTGTTTGTTCAATTTGTTTTAATTCTGAATTGAACTTTTAAACACACGAAACGCTTGTCACTAAGAAATTCTTTACTGTATTTTAATTCGTGTAGTCACTACTCTGTCCTGTTCTTTACGTAGACGAAAGCTCTTCGTAGAAAACTCTCAATTTGTGTACGCTAAATTAATTTTTCAGCTTGACAAAAATTTCATTCGCTGCTTTTGAGTAGGAATTAACTAGTAAGAAATGTCGCGAGGTAAAATATTTGTAGTAAGTCTAAATGGTTGTATATCTTAATGAATTTTTTCTCGATACCTACCCTGCTTGCAGAGGAAGATCGAAGGAGACTCTGCAAGCAGGGTACTCGATACCTGGATTTGTTATCAATGTGTTGAATTATAAAACAGTTATTGTGCTCAAGTTTGCACACTATCGCCTAATTTTTGCCAGAAAAGATCCGAGAAAAGATCCGGAAACACGATGCAACATCGCGCGGAACAAAATCACAGCGTGTCCACCTTTACTATAAGACATACTGAATTCTACGTGCATTTTTATTGGTGATTACCTCAGACGCACAGCTCACGTGATGCAATTTTTATTTTCTCTGTTTCGTCCAACATGGAGGACAATTTTAAGAATGTGGACGAGATTATTCCAGAAGGGCAATTTAAGACATCGAAAAAATGTTTAGCAGAAGCTATTGACAATTAAGGAAAAGATGAAACCGAGCAGTTTTGTTGACATGGAAAATGCCGAAATTAGAAAAAGATTCCTCGAATAGTCATGAACCCAGTCGAGTGCTACGAGGCTAATTTTTCTTCCCTGTTATTTAATAAAATAGATAGATTCCATGTTGCCGTGTTTTATAGGATCACTTAAGCCGTCAAATTTTACGTTGGATTTGTGCGTTTTGCATTTTCAGGGGTGGACACATGATGTTGCGTGTAACATGCACAGTGTGTCCGGTCCTTTACATTTTGGGCGCAAGATACATAAGACAATCTCATGGGTTGAATGTAGCAAGAATTATGTATCACACGTAATCACGAAACAAGACTGTGGGGTGCATAGGAAGGTCGCAAAAGTTCAAACAGTAATCAGGTTTTGTAAGAAAGCTCACTCTGAGCAGTAACAAATACCTTGAGAGGTGTCTTGTCCACAGGTGAGAGGACCTTTCTAGAAGCTTCCATCATGTTGCATGCCATGTGCGCCACTTTCTCAGCATGGTTCTCACAGGGCTTAGGTAGTCCACCCACCACCATGTAAGCGTCACCAATTGTCTCCACCTACGACGTTAATATGATCGTAAAGTATAAAATAAATCGCTTTCCTCTTTCTTTGGTCCTCTTCCATAACTGATTTTTCTCATAAAGTGGGTTTCAACCGAGTGTCGCCTCCCCCACCCCTCTCAAAATCCGCTTATGAATGGTTTAATTTATCGGTTTATTTTATTTGATCTTAGCTGTAGCCTGTATTTTAAATTATTGTAAAACGCTATTGAGCCTCTGGAAAATAGCGCTATATAAGTTTATTATTATTATTATTATTATTATTATTATTATTATTATTATTATTATCTTTATTTCTCGCGGAAGCCTGAGAATTATGAGCTAAAAAAGGACGCTGTCGGTCGTTTAAATGCTCCAACGCTGCAATCGTTTACCTTGCTGGAAATGCCGTTAGCTTTTAACTATAGAACTTTTGACTTTTGTCAATTGTTCGCGGAAATAAACGATAAGAGTTTTTCTCCATTTCTAGCCTATAATTGAACCTAAATCCTTCTGATCTTACCGGTTTAAGGAATTGACATTCAAATCCTTAGTAATTATAATATTTAATTATAATCTTAACGGATTACACGTCTTTGCAAAATAACCACAAATAGCTTTTTAAGTTTTATCTTAAACCGCGGTTTATCAGTCTTCTTTTACAATCATTTTAGATAGCAACAAAATAATTCTCCAAAACAGGCGATAAATTATTGTTCACCGGAACGTAATATAAATTTAGTGTTATAGCAATCAAGGAATTAATACCTTTATTTGTTACATTCATTTTCGATCTTTCTAATTTTTTTTCTGGCGTCCGCCTGTCCGCATGCTTTGACACGAGCTTATCACTTTAGCTGTTACTTTGTAAATAATAAATAATTTTTCCTACTTCAATTCATAATTTAATATGTTTGTTAGGGAAAACGACTTCTATTAAAACCAAATGAACTAAAAGTCATTTAGTTTTGGAACATTTGTTATTTTAAAATTTCATGTTTGAAAATAGAAGGCAATTACGGATAGTAAATCCCAGCGGCGATAACGAAACGCCAAAAAATATAGTAAAGATGACAGGGAAATTAATTTTCGCTGTAAAGCTTTATTACATTGTAAGACCGTGTCAGAACTAATTTTCAAACACCGCAATTTAAACATATTGAGACATTACGACGCTGCGGGAATCATATCAGATAGCAAAATAAGTGATAATGAATTTTTGAGAAAATGATTAAAAAGTCGGAAAAATAGCTGTGTAATTAGAAAAAGTTTTAAATGCGTTTTGTGGGCAATAAAATAAACTTTCCTGTCAGATGATCACAAGTGTGCATTGCTTCAACCATTTGGTTTAATTTTGCCAAAACATTTAGTTTTCATCTGTTGCAAAACCGATCCACCGTATCAATTATTAAAAAAATTGCATAGAAAAACAAACATGTTTTTCTTATCTAGTTTTGTTTTCATTTTTGTAAGCTTTAAATCTTTCTCTCTTTTGTTTTAGTGTAAATATACTTTATCGAGAAGCTGAGAAAATTCACGAGAGCTATTCAAAAGCGCTTTCTGTCATGTTTCTGTGGCGGTTTTATCGCATGAGACTTTTTTGAGTGTTAGCAATCATAAAGCTCTTTTGAAAGTGAAAAAACGGGTCTAAAGCGCTACAAGGGGTCGCATTTGAGAGGAATAAAGTAAATAAATCCTGCCTATTCAGGAAGTAGTAAAAATTCTCAAACAAATACTTCTGTCAAAGAAATCAAACAAAAGGAGATAGATTTGCATAAAATGTATGGAGCTGCCGTCAAAAATGATGGACAAGAAAAACTGTATTAATGAAATGGTAATTTCTGGGGTAAACCCTTGCTTGTGAATTATTGATTATGGAGACAAAACGAAAATTGAGATGTCGCTGATACTTTTCGAAAATACAAAACAAACATGACAAAAAAATATACTCATTTCAGCATTTTGATGCGCGTTTTATAGTTGTCAAAAATCCAAGCGAATGTGAACTGAAAAGCCGCACAACGGACGCGTCTGTTTATCGTTTGGCGGGAATTTAATTAGCACGAAATCCTAAACTGTCATCGCGATACAAAACAAGGTAAGCGGCTAAGCGAAAGGCCCGAAGGTCGTTTCAATAACTGCGACTCGCAAACACTGGAAAACGACGCGAGCTTTATAATAGTTCACTGTTTTAACAAATAAACACTTGTCAGTAACAAAAGTCGGGTCGCGCAGTTACACAATGGACGAGTTAAAAGGCTGAATTAAGTCTATTTTTAGCTTACCTTGTACACATCGTTCATCCCGCTCAACATGTCAAAATAGGTGTACAGCTTATTCAGCATCCGTACAATGTCCATAGGAACTATTTTGTCATCTGAACATAACGCTGTAAAGCCCACAATGTCGCTGAACAGAATTGTAACAATCTTATAGTTCTCTGCGGGAACCGGTTGGTTTAGCCGCAGTTTAGCCGCGACTTCTTTGGGGAGAATAGAATGAAGTAATTCATCCGTTCGCTGCTTGTTCTCTGTTAGCTTGCTCTCAAGCTTTTTTAAGTCGTTGCTGGTTTCTTCCAGCCTCTCCACTAACTCCCTTTCTGCTCTCCGTGCATGCGACATGAAGATGAGATCTCGAGTAGCATCGTGGACGGGAATATCGTGGAAGAAAATGCCAAGCTGTTTGAAAACGTCCAAGTTTGAGGCCCGAGGGGAGCACAAAAATAAAACACAATCATTCTTGGGTACGTAAATCATTTGACCCTTGAGGCGTAAAACCGGAATGGCATCGCTACATCTCCGCCCTTGTAACTGAGAAGGAGCCGGCATTCCACCCAATCTGAGAGCGGTTTGTTTTGCAGCGACAATGAAAACGGTGTTGATGTGCGACAACACAGTTTCGAACGTGAATTCCATGCGGGGTCTTGTAAGCTCAAACACTTCCTTAAACGGGAAAGGAATATTCAAGCGTTTATTTAAAACTCTGGTCATCGCTACTCCGGCTTGCGTGACGTTGAGATTTCTATCGAACAAAACGTGAAAAGGAAACGCTTTACAAAATGACAAAAGACTTGGATTTTTGCGGCGTTTTCTTCCGCTCGATACCGGACAGTTTTCTTTGTCTGTAAGGCTGTTTGTAAAATCAAATGTCTGCAGGCCAAGTTTCGAATGCGTTGCATTTTTACATACCGTCTCCTTTATTGCAAACACAACATGATCGTTATCATCTGAGCGCGCGTGTTGCACTGCAACTTCCACCTCGGTACTTAGCATTTCTTTAGCAACCGCTTTCACAATTCCGATGACAATATGCTCCAGTCCTTGACGCCTTGAGTAGTAATGTAGCAACAGGGTACCGTCTGGTGTCTCTGTGCAGCGAAACGACGGCGCCTCCATCCCTGGGTAAATATTAGCGAGGTGATCGTGGAGTGCATCCAGATTGCATAAAAAGTCCCGCAGATTTCTGCCCAGTACTTTCAAAATGCGGTCATATCCAGACTGCACGCAGTATTCCAGAAAATGCGCGCCGAACGCTTCCAAAACATCGTTCAAAGCAAGACCTGAAATTAAAAACAATTGGAGGTCTCAATATAACCTTTCGAGTACCGTTTGAAATAATTGAACACACTGTCACCTGTTTCCTATTGAATGATTAAGTGCTCGGAATTTTATATAAACCTTCGCTGAACGCGTAAAATTTCATAATATACTGTATCAGTGGGAAAATGAACAAGCTAATTGTACATACCTAAAGTTTCGCAGGCAGCGGCAACCAAGCTTAGCGTCTCCTCGTCATCATAGACTTTGTGGATAAGATACGAGCCACCGTCCAGCTCCACGCCAGCTTTCTCTCTAAGAGAGTGATAGATATAGAATTAAAAGAAAAAAAGAAAATTATGTTATGGCGCGATCGCTACACTGCGAAATCGTTCGACAATCAATTGAGGTATTGTATGAACTTACATGATCGATTGCCATACGTCTTCGCCAAATTTGCTAATGACAAGATCCGCAAGAGCACAGTGAACAAACCCATACTGCAAAGAAAGGTAGTTAAAAATTAGTGAGTGAGAATGAGTGAGCTCCTATGATTTTAAACACGAAACTAGCGACTCACCATATTTCACCAATGCACTTCCAATACTCCGAGATGCTGCTGGTTGTAAAGTGGCTTTGCGGCCTGCCTTATAGTTTTACTTGATTGTTTGCAGTGTAAAGTCACGTGTCTCGCTATCACCCCAAAGCATCTGTCCGCTCCAATCAAATGAATTGCTTTTGTCAATAAAACACCTCCAGGGACAAAAGTCATCTGCAAAGTAACCAGCCGCGTGTCAAAATTCGCTCAACACACGTGTAGTGCGCAGTCCGATCATCTGATATAGCAATCGCCCCGATAAATAGATATCATCGCTAGCTGTGACAACTTCCAATCTGTCTGTTTTCGGAACATAACAGTAAATACTTGAACACTCCAGATTTTATTATTCATTTTTCTTCGCTTTCTGTGAAAAGTCAACAAACAATCTAGTACTCGACATTTGCGCTGTCAAACGCCTCTGGCGGTCTCTGCCTAATTAGCTCGTTTTCTGTCCAGTTTTCTTCAATCAGTTTAATAGTAAATATTCGTGTCTTTCAGTTTTCTTTTCGCTGTAAAGCGACAACAATATTATCAGCATAACTTGTCAGTTCAATTCATATTCAGTCGGGTCAATCAAATTACTCTCGACGACAACAGAAAAATGCGGCGTTAAGCGAATGTTGTATTTTCTTTGATTGAAAGGTCCTGCTTCGACGACATTCTATTGTCAGATGGAATCGGACCTTTTAAAAATTTCAAAATGGTTAATCCGTTGCCAAATGGAGTATATTGGAGTATTTAATGACACTGTCAGCGGGGAGTTAACTTTTCTTTCAATCGGAGTTATTTTATTAATCGGCACGGGACTTAATTCGCATGGATGCACCGCCTAAAGTTATGCCACACAGTTTCCGATGTTTGGGGAAAAAATGAAAGTTATCTCAAAGAAATAGATATAAAATGTCTGCTGTCCAAACTCAAATTTTGAAAAATAACTTGACTTTTACTGAAAACCAGCGAGCAGATATGGACGAGTGCGTAAATTAGGCGGTATAACCTTTGACTTAGTCAACTGAAAATAGTATTCTATTACCCAACGCTCTCTTTCCACGCTCAGCCTGATAAGGTATGGGTAGAAAGTTGATCCAGCGTTAAGGAGGCGATAGCTTGTACTCGTGTACTCGGACACGAATTTTCAGCAGGAGGGTGGGTGAGGAGGGCCGTTCCCCCTTTCCTCCTTCGCGCTGGAAAACTGAGAGACTGAACGAGAAAAACATCGGGTCTTGTATTTATTATTATCCTGGGGTGTGAAATACTCGTGCAATGCCTAATTTGCGCTTATATGGCAGTTTTGTGTGATATCATGCCTCGCGCTTTATTATCAAGCGTTGTGAATAGTATATTGATTTCGAACAAATGATCGAATGTTCTTAAATATTGTGTTTAGTTTCACGATTGCTATTATATTCACCGTAAGAAATAAACTGCATTTAGTTATTTTTCCGTATATAAACATCATTGTAGCTTATTTTTTTAAGGTTAATGGCCGTCTTTTTTCATTTTGCTTTATTGTAGTGAAGGCAATTAACTCACCAGAATATCTAAGTTATGGTTGATTTCTTATCGATATGTTATTCTTAAATAGACGGGGTTCCTATTGTTTACAAGAAAGGCACGCTGCCTTTAAATTACTGTTTTAAAATCATTTTGTTGATCGCACCGAGTCTCCCTGGTTGCCATAAAACCAAATTATAGCTTTTTCGTTAGTTCCACTGAGGAGACAATTATCATGGGCAAAGATAGAAACTGAAGAAGCTAGTTACTCGATAATAAACTTACCACTTTCGGTCGCTTTTAAGATTGAGCAGGAAAAAATCAAAATCTAACAGCGGTGGCCTGTGGTTAATCTAGTATATTTCAGATCCAGTCTGGGCAGCAGAAATCCTGGTTAAAAATCGAACACTGTAATAACGGGAGCGATCTGATGGCAAACTGATATCACACTGCAAGATTAAGAAACTGCAGAAACAATGAATTGCCTGCTATAATGAAATTCAATATACATACGGTACTTTACTAATAAACAGAAAATACGCGAAGAAAGATAAGGTTGCTTAGCAGCTGACTGGCGATAATACAATTTTCATTCTAGTTAAACAGATGTAAATCGCGCACATTTATAATATGCATTATTCCGGAAGGCCCAATTTGATCGCGGATATTTTCTTTTTACTTAAGTGCCTTTTGTTTCTTGGCGTCCAGCTGTATAACATAATATAACGGACAAAGCCTGCCGCAAAATAATTAAAATCCACTATTGAATATAGAGCTGACGAATTTGACTCTCAATTTATCCGACGAGTTACTCCAATTACCCAGCATTTTTGAAAATATTGTCCCCAATTTTATCGGTATCATTAAATCTTCCAAGACAAAACTTTTTTTTGACACCGCCGACACCGTAGATTACTTTGCCGCAAATCTTTCCGCATCAGCCATGTTATTCTGGTGGCATATCGTTTTCGAAGAGGGGACACTTAATCTAATATCAAAATAGATCTTATTAGTTAAAATATACTCGTGGACCAGAATACGGATTATACTTAACTGATATCATGATTTTACAGACCTGTTCCGTGCGGAACTAAAGCCGATCATTCTGTCATTGACGAACAAAACATAATATTCGTCGGTCGTTTGAATCTTCTTAAGTTTCCATTTTTTTCACTGACCTTCACCCAGAAAGAATTACAAAGTGTATGGTTATAACAAAAATGCAACAAAAGATAGCTTTGACCGATCATTCCGCAATCAGATATTTCTTTTCTCAAGGAAAATTGTTTTTATTTTTTTCTTTGTTGTTTTTCGTGACTTCTTTTAGTGGCACGGATGTAGGCTGATAGTAGAATATTCTCGAAACACGCAATTGCAATTCGGCAATCATTATTAATAATATGATGATTGCATTCTACATATTTGGAATTTCGGAATGTCTCATTTTAATTAATAGTTCTTTTAATAAATCTTTTGTTGTAGGTTGCACTTTGTTGCATGGAATTTTTCATAAACTCTTACGATAATAAAAAGATCATTTTATCATTTGATCAAATCAGTTAAAAAAAAGGATCATTTGAGACCTCAAATTGTTACAGAAACGGATGATATAACACCTTATTCATAAATGGCGGCCGATTTATTATTCTTTTATATGTATGTTAATTAGCCTCACTGGCCTCGGTAGCGCGTGCAAAATTCAAAAGAATTTTTACTCTAAAATGAGGCCAGTGAGGCAAATTAACATAAATATAAAAGAATAATAAATAGGCCGCCATTTGTGAATAAGGTGTATTGTCTCGTACAAACTGCCCCAACCAATAGATTCTCTTTTACTCTATTAAACTCTTTTTAACTCGATTTCTGTCGGGTAGTCCAAATTAAAAGCACTCATTCGGGAGGTGAGGAATTAAGTTTTGAGTGAGTAATCCAATCCATCCAATAGAGTCTATTTTACCCTGCATCTTTCCTATTGTACAGCAGGTTCCTAGTAAGACATCGGAGCAGTGAAGTTCCTGACTTCCAATGCAGATGTCCTTTTCTACCTGTTTCTTACCGTTTTCATGACGGCTCCTGTCACTACTTACGCAAAAGTGTGCATTTTGGTTTATTTCATCTTTCACTTCATGTCGTTGTACCAACGTCGTTTTACTCACTGCACTATTTCTTCCCTCCCCCACCCCCACCCCCTGTCCTCCTCTCGGTGACAGACGTTGACATAAACCTTTTAACTTTGAGAACAACGCATGCGAAAGGTATCAAATTTTCCCACAATCACCGAGTTACTGCCTTAATGGATTAATCTGCCGATAGCTGCGCGATCTGGTTTCTGAAAAGAAATGGGCAGATGTTCTATTGAATCCTTTCGAGGATATTTGTACACCCATTTTTAAAAACCGTTTAACTCAGGAAGAAAGAATAATGATTATTTGGTAAGCAAATCCACCGCCCAGGTTGTCAAATAATATACATAACTAAAAAGCGATCGATGTATTTAGTCCCTTCAACACACAGAGTTGAAATAAAAGCAACGATTTGTACTATACCACTATCACTACTTGTTTACCCAGTATACTCTTATCTCAGTTGTATCCTGAGCCGAGAGATACCGTTCGCGATATCACACAAATTAAAAGCAACGATTTGACCGATTCTATCACCGATTGTTTTTCCAACTTACACTTACTTCCTGAGCCGAGTGAGTCTGTTGCCGATATAAAGTGCAAGTATATAATTACATTTTTTTCCATATCAAGTAAGCTACATACGATAATAATTTGATTGTCGGCGTTACGGTAACTTGAAACATGACAAACGTTGGCGATAAGGAAGAAAATTTGCAATCGGTCCCTCCCAAAAAAAAAACCACCTGATTAATTGTTGATAAGAAAAACGAATATTTATGTTAACTTTCAAAAAATGAAGCAAAATCATGGCGGGAATTGTAAGGTTTACAACAGAATTCTAAGGCGAACTCTGACTAATCTTTCATTTTCGGATTATTATTTTTTTAATTTCATAAAAGAATACTTACATATGTTTCAAATACAAGGCGCGAGTTCACGCCTTAACTCACATTTAAGCTCACTATATCGATGGCTATAAAATTACAGACAATCGTAGCCGGCGGGCGAATAATTTTTTTTTCCAGACTTGGCTATGAAGACAGACGAACGATTTCTAGCCTTGAATTCACAAGAAATCCTCCAGTGCTATGTTTGTCCGAAATCAGCACCCACAACGCATTATTATATTTGCGTTTTAAAACACTTCATCTTTACTTTATAATATAGTGGAAACGTTGTTAGATTATCTTACAAAGTAATCAGGATTACCTTTCAATAACGTAGATCTTTTTCGGACGCAAGTTTTGGTGTTCCGTGACTCTAGGTAAAATAGAACATATGGTGCTAACATTTCGACAATGGTAAAATCGATGAATTGTCAGCAAACTGTCATCATAATATCCATCGCCTGGCGTCAGATAAATAGATGTTTAAACTAATAATAAATAACGATACCGATAAGAATCAATTCTACAAATATCATAATGCCGGTAGCTGCAAGACAATTCTGGAAAGTCTCCAGAAAACATTAAAAGATTTGTGATTTTCGTAAAAATAATTAAATAAGTCGAGTTCCAGCGATGCAAAGCGTTTTTAAATTGCTCTGAGCTGCGGTTTCAGTAAACACCCATTGAACTGAAACTCGAATGCAAATACAATATAAATTCATACAAACGAGTCAGTTTAAATCATTAAGATTCAAACTAAGGCACGTTTCAAACTGAGCTTATAATGACATAAAAGCTTTTTTGTCATGATCATATTTTTACCTGCTGTTTCAAATAAAGGAGATTTAGATTCCAGACTCATTAATCTTTCGGTTCACTTTTCAAACTTCAGTGGTGCTGGCCTGCGTGTCATCGCATTAATTCACTTTAAAAAAGAAAATTATGGCATTCTTACTACTAAAACTAGCGATGAATGTTCCAGGACAAACTGCGTACATCCTCTTCATATTACATTACATTCAGACAGGGGCGTAGCAAGTACGTTTTCAGAGGTACGCACGATCACTGTTTTCAAACACTCCCCCTACCTCCTCCCCCCACCCTCAAGTCCCAACAGGCTTTTTTTTTTTCGACTTTTTCAGGTACGCACGCTACGCCCCTGTCAGATCCGCTTTCTCAGACTATAACCGTGTACCGTACCTTCCAATGTCACGGTTAATTTTATCTTGCTGGTTTTTGGACAAAAATATCAATTATTTGACTAAGCATCTTTGCTTAAAAACAAAATGCTTTTAGCGCTAACTTTTAATTTTGAACCTCTATTTTATACACACGACCCCATAAGCTCAGTTTGTAGCTTCAAAAATTTATCGATCGTGTCTAAATAAAGATTTACTCAGCAACATCTACTACTACTACTACTACTACTACTACTACTACTACTACTACTACTACTACTTCTAGAACTTCGAGACTGAAATTTCAAGTGATTCCTTAAATGGCGAGAACAAATCATAACCAATTCGGTTTTGGCTCGTCGTAGTGCCTGATACTAAAGCGAGAGATAGAGAGTCAGTATCAGTCCCTTTCACTCCCAGAGTCATGGAGACATGTAGACGTAAGTGTAGTTCTAAGTTTTGAGTCTGTGGACGAAATCCTATGGTGTGACCATTCAAATGAAACCTCTTCGACAGTACTTTTGCATGGTACCATTCGTTTTTCAATATTTTACAAAATAAAATTTTGGATTTTTCTTGAATTTTGGTTTTTGGCACTTTTGGGATTTTTAAAGGGATATGTTTCACCTACCGTATTTAGTTATTTCACTTATATTACCTTCCTTGGTGGTCACTTTTCAGAAAATTTAGGCAAGGAATTTTTCTAGACGTCCCGTATAATTCAATTATGACATGGCATATCAGGTCATTAATTTGTATTTATGTGCAAAATGTTAGGAATGGTCACCGAGAAGTTTCTCTTAATAGCTTTAAAAGGTGCAACTTGTCCGAAAATACAACCCGTGGTTGTTGAAACGAAGAGACGTGTTTTTCATCCAACCAGCCGGCCAGATATAGCTGTTAGGTATATATTTAGCAGTAAATATCACCAGGCCCAACTTTTGTCAGGATAATGGAGTTTTTATCAAGTGTACACCAGTGGTCACCATAAGCTGGTTCGTGATGATAAAATATCTCAATAAACCTTGTCAGTGGAAGTACATTCAGCTGATGGGTTTTAGTCAAGCAAAAATCATAACCTTTTCCCCTTGTGGAATTTGTAGGACGACAGTAATTCAGTAGTGTATCTAAAGAGTAACATTGGGACTACATCCTTATTTAGTTTTAAAATAAATTAGCTCCTCAGGACCGAAATGTTTTTCATTCTGTAGCTTTGTCACTCTAGCTCCACCCGTTCGTCACTCTGTGCCCTCTCAGAAGCACTGCCCTCTCTTACAAGCAAGTATAGTGGAACCACCAAATATGGCCGCAAAATACCCGCCTTATAATTTCCGTGTTAACATCTTCGTAAGCCAGGGTGTTCTTGAAGGAATTTTCTCACTCTGCACATACAGTCATACGTTTATATTCGAACAGGCTTTATGTGTCGAAAGATTACAAAACTGAGGCAGCTTGCATTATAATGTTGTTGACAGTCCGAAGTTTCAGTTGTTATTAAATTGCACCTAGCAGTTGCTATTAGCAATCTATGATGGCAACGAATTTATACAGTACCAGTTCCATCAGTTGCATGTTAACATTTCCCTCGATTTCCCGAAGAAGAGGATTTCAGACGATAAGCTGCTCAATATACCTTTCTACCGATACGTCAGCCATTGAATTTGCCCCCAGGGCATCCCATAACGACCTTTCCCCCTGGGGGAATCAATTTGGCTGACTTATCGGTAAAAAAGGTTTATCAAAAAATTAATGCAGGGAATTTTCGTGCGTTTGTTTTTTGGTCGATGTGTGGAAACTTCCCTAAAGCGGTTGCGCAAAAATCACCCCAAACTAAAGAGTCATAAAAAATCGTCTCAATAAATGAAAATAAGATTTTTACTAATCAGCTGATTTGCAGCCGTAGTTAGAGCTAAGGCTGCGGCCGGTGTTCCAGAAACGTCACAGTTTTAGTTTAAGTTAATGCTATGATAAACGGTTGAAGTTGTCCTTCGCTAGCATCTTGTATAATGAGCTGAGTGAACGGGATACTGTAAGGGATACTATAACGGGATACTGTAAGGCATACTATAACGGGATACTGTAAGGGATACTATAACGGGATACTGTAAGGGACTATAACGGGATACTGTAAGCTACTGTATTTATTTTACTCCGAGCTCTCACCCTTAATGCTATGACATTTTTTTGAATGGTTATCTAGATCGATCGAGCTAAGCACGTCATGCTAGCGATTGTAATATACCCCAGTTTTTACCGATACGGCAGCCATATTGATTTTGCCCCTTAGGCATCGCATAATGAACAATGATATTAATACATTCCTTTGTTAAAAGGTGTTGTCTTGATAACAGGAGATTAGTTAGAATTAAATCGGCTAAGGAGACACACAACACTTATTTTATGTTTAAAGACATGTTTCGTTCGGCGGTTATAACTGCCATCACCCGTTACAAAATAAGATACAGAATTGACCAATTGACTAATTAGTCATGCTAGTGAAAATAGTAACGTGAACAAATAAGGAAAATAATTCATAACTACGCGAGAGCTGCACAGAATGTTTTTAATTAAACGGTGTTTGAGTTGTTGATTTAAGAAGAGCTAACAATTAAGTTCACTGTTAGATGCACAATGGGCAAAATCAATATGTCTGCCGTATCGGTAAATACATGCGGGCTATTGCGGTGACCAACCTTGAGTCCGAACATTAAAAGGTGGTGTCTTGCGGGAGATAGTCGCTTATTATGTCTTATTAGCCGAGAGTCAGCCTAAATGCAGCGTTTTGACTAAGAAATGCTTCGAAATGTTTCAAATGGGGTTTTATAAAGATGTTCGCTGAAGGGAGATGTTCGCTTACGAGATTGTTCAGATTGGTCGGCTCAGAGAGAGTCAACTGTATTTTGAGTTGTAAAATTCATTAATTATTCATGAGAGTGAAAACCAATCCCAGCACAGTATTCAGATCACATGTGCACAACTGTAAACCCCAATACTTATCAACTGTCTTAAAGCACGGGGAGGGATTGAATAGGTAGCAGGGAAAGGCTGGGGTTGATGAATTATTAAACAGTGGAATTAACTTTTGATACAGACTCCTGCTCAGCTAATTAGTATGCATTAACTTTTGATACAGACTCCTGCTCAGCTAATTAGTATGCATTAACTTTTGATACAGATCTGTACTGATTAACATAAAAAACACAATGGACATATTTTCGTCATAGAATTTAATTTCATTTACCCGTCAACTTTACTCTTGGAACATACAAATAAACACAAAATGTGATGAAATATTGCTTCAAAGAAAGTCGTTTTACCTCCTATCACTTTTCTCCAGTATGTTAAACGCCATTTTCCCCTATACATTTCCCAAATGGCGATTAATGCCGCAAACAAGTAGGTACAGCTTCTTATGACGGTAGCGTTCCCCGGTTTGCTTCGCCACTTCACAAATGAATTTGCTGACCCAGAAGTTTAAACTGTTTGCGGACATGTGCTCCAGCGGGACTGACAGATCCTCGACATTGGTTGACTCAAATCCGTTCCAACTGATCCTTTTTGTTCATTCTCGTATTCTACCAGGCAGTAAAAACGTTCACCGCCCATTTTGTATTGTATTTGGTATTTGTAGGTACTGTTTCAGGCAGTAAGGACATTTCTTCCTCTTCAGTTTTCGGAGGTTGAAAATGAGCTGTTGCCATACGGATTGGCAGTGACTGAAAGTTGTTAATAGCCTATTATTCGCGTCCGATCTGTATGGGCGTTTACAATGGCTCGCCTTCGGCTCGCCATTGTAAACAGATCTTCCGCTCATATTTTATCTACTACTTATCATTCGTGCTATTAATCACTGACGACTTCCCGGAAATGTAACACTTACCTCTTTATGTCACTGACTTTTCCTCCATCGACACTTTAAATAAATCATACGTTAATCCAAACTAGTACCTTTCATGATGCTCAAAGTTATAAGAGTTCACATTTCTAAGAATGACCACAAAAGTTTTTAATCATGTTTCTCTTATAATTAAATCAGATTTTCAGACTTACCTGACCGTTTCTACTAGCAACAAACCTAAAATAGAATTTCTGAAAACCGCGAGGACAGCCTTCACAAAATAATCTCACCGGTATTTACTACGAAAAATTTTAGTTCCATTTAATTTCATTTAATGAATTTATTATGTTTGATCGAATAGAAAGCACCCCAACAAACACGCAGTGGAAACTGGAAACTGAAAACCGTTACCTTGTTTTATAGTCTCCTATTAACTATACATTATCAGAAACTTGCAAATGAGAGATTAACATATTGTTCTAGGTGTAAATTTTAATGATTGTGAGATTAATTGTATAAATTATACGAGTAAAAGTAAATATAATGTACAATAAGATTTGCAAAGCGATGTTTACACAGGCGATTTTTGACACGATTTTAGGTGATTTCAACTGCGATTTCAAATCCCCAATGCACCATCAGTTTTCTCCGCACTGTTCACAGCAATCTGGCGATCGATTTTCATGCGATTCAGAGTGGAGTGCATGCGCCGCTGACTCGTCCCCAGTCGTCTCTCAATTAACGAGGGGAGCGCGAGGTGTGATTCTTTCCCTTTCCTTTTCCTCTTTCCCATCACCCCCTTCGATCGCGCTTCTATCCCCCACGCGCGTCTCCCGCGTCTTGTCTAGAAAGACGAGTGGGGACGAGTCAGCATGCGCCGCAAACATAAACCCCCCAGGGGTCTATGATGGGTTTTATGCAAACAAGATTATCCCCGGTTGTTCAAAAGTTGGATAGCGCTATCCATTGGATAAATCTCTATCCAGTGGATTGCGCAATAAACTATAATAACGGTAAAACCACAACGACAAACCAATGAAGAGTACCGGATCTATCGTAGACCTGGATCAGTAAAAATCTTGAAATAGTAGAGGTAAAAACGGCAAACTGATCCTTACGGCAAGAAAAAAAGATAGAGACAGCCAGTGAAATAAAAAAAACAAACAGTTAAATATATTTGCCCGATATCAGTTTGCCGTTTTTACCTTTACGATTGCGCAATAGGCTTGTTAACGTTTATCAACTGGATAGCGATTTGTCCGGATTAGCTTTTTAGTTATTCTGGGTAATATTACCTATTTTTGTTTATAATTCTATATTGTAAAAATGTTTGTTGTAAAGTATGGTAACAGAAAGTGTGCTTATTACAGGGTTAGTACTCTTTTCAGATTTTAAAATTCCATGACCTTTTCAAATTTTTCATGACCAAGAGTTCAACAGTCGTTTTCAAAATTTTATCAAAACGATCATTTTTTAAATTTTTTATCTTGCCTTATTATTCGCACAACGTATGCTGCCTTAGTGATTTTGTACCATGAACATAATATTCCATGCATTCCATGACCCGCACTTAAATTCCATGACTTTCCAGGCCTGGAAATTAAATTATACAATTCCATGACTTTCCAGGGTTTCCATGACCGTACGAACCCTGTTATGATTATTATTATTGCTCTCCATTTCGAAGTTACTTGGAAACTTAAAGGCGGAGTGAAACACGAAAACTTGGTTGTCACTGCATTGTTATTAAAGGTAAATTGGCCACCGAAAAAAAAATTTAAAGCTGACGTTTACGTTTGGCTCTGACAAAAGGCTAGTGCTTGAAACGTCAGCTTTTGAGTACAGTGTCTTTACAGTGGTCATGTTACCATGGTAACCTTACAATCTCGGTTGATAAAACCAAATTTTGGTGTAACCTGAAACCAGCCTGCAGCGCGGAAACTTTCCATCCTCAACTACAATGGATATGTTGTGGTGCAATTTTGTGGGCAGACTTGCACTTTTCGTAACGCTTCACAGGATTGGCTAAGAAAACAATAGAACAAACAACACAACAATGGACTCTAGCCCTAAAAACAATAGAGGTGCACCTCATCCAGGTCGAATGAAATTAGAGGTTCCGAAGAGGTGCAGGCCTACTGAATTTTGTCCTTGGTGCAAATTTTATTTTCCCTTGTTTTGGGGTATGGTAATGTATGATAATGAAAATTGCACCACAACAGATATATCATTTATTTATCCAGTACACTACTACTCACTTAAGCCTGGTTTCCATATAGTTGTAACTGTTGTAACTCAGACGCCGATTTCCCTCCAGCACTCATGATCAGGCGTGCGTTGCTCGAAACACCCGAGGACTCTTCGGGCCCGGAAGCTATTTTTTAAACGTAGTTTCTAACGAAAGGCGTTGAAGTTTTCAGCCCACAAATCAGCTAAAGTTGTGTAGTAAACGCCACATTTTATTGCTTAGCTTTCAAAATCAGCAAAAACCGAATCTTTATTGGTAAACATTCTCACGTAACGCAGCTTTTCGGGTCCGAAAGGTTTTCGGGACTTTCGAGAAACGGGCGCCAGGACTTCTCGGTTTAGCAATGACCGATTTATGTTGAAACTGTGCATGAGGGCTGACTTGGAATGCAACTCTTAATGTTGATTGGTTATTAACATCACGTTGCACTTTCCTGTCGCCGACGAATGTTTCCATTGAATGTCGAGACATCGGCGACTAATGTAATTGTTCTAGAAGTTGAACTGGTTCACTGACTTTTTCTGCAACACTCGCCGACTTAATTACAACAATTGCAACTCGCGTTTCCCTTAAGTCAAAATTGTTGTAAGGCTTGATCGGCGACGGTCGCCAACTGAGTTACAACTATGTGGAAACCAGGCTTTAAAGCAACCTTCATTTTACGAGAAACATTGAAGAACGAAGCAAGTTTGATAGAGTTGGTTTAAATTTTAATATAAAACACTGTGCTGTACAAAAAAAATTCTTTAACAGTGTTCCAGAAATATTTACAGCTGTAGGGAAGAAGTGCGACTCCATAAGACTGATACAATAATTTCATGTCACACATAAAACTGATTTATACTAAAAAGAATCACTAAATGGTGCATGATTCAGACGCAAACGTTAAGAAGGACAAGACCTGCAGTGCTGCCAAAACAGTTTTATGCCTTTTATATTCATTGTCTTTCGATTCTTATGGTGAAACCTCTACGTAAAATGTGCCTCTTGGTATCTTTCGAGTCTGTGGATGAGATCAGTGTCACCATTCAAATGAAAGCTCTTAAGCAGAACTTTCTTAAAGTAGTTTGTTTTTCAGTATGTTACAAAATAATGAAATTTGTGATTTAACTTAATTATCAGCCAGTGGCGCACTGTTCATGGGGTTTACAGAACTGTTTAAATGAAAAACAGGTTGGAACTGGCGCAACGCAAGTCGTCTTACGACTTGATTTGTTTCAAACTTCATTTTAAGAACCGGTAGTTGATCTCGTCATACGGACCCTTTCTATGGTCTTTCACACAAATAGTGTCTAATAAATATGAATAGGATAGGTTGTGATCAGTACATGACAAGAGGCACTGCTAGAGTTTCACCCCTTCACTATCTCTCCTACAGCTAATCCACAATTCATGTAACATGGTTCTAACTTTTGAGTCTGTAAATAAAATCCTTGTCTGGCCATTAAAATGAAAGCTGCCAAGCAGCTTTTTCTTGTGGTAATATTGAAAGTTGGTTAAGATTGAGTAAGACAGTCTTTCTTGTGGTGCTGTTCAAGTTGTTTTTTTTCTGTAGTTTATAAAAAGACAAATTTGGCAAATCTTTTCGGCCACTGTTTAGTTAGGAAAAAAAAAATAAAACTCTTGTAATTAGTACAAATATAAGAAAGCTAAGCGTGTGTACCCGCGAGGACTATGAAACGTTTTGCGTCAGTGCGACGTTATGTTGCTTAACAACGACTCTGGCAGACTGAACTGCAGTCTCAGTGAATCTAAGAGTACAGGATTAACTGAATCACCTGATTGATTGGAAAGTTTATCAACTATAGTAAGGTATGCCAGATCTGAGAGCTCTAAATATTAAATTATAGTTATATTCATAACTAAACTGAAGGCTTATAGTGAATAATCTTCAATTTTTGTGGCAATAATGTAAAATATAAAAAAGTGATTTGGCCACATAATTTCAGTGACAGTAACTGCTGTAGTTTTCACAAATAGTGGGTACAATTTTGGCTTTTATTTTAATTCTCCGACAGGTGTCTTTCTCGCACACCATTCCCCATAAAAACATTTCTATTTTTACCAGTGACACTCGCTAGTGGTAAAACATTTTTTCTCATTGCTAAGTTCCTTTCTAAAACTCGAATTTAACAGGAGCACCCAATGAATCGTTTCGGTGGAAAGCTGTTTGGAAGGCCTTGGTTATCTTAAAAATTCGTAGTAAATTAGAATTAAAAACCAGAGTTTTCTTAAGTAAAATATCGCCTCAAACTTTCGTTGCATCAAAACATTTAACGCCTTTTGTTTTCGGATGGATAACAAATATCGTTTTGGGTAAAAAATAAGGTCAGCAAGTATTTTTGGAAAGGCGAAAGCAGCCAGCAAACGGGGAATAAGATTCCTTTCCCTACAATTTCCTGACACTGAAATATTCTGCTAAAAGAACCAAAAAACTAACTGTATTACCTTTTACACGGTTTCCTTTAAAGGCATTAAGATGTTATGAAACAACAGGTACGATGCCATTCCAAGAGTTTGACTAAACATTCATCATTGGGAGCCCCCTAATTTAAAGCCTTTCCTTCCACTTGAAAACTTTCAACATACCATAAAATTGCCTGGCATAACTTATTGTTTATAAATAATTACATGTGTAGAAATATCTTCCCGTAAGGCCTCTCAAATGGAAAGGTGGTCTTCTGTGTGCATTTTTTAGCCTTCAAGGCAACGTGCCCTTCAAGGTACACGTTGTCGTAGAGATCACCCAGGAACTCCGTCTCCAGTCCTTGGACGATCCCGCGCAGGTTTTTCACAAACTCTCTTTTTGACATCTTGTTTTTCACGTGTGGACTGCTAAGATCCACACTGAGAAGAATCAGGGAATGACACAGGATAAACACACTCTCTGGAAAGGAAGAAACAGAAGTTAAAATCATGGCCTCCCTTGCTCAAATTACAATAAAGCTACTTCAAAATTAGTGTCAATTTTTTTTATTAATTGTTCCTTTTGAGGATTTCTGTAAGATAAGGTTTTCTACTTCTACTGCTACTGCTACTTATACTGCTGCTACTGCTACTGCTACTGCAGCTCCTCCTCCTCCTCCTGCTGCTGCTGCTGCTGCTGCTGCTGCTGCTACTACTACTACTACTACTACTACACAAGAGGAGTTTGAAAGAAAACTAAAGTTTAGCTGTATAAGATGCTAGTTACGTGTAGATCAGTACTCCTATATGGGTTCACAGCATGGAAGATAACTATGGGTGAAGAAAAGAAATTGAACGCATTCCAGTTTAAATGCTTGAAAAGGATTATAAGGACCACATGGCCTGTGTGAGTGAGCAATGAAAGAATTACCGAGATGAGACTCATCAGCAAAATCAGGTATGAGATAAGATGACATTGGAATTAGATTGGACATATACTTTGTGGAGAGAGATCCAATGACTGCATGGTGGCGTTAGAATGGAGACCAGAGGATAAAGGGCAGTAAGAAGACCTAAAATGACCTGGAGGAGAACTGTGGAAGAAGTGGGGCAGCAGGCAGAATGGAACAACCAGAGCATTGCGAGACCAGGAGACAGGGTGGCATGGAAGGAGAATGTTGAGGCCTTTTGTACCTACTAGTGTGAAGAGTGATGAAGATGATGACTACTACTACTACTATGACCCTGACCCCCTCCCCTCCCTCCAACCCTGTCCCCATGGGTAAGGCAGGTGACCATTACCTATCGCAATTGCAATGGGCAAAATATATAACGTAAATCCTCTATTAAGCCCCCCCCCCTCTCCTCCCCGGGGAGTGGGGGGCTTATTGATTTCAAGTGCTTTTAAGGGGGGCTCACTAGAGAGGGGGGCTTATTACAATTTAGCGAACACAAGCAGTTCACCACTCACTGATTACTGTAATAATGATCATTTTTAGTACAACTACCGGTTATATTTTCGCCAAAGCTCCCGAGTACTGTGTATATGAAATTGTGCCCGGATTGGAATGGTACAAATGTACCAGTTATACAGTCAGATTGTCTGGGTTGTGAAGGAAAAGAGGTGGGGCTTAAAAGAGAGGGGGTGCTTAATGAATTTCTTGCTTCAAAAAAAAGGGGGGGGGGGGGGGAGTTATTGGAGAGGGGGGCTTATTTGAGGGGGGCTTTATAGAGGATTTACGGTATGCAAGCCTTATGTAATGGTCAGCAGAATTACCAAGAAAAGTTTACAGTTGACGGATGGAAGGAGTGAAAATTTGCATACTGTCACCATCTGCTATAACTCATTCAACGCTTTGCATATTCACAAGTTAAAAACTGATAAACCAGTGGCTCTCGAAAACAAGAACAAAGTGAAACTCACCAGGGGTAAAGGATGTAGTAGGATTTGTAGCACAAAACTGAATTGAAAATTTGTTCAAAAGAGTATCTAAGAATTCTCCTCTTTGGTCAGGGGGATAAACTCGTTCAAAGAACTGTCTGCAACAGGAAGACAAGCACATTGTTAAAAATAATAACAAAGAAAAAACTAAAACTGGGCAAAATGAGAACAAGAGTTGATGAAAGTTGTAAACGTTGATTTCAATCGCCCTGCACTCTCAGTAACTTTTGTGCACTCTTGGAAACTCTTGTGCACTCTCGGCAACTCTCTTTTACTCTTGGCAACTCTTGTGCACTCTCGGCAACTCTTGTGCACTCTTGTCAACTCTCATACACTCCTGGTAACTCTCATGCACTCCAGGCAACTCTCATGCACTCTAGGCAACTCTTGTGCACTCTCGGCAACCTTCATGCACTCTCTGCAACACTTGTGCACTTTCCGCAACCTTCATGCACCTGGCAACTCTCCTGCACTCTCGGCAACTTTCAGCAACTCTTCAGCAACTCTTGTGCACTCTCCACAACTCTTGTGTACTCTCTTCAACTCTCCTGCACTCCTGACAACTCTTGTGCACTTTCGACAACTCTTGTGCACTCTCTGCAACTCTCCTGCACTCTTGCCAACTCGCATGTGCTCTTTAAGGGCTTGACAATGCATTAAAATTTTCAATCTCTCTCTCATTTGGTCTTAATTTCTATTAAACTTGCATGAACTCAAACATTACCTTAATGCCACAGGTAGAAAAACCCCTTCATAATTCTGCATATTCACAATTTCTTGTAAAACGTCTCTTCTGCATAAAACAATAATAACAATAATAATGAACAAACAATATTTGTTTGCAACCTGCTGGAATGCCATAGGTATTATTTTTAGAAAACATGCAACACTTTAATAAAGTATGTATTCTAAACTTTACAGTGCAATGTGTTATTCCAGAAAATATCCATACCTCCCCCCACAGGAGGGTTTTTGGTTTAACCCCACCCCCCCCCCCCCTCTCCCTGGAAATCCCAGTTATGTTTGGCTTCATGTTAGAGGTAAGTCTTCATAAGCCTAATGGCTCACAACTGCCGGAGCTTAACCCAGTTTCAGTAGCATGAAGAGACTGAGAGAATTTACTACATGTACTCCCCCCTGGATGGGATGCTGGACCATCACAAGGTTATATTTTTTATACCCACCAGCATTATATCATTGGTACCCATTTATATACCTGGGTGGAGAGAGACAAGGTGGAGTAAAGTTTCTTGTCTAAGGAAACAACATAACGGCCGAGACCAGGCTCAAACCACGGACCTTCAGGTTGAAAGTCCGACGTGTTAACCACTAGACCACCGTGCCTCCATACTTTCCTTAAAAAAAAAAAACTTTTTTTGATTTTGAGACCCCCCCTCCCCCCCTTCCTGGAACCACACAATTGGAAAAACCACGAATCATACCAAAAAACAATTTCAGTCTAGCAAGGTTATTCAGTGAGGCCCATTTCCCAGCACTTCAAGATTTCTTGCCACAAGATCTTGCATGTTACTGGCTAACTTTTGATCCACATTACAGATATATTTTAGCATTCACTGAGATCAGATAATAACAAACCTTGTGTTGAGATATTCTCGGACTGATTTGCCATTGAGTACTCCAGTGCAGTTAATAAATTTGGCAATTTCCACAACGGAGTCCTCCAATATATTATGTCTAATAAAATAAATCATTCCCTGGAACAAAACAAGAAAATATTAACATACTGTATTGTGATACCCTTCTTTGGTGCTACAAAGCCAAGCTACATGAAATCTGGTTAACCAGCCCAAAATTATAGTTTCCTTCTATTTTTATTTAAATTAGTGCAATTATTGGATACAAGCATTTTATTATTATCATTATTATTATTATCATTATTATTAAGTATATTATAAATTATGGCCTGAGCATTGTTTTCCTGACGATACTGTTTATTATTTTGTACATAAAGTGGGTCTGTATTTTGTGTTTGTTAACGATTATGTCTTAAGCATGACCATTCATGCTTTCATTCTTCTGGCCAGCCATTACTTTCCTTTAGACTGTACTTTTTCTCTTCCTTTACCAGATTCATTTTTCAGAACTTTTTGTTCAATACTAAACTTAGCATTAATTTTTCAAAACAAAACAACATAAACTTGCCTCATGTGGGTCGTAATTGAAAAGGCATGTTCCTTCATCTAACAACATGTACAGCTCTTTGAAAGAAAGCCTTCCCTAGAAGATGAATAAAACATAAAGGTTGATAATGTGTCAAATATATACAGTGAACTCAGTCTAAGCCGGACACCCTCAGGACCAGCGCTAGCTGGCCGCCTTAGAGAGATGTCCACCTTATAGGGGTGTCTACCAGCCTTACAGGGCTGTCTGTCACATATACTAATAACTGTACATTGTATTATATAATATAAACTGTTGTTTGCAGCTTACATTACTGACAGTGAGCTCTGTGTAAGCAAGACACCCTCAGGACCAGCTCTAGCTGCCTGTCTTAGAGAGATGTCCACCTTACAGGGGTGTCTACCTTACAGGACTGTCTGGCACATAATTATACTAATAACTGTACATTGTATTATATAACAAACTGTTGTTTGCAGCTTACATTACAGTGAACTCTATCTAAGCCAGACACCCTCAGGACTAGCTCTAGCTGCCTGTCTTAGAGAGGTGTCTGCCTTACAGGGGTGTCTACCTTACAGGGCTGTCTGTCACATAATTATACTAATAACTGTACATTGTATTATATAATATAAACTGTTGTTTGCAGCTTACATTACAGTGAACTCAGGCAGTCTAAGCCGGACACCTTCAGGACCAGTGCTAGCTGGCCGCCTTAGAGAGGTGTCTGCCTTAATTTAGAGAGTTTTAGTTTCAGACAAACAAGGGAAATTTGGCCAGGAAGAGCTAACAACTGATGTCCACCTTACAGGGGTGTCCATCTTACAGGTATGTCTGCCTGACAGGGGGTGGTCACCTTACAAGGATATCAATCTTATAGGGATGTCCACCTTACAGGAGTGTCTTCCTGATACATTGTAGAGGTGTCCACCTTACAGGGGTGTCTTCCTGATAAACTGTAGAAGTGCAGGGTTCTCCAGAAAAATTAGACTAGCTGGCTGTAAATTGAAAGTAGGCGGCACCTGGCACTCGAGTGCCCGAAGGGCACGAGTATCTTGGGGGATCCGGGGGCATGCCCCCCCCGCCCCCCCCCCCCCCCCCCCCCCCCCCGCCCCCTCCCCACAAGAAAATGTTTAAAAATGAAGACACTGGAGATGCATTCTGGTGCATTTTGGGGGCAACAGAGATGAAAAAAATCATTTCATTTTCAGGCAGTTTTTAACCTTTTTATTATTCACTGAAAAAAATAATTGCCACCCTTAATATACTTTATATACTTAAGACACTGGAGACACATCCTGGTGCACTGAAAAATGTTACTGCTACTCTTGAAATATACTTTTTATACTGTATACTGTACATATATGTTATATGATCTGTAACATGAAATGATAGTCATTCTTCATTAAATTGGCCAAACATAATCTGATACTTCGAACTTGGCTAAGTTACCTTTATCTTATGGCTACGAAGGATTTGTTTTTATAGCCATACAAGTGTTGGGAAGAAAATAGGACGGATTTATCCTTATCTTCCGCCACATATTTACTGACTAGCCGGCGCCCAGGATGAGTAGACGGCAATTTTCGCCAGTCGCCGGGGCTTCCGGAGAACCTTGGAGGTGTTCACCTTACAGGGGTGTCTTCCTGATAGAGGTGTCCTTACAGGGGTGTTGGTCTTACAGAGATGTCAATCTTACAGGGGTGTATGCCTGATAGGGGTGTCCACATTACAGAGGTGTCTGTCTTACAAGGATGTCAATATTACAGGGTTATCCACCATACAGGGGTATCTGCCTGATAGGAGTGTCCACGTTAAGGGGGTGTCCATCTTTTAGGAGTGTCCACCTTACAGGGGCTGTCCACACACCTACAGGTGTCCACCTTACAGGGTCTGTCCACACACCTACAGGGTGTCTGCCTGACAGGTGTGTCCACTTTAATAGAGTTGACTGTAGAATTCTATCAAAATGCCTTAGAACATAGTGTTTCTAGGCGAGCATCACTAATAGTCACCTGATGTCTTCTTTTGTAAGCTGAAACATAACCCCAAGTAGATTTTGCAAGGCTGTGTAAAAAAAAAACAGAAAAGAAACAATAAATTCGCCTAGAAGATGAATGTGAACAATTTTTATGTCAATTTGGGGGTTACAAAAGTTTTTTTTCCAGTTTTCAAAATCAGTAAGTTGTTAGTTCCAAACATTTGAATAAAATCTTGTGGTATTCAAACAAACTTACTTTAAAACATCTTCCAGCTGATATTGGCTGTTTTTATGCTAGAGACATTTAAGTCATCTTGAGATGACTTTAACGTCTAGTATAATCAAAGGGCTCTTAAGAGCCACCTTGTGAATATGAAACAACTTAACAAGGCTTCTGATAGGGTGCAATAAAAAAAATGGAAATTATGCGATTTTTTTCGAGGCAAATTATGCAATAAAAAAGGACTATTATGCGGTAAATATGCAAATTATGCATTTTTTTCTGGAGCTTTTTTATGCATGTTTTACTAGGTTTCAAAGGAAGAAAACCACTTTTATGCTGCTCAAACCACAATAAGAACATAAAGGAACATTTATTTAATGTAGCATTTCGCTATTCAGTGTTCTGCTTGTGCGATACCGAGTCTAGATGCTTGTCCACCACACACTTCCGTAGATACAGTAGTCTATCACAACGTTGCAGGATGAACAGAACAGAAGACCATCATCCGCATGAAAGATACCTACTGGGTATTGTCTTGCCCTCTCTTTTGTAGTTATATTTACTGGAAGGTGTGAGCTTAATTTCTTTTCTGTCAAAGACACAACCGGTGTTTTAACAACAAACTTATCCATGAAGACATAGTTTTGCATTTAACAAACACAGCTCCATGATTTTGCTGATTCTTGATTCTTGAAGCACTTTTCCCGGTTTGTTTTTCACAGATACTTACAACACGAGCATACATGTAGATATCATGTCAGTGTCATGAATATATATCAGCAATTCTGATTTGTCAACTCTGAAAAGGATTCAGATTGTTTTGGCTGTACCAATACATAATGGCTATAGAATTAAATTTAATTACAGGCCCCGACCGCAACACTCAAATAACGCCTTGGAGAGCAATCTTCAAACAAAATCGAAGGTTGAAAGGTTTCTTAAGTTTTTGAAAGGTAAAATCATCTTGAAATGACGTGTATCTTCAGATTTTTTTTTAGCTAAAGCAATAATTTATAGTCTGTTTTGTTCAAATTGTGCGAATTTTCGTGAATTATGCGATTTTTACAGAACAAGAGGCTGCAAGCTGCCTATACTCATGCGCATGCGTAAGAAAGTTTTATGATATATAATACATAAGATGTCCGACATGGAGAAACGTTACTCCTTTCATTCAGTCATCGTTCCTGCAAACCAGGTTGTTTACCATTGAATGTTTTGTAAATGAAGGCTGCACCGGGCCACAATGAAGCCAGTGATTCTTCTGACTGTTATATATACCTAACGTGAACATTAGTTATGTAAGTAGGGTTGTAGGAGACGCTGTCGTGACACTTCAGTAATGCTGTTTTACCGGAAGTGAGAGTAGCCGGAAGTCATCAAAACAGGAAGTGTAAATGGCAAGGCTATGAACTGGAAGAGCATAATTTAAACTAGGAGTAATCGGAGATTAGGGTAGTGCGTTCGGCAGTTGAAAGGGGAGATTTTAATTTTTGGTTATTGGGATAGATGAATAGGTCTATGGCATATTGTCAAATTAAGGGTTATTGTGTACAGTGAAACCTGTATTTACTCTGTGTATGAAGACGGTAGGGAAAGTTTGGTAGCAGAAAAAAAAATCCTTTGAAGTTTGTTGTAGTTGTTGGTAAAGAAAAGTGCTTGGCGGTCCCTTAGGAAAAGTGGGAAAAGTGCACCGAATTTGCATATGTCAAAACGGTAATTTGAAACCTGAAAACACGCTGGTAAAAGCGAAAGTCGCAAGTATTTATATAAACAGACGATGCGCTTCTACAAATTCTCTGTTTTCTTTGTAGTTTCGCTCGCCAAATTAAGATTAAGCTTTTCCAAACTCTCAGCCTTCATTTTCAAGTTTTCCACCCCGCTAAAACATCACAGAAAGTTTGGAGTGTCTTCGGGAATAAACATAAGCCGCGTTTGGTTTCGCGAGCGTTCCATCGATCCACCCTCCATCAAAGTGAGAAAAACATTCGTCACTTGATTCTTGCTCGTTTTCTGGCTTGAATCTCGCTCGTGTCTGGCCATAAATTTTCGAACGGGATGGCTTGAATATGGCCCGATTCTAGCTCAGTCAGGCCATCCGAATGTTACGGCGGTACATATGTCTCGCTCTATTCTTGCTCAATTCTCGTTTGTTTGTCTCGTTCGTGTCAGCTGAATCATCGCCATGATTTGATTCTCGCTGATTGGCATATTTTCTATGGCCTGAGCATCTTGTTACGTGTAAATACCAGTTCCCGGCGGCCAAGAAAATTATCACATGGAATCGAGGCTACGTGTGCTAGTCCAAATGGAATCAAGGCTAAGTGTGCCAGTCCAAGATGGCATCCAAACCCTGAAATCGCATAGCATCCAGCCCAATTCCTCCCACAATCCCCTGCGCCCAGACCGATACCTGATGAAATTAGAAAGCGTTCTCCTATCGTCGAACGCAAATATACGTGCATAAATTTGCATGCAAAATTGTGACACAAAAAAAGAAAATAATAATAAAAAGAAAAAAGGAGGCCATTTTCTAACTCATGCCGCTATGCGCATGAGTAATTATGCAATCAGATGCGATTTGAGGCTGATTATGCAAAATCGCACCATCGTTTTAATTTTCCATACTGAGTTTGAAGTCAAAGAATTGAAAAGAAAACAGACTTAACAGTAAAACGACCAAAACATGTTCGAGTGACTTAAATATGCATTGTGTGAAACGAGACTGTCCACAGATCAGTTTTAATTTTCCATACTGAGTTTGAAGTCAAAAAATTGAAGAGTAAAACAGATTTAAAATGACCAAAACAACTTAACGTGACATAATACAATGTTCATGGGTGGGGTGGGGGAGATGAGATCAACAATGGACTGATAGCGGCTGCCTGAGGCACCTTCATAAGCTGACGTCCGATCTAAATTCTCATAAGTGTATGTAAAGCGCCATGAGACATTGTGATATGTGCGCTTTATAAGTCATTAATTATTATTATTATTATATGCATTGTGTGAAACAAGACTGTCTAGGCAACTGAATGATGTAATACACTGGGGAATTAAACTACAGCAATCATCTTTAAACAATACACTGAGGAATTCAAAAGGTTTTCATGTGATGGAACGAGTGAAGATTTGCATATCTGTTCCCTTATACTACACCTCGCTCAACACTTCGCATATTCATGAGATAAAAACGAAAAATAAGCGAGGCGCATTTAACATCTTCTTTTAAGTGTGTTGTTTAGAGGCATGTTAACAGATGACTTAAAGTGCCTATAACCCCTAGAAAGTTATTTTCAGAATCAACTCTATGTACATTGAATAGTTGCATGGTAAAATATTTTTGGTTTTGAACGTCGTGTTTGTGAGTTATAGAGATTTGAATTTACAAAATGCAAATTAGATGACGTCAACCCGGGAATAATTTATTATACAACTACTTGTTTTCACCTCCAAGTAATATTTTTACGAATCAATCGACTATCCACAGTTTATTTTTAATTATCTTCAAGCTCTGAACTGCGCATTGTAAATTGGTGAAGAAATAATGGCAATTCCCGGGTTGACGTCATCTAATTAGCATTTTGTAAATTCAAATCTCTATAACTCACTAACACGACGTTCAAAACAAGAAATATTTTACCATTCAACTATTCAATGTACACAGAGTTGATTCTGAAAATAACTTTCTAGGAGTGATTGGCACTTTAACCCCCAAACTAGCCGGAATTGTTTCGTCACCTTAGAATTTCATTGCGTAACCTTTAAGTAATGATCTGCATGAGAAGGATAGTGCTGAACGGCAATGTACGATGGAATGTCAACTTTTTTCATTGTTACAACTAGTGATCTCATTGGCCTAGACTCAAACACGACGTTCAAAACCAGAAATATTTTACCATTCAACTATTCAATGTACATAGAGTTGATTCTGAAAATAACTTTCTAGGGGTTATAGGCACTTTAAACATTTCAGATGAGTGCTTTGGCCATATCTACTGTAGTTCCTTGTCCATCTCCAGCAAAAAGCGCTTCCTCGACTGAGTTTACTTTTCAAAAATGTTTGCATTTCCTTTCCTTGTCTTTGATGACGAAATTGACAAAAAGATTTGCAAAATAAGCAAAGTCTCTACCATGTGACTGGTATTAGGATTTGTTTGTACAGTGTATATTTGGGTTTTAAAAATTTATTTGTTGCCAAGTTTAGTTGTATCCATTCTAGTCCGCGAGTAGAACCCGTTCCTTGTTTTTAGAAAATCTTATGTTTTTTTGTTTGGCCATCTACTTTAATGCATCCCGTTTTTATACTGGATGACTTTAACATCTCAATGAATTTAAGATCTTAAGCAGTATACATGTAGTAAACAGTCAAGACATGTTTGATACCATTTACATGTACATCACGTTTTTGCACCATGTGTTCATGTTTTCATAAAATTGATGGTAGTAGCAGCCGAGTTGTCAAAAACATCAGTCATCCAACATCTTTTACTTTATTGACTAAATATTGGTAAAATGGCAATTTATTTGATTGCCTGGAAATATTAGTTGCACCTTAATTAATGATGCAAAAACACAATTTAACAAAATAATTGGAACAGTTTGACAGAATCATAACTTTCTTGTCAAAATGAATGTCATAAGATATGACAACATTTCATCTCAAACATTTGTGTGCATGATTATAATTAAAATAAACCAGCTGTTTTTGCTGATTTCGAATGTTTATCAGTGTATCTAAGGAACACCTCAGCAAATAAAATATAATGTTGGTATACATGTAGTTCGTGTTCACCTGTCCACATCAAGTGCCCGAAAATTTTACGAGCAAAGAATCGATACAAAAACGAAAAGAAAGATAAGGTGAAGGACGAGTTTACATCTAACTATAGGCCTGGTAGGTAGTTAATGAAAAAAAAACGACAGAACAAAGCAAGAAGAATGGAAATATCAAAATTCACAAAAGAGCTTCAGATCGATCGATAATCTGAAGTTCTGTCGCGCCTTTCAAAATAAAAATAAATACAAAATATTAAGCTGTCCAACTAACCTTTGCCACAGTAGTTCATTGTCGGCTAGATGCTTCCAAACGCAAGCGGCAAGACAAAGATCTGTGGCGTTTAAATGCGACAGAACACAGACAGCAACTTCAGGAGGAAAGTTACTGAGATCTGGAAAAGTTTCCAGCTGAATTCTTCTGCGATGGACTATAGACTGCAGCTGTCCCATGCATGCGATCAGAAATTCATAACGTGGCTCCTGTCTCCTGGATTTCAAGGAAACCACTGCTTTCTTCGATTTCGCATAAAACGTGCTTTAAAATTTAAAAGAACATTTTTGCAACTCAGCCAAACCCCATTTTGTTGTGATCATAACAAATGACATCGGGCATTATGACGTGGCTACGAGGATAAGCAATTACGCGTGCTCTTGACAGGAAACTGCTGGCCCAAATATCCGTCGTTGTTTGTTAATTTTATTTCATACCAGAAAACTCTTTGTCCCCGGGGGGGGGGGGGGGGGGGGGGGGGGGGGGGGGGGGGGGGGGGGGGGGGGGGGGGTCGGGGGAGGGAGAGGTACTCCCATGTAAAATCAGTAAAATTAGTACATTTCATTGGTACAGAAAATGCTAAAATATAAAATGACCCACCGTAAGAATTATCGTGGTACCTTTTAGGGTGTTTAGCCGAAAAAAAATATGAGAGAATATGACACGTGTTCTGGACCCCATCAGCTCCTGACGTGTTATAATAACAATTTATTCAAAAAAAACTTGTTAAAATATAAATACAAATAAGTTCTTGAACAGGAAATCCACAGGTTAACCCTGTGTTAAGGATTCCCTAACATAAAAGTAAAAAAGAATGTGATTCAGTAATTACAATTTTCAATTATTTTGCAGTTTTCAATTGAGTGTCGTAAAACCAAAACCAAAGTAATTACTCTGACCAATCACAGCAGTCGTAAACAATCCAATTAATCAATTGGAGCTCGAAGCAAATGCATGTCGCCGGCGCCAATGAGCGGGAAAACGCGTGCGAGAAAGTCACTTTCTCGACGAATCAGAAGTAAAACCAAAACCAATCGTGACTTGCTCGCACGCGTTTTCCCGCGCTTGGCGCCGGCGATCATGTATTTGCTTCGAGCTCTGATTGGTTCATTGGATTGTTTACGACTGCTGTGATTGGTCAGAGTAATTACTTTGGTTTTGGTTTTACGACTGACTCAAATGAAAACTGCTTTAAAGGACCGTTTACACAGACGATGTTTTGTGCAATTTTTGTCGCACTTGCCGATGCAATTTTTTTCGCGCGCTAGTTGCATCTTCAAATCGCATGTGTAAACGGGCGGCGATTTTAGTGCGATTTGGCGCGATTTGTCCCGCGATATCGCAGACTGGGCCGAACATGTTCGAAACCTGATGCAACTTGGCGGTGATTTTTGGGAAATCACAGCAAATCAAAGCAAATGTCGCACCCGAATCGCACAGGAAATCGCTGCTAGTTTACACTTGCGACAAAAGTTGCATTGGGGAGCGCGACAAAAATCGCATCAAAAATCGCATGTGTAAACGGGCCTTAACGCGTGGATTTATGTATGGGAAATTTACAATAACTGCAACCTCGTTCCCGTAAATCCAGTTTCCCAGCCGTTGAGCTTTCATTCCGGACAATTCGGAATTAACTGTATATGGACTATATAAAACTAGTCCAAGAAGAGAACGAACGAGCCTCTGCAAGCTAGGTTTACTAGAAATACATTGAAAAAATGTATCATTTACAATCCATATTTATATTCACGACAAACAAACAGAATGGATGTGCAGCTCGAACTATGGGCCCTAGTGTTTAATGCCGTCCTCATCAAGTACATTGTCGGCAGACATATAAAATTGAAAGACTACTCGGATCACAAGCCAGTGCGCCGCCTGGTACGAAAATCCAAAAACCCCTGAGTAGGAAAAATGGGAACGTACTCCCCAACCACATGCAGGCGCACGAACCTTTGGGGGTTAAAGGTAAAAAAAAAAACAAAGAAAACAAAGTGTATAAAATAAAATTGAAAAGTTCGAGAGTAGACTGCTAGCTGTCCCTTTTCAGTCAATCGAGCGGGCGAGCTAATCACAAAAACAAGCTTGGTGAGACTGGAGCGAGCGAAAGAACCGAGGGGAAACTGGGAGAGAGGCGGTACGAAAAGGGACTGCAGTCTTTTCTGTAACTTTCGCTTTCGAATTCCCCGCCGCACCAGGGACGGAAAACTCCGATTGGTTCATAGACAATAGAAAGCTGTCAGGGAAGTTTGACGAGTATTAAGAGCGCCTGTCCGTAAAAATCAGACAAATTTGAAATTTTCTGGCAAGTAATAAAAATTCGATTTCTTGCATATTTTAAAGTTAGATAGATTAAGGTATAACAAAAATCACTTGATACTTTTTTCGGCCAAATATCTTTTTATTTAAAAGAAAAATTCAAATAACGAAAGTCCGTTAAAATTGCCATTTGAGGTGGAAAATTATTGCACAACTTTGACAGCTTCGCTTGCAAAAACAAGTAACGCTACAGCATTTAAAACATGAAAATCATATTATGCAATCTTTAGTTATCTAGTAGAGTGATTTAGGGAATTATTTTGTTGTTCTTTGCTTGCAAAATAATTTTATTTCGAAGACATATATTTTACTTCTTTAAAAGTACCTCGTAAACAAAAGAACTTTTCACCATGTGCTAAACCTTCAAACGGATTAAGTTTCTGTTGGTTAATTTGTATAAAGATGATCTTGAGATTGCCGTAAAAATTTCTTTGGGCAAATGATTCAGAGCGACGCGAGAGCATTTCAAAGTTAGTTAAATTAAGAGTTATTTGACCTTACGAGGTCAACAATCAATTTGCGGGTCACACAAACATTTCACTTTCCACCAAATGTCTTAACACAAATAAGGTTAAAGTAGCCCATAGAAAAAATGTTTTGAAATTTTCTTACCTTATTTGTTGTAGAAGACTTATCCAGAGATCATTTTCTTGCATTTTTTTCACCGTTCATCGTACGTCCTTTAGTCTTGTTTACAACGTCCGATAAACGTCGGACGACAACAACGTAATATTAAACGGTCGGGTCAGCCAATTTTTGTTAAACTTTCGACACTTTTCAGTATGACGGCATCTATTCAAAGGGCTAAGTACCTTTTGGAGCGTTCCTCGGTTTTGTAGTGCGCTAAAAGATTTGAAATGTTACTTTGAAGTACAAACAAAACATGTCGGACGTTTGCTTTCAGTCTTTTTTCGGTTATGTCACGCAATGCAGTTTTGTTTGCGTTTAAGGGGGTAGGGGTGCGGATAAGGCAATTAAATTGAAACACTTTAGCAAGTAAAAACACAATAACTGTTTAGAAATATATTTCAGCACCATATAATTTTCTTCGTTAGCTTCCTGTGGATAGCATCATGCATGTGATCTCTTTTTCACTATAAATTTCCAGTTGCGGATCCAGCTTGCTCATAAGGAGAGGGGGTGGGAGGGGGAGTGAAAATGGTCCTGAAAAAAAGTTCGGTCCCTCGAGTCTTTTTCTTCGCCAAAAAAGGAATGGAAAGGGGCCGCTTCCCTAGATCCGCGCCACTGAACTAAATTCGACAACTTTAGTTTACAACTACTTCCTTTACATTTCTAGTAAACAACGCTGCTCGACATAAAATAAGTTCGATCTCATCTCAGTCTCTCATCTTTGTGCGCGAAAGTTAAGGGACAATTTCCGTTCCACGCTTTCGATCGCGAATGTCATAACCACAAACTCCACCAACAAAGGACTTAAACGAACAAGTGCCTTCCATTTTTGTGTAATACCTAGAACTGAACTCGAATCTTTGATGTACAAAAACATGCACTTTAGCGCCGCCTTCAAGTGAAGGCACTAGGTAATTAGCAAAACCAGGTAGTGTTTACTTTTTTGTCAACTGCATTATTTAAACAGTATTTATTTTTCTTCTCGACAATTGGCGATACTGTATTAAACTTAGTGAGTTCTTCAATTTTTAGATATTCTCTCGTTATCAACTTTAAAATCTGAGCGGGTTTCTAATTATTTTGCTACTGCCAAAAAAAATACTTAGGTACGTTTACTTAGTTTGTAACACCGACAAATGCAACAAATGGTTCTGAATTAAGGCATGACATGAATTTGAAGTAGGGCAGTGAGACTCCCCCCCCCCCCCCCCCCTCCCTCTCGCCTCTCCCCCCCCCCCCCCCCTCACATCTATGGTACATATCATCGACGGAATTCACGAGCGAGGTAAATGGCCCCACGAACCACAGGTAACCCAAACTCACAGTAAGATTATTGACAAGTAGAAAACATCCAAATAAGCCCTCTTTTGAGGCTCCCTCTCGGTCAATTAAGAGACAAAGGAAACATCAGTTACGGTGTGTAACGTTTGACAAAAGTTTACATCACTAGTTGCACTGTACAAATTGATATATTTTGGGGGCCGTGCATGTAGCAAATATTAGACTGATTTTCCCTTTTTCACATAATGTTTCATGAAGACAGTATCCTTCTGATAAAAAGAAAAAATTAACAATACGAAAAAAGGACAGAACTAGCTAAATACCACAGTGATCTTAATCAGGTAAAAAGCTAGTGATGCCATTTGCATTTCATGAAGACAGTATCCTTCTGATAAAAAGAAAAAAAAAGAAAAAAACAATACGAAAAAAAAAGAGGACTGAATAATCTTTCCGGAGTAGAGCAATAGAGAATGAAAGCGCTTAAATGTGCTAAACGTGACTGAAAAGACTATTTATTTTTCTCTGCTGCAAGAGTTTCAGACATAAATTCGGTGTTTTCCAGCTCTTTAGTATGGAGGGGCATTCTGGACTAAAATGGAATTGGATCGGATCCTATCTTATTCCATCGGATCCTCCATTCAATCGGATCGTACCCTGTATGGAATTGGATCGGATCCCATATTATTATTATTATCATCTGCAGCGCTTGATGCTGCATGCTGCGCTGTTGACGATGTTGAGGACTCGACACTAGCACTATTACGACCAGAGCTAGAAACAGAAGGGGCAGGTCCTTCAAGTTCATGTAGTACCGTCCTCAGCACACCAGTAGTGCGCCTTATAAGATAATCGCGATCTTCTTCTTCTTTTTGTCCATTATTTGTTTTGTGGAAAGTATATAAACCCTGACTTGAATCCCCCTCAGGCCCAATTCCATACAGGGTACGATCCGATTGAATGGAGGATCCGATGGAATAATATGGGATCCGATCCAATTCCATTACAGGGTACGATCCGATGGAATGGAGGATCCGATGGAATAATATGGGATCCGATCCAATTTCATTTTAGTCCAGAATGCCCCTCCATACTTTAGCCCTACCCCTACCCCGCTAAAATGCCGAAGAACAGCTGCATTGCGTGACGACACAAATAACTGCCGTCACGATCACGGCTTACATGTAAACGGCCCGACATGTTTCAGATGTTTGTTCATTCAGTACTTCTCAAGCAGTGATTAGATTTATCTATCCGTTAACTTCAAACCGAAGAACATTTTAAATAAGCCTTTAAATAAGACGCCTTAATGCTGAAATGTGTCGAAAGTTTAACAGAGGTTTGCGTGCGACCTTGCATGGCAGTCCGCCGTCGGCGTGCATCGGACATTATAAATTAAAAATACGATGAACAAAGAAGGAATTTATACACAAAAATGGTCTCTGAATCTGTCTTCTACCGCAAATGAGGTAAGGAAATTTCAATGTTTTTCAATGTGGCTATTTTAATTTCATAATGGGTTAACACAGAAGCAGAAGTTAGAATATTTGTGTGACCCGCAAATTGATTGTTGACCTCGTATAAAGGTCAAATTACTCTTAATTTTAACGAACTTTGAAATGCTCTCGCGTCGCTCTGAATCATTTGCCCAAGGAAATTTTTACGGCAACCTTGAGATCATCTTTATGAAAATTAACCAGCAGAAACTTAATCCGTTTGAAGGTTTAGCACATGGTGAAAAATTGTTTTGTTTACGAGGTACTTTTAAAGAAGTAAAATATATGTCTTCGAAATAAAATTATTTTGCACGCAAAGAACAACATAATAATTCCATAAATCACTCTTCTAGATAGCTAAAGATTGCAAAATACGATTTTCATGTTTTAAATGCCGTAGCGCTACTTGTTTTTGTAAGCGAGACTGTCAAAGTTGTGCAATAATTTTCCGCCTTAAATGGCGATTTTAACGGATTTTCGCTTTCTGTATTTTTCTTTAAAATAAAAAGATATTTGGCCGAAAAAGGTATCCAGTGATTTTTGTTATACCTTAGTCTATCTAACGTTAAAATATCAAAAGAATCCAATTTTATCACTTGCCGCGATATGTTTGATTTTTACAGACAGGCGCTCTTAACAATCTTGACACATCTACCTTATTGGTACTAATTTTCGCGTCGCTTTAATTTCGCGATTTTCGCGATTTAAAAAAAATCGCGAACTTAAAGCGACGCGAAAAAAAATTCCCGCGAACTTTAATGTCGCGAAATTTAATACCCTCCTATATTTCTTGTTTTCTCAATTTAATGAAGAAACACATGTCTACGTACATGTATTGTGTATAACGTGTAAAAGCTCTATGACATGCCTACAGATGATAAACAACAGTTTAACAGTCAAATTTCACTATCTGTGTTACTTTGAACCTCTTCATCTGTACCGCTATCGTCATATAGTTTGGTTTTGTTATGAGTTGATGATTTTCAGCAATAAGAAGTGTAAAATAGTAAAATTCTCGAAATAAAATGTTTTTTTTTTTCATTTTCGCGAAAATTAGTTTCCTAAGAAAATAATTTTGCACCCAAATCGCGAAAATAAAGACCCGCGAAATATGCCGACCTTTTTTTCGCGAAATTAAGTGCCCGCGAAAATTAGTACCAATAAGGTAGTTGAGACGATGACATGTAATATATGAAGCTTCAGAGAGACGAAACACTCTGTTAGCAAGGACTGCAATCACTGTATTTTAATTTAGTTTAGTTTAATCTGTTAGTGTAATAGGCAATACCATGTATGTATATGGGAATGCTAATAAACTTTGAATCATTAATAGTGGGAATGAAAATGTTTTAGACAATTTGTCTGGTTGCCTCAGCTGTTCAGTTTTAAAAGAAGAACCGACAAGAAGAACTGTTTCCCTTCCCGCCTCTTCCCCAGAGCCCTCTCGGTTCGCATTACTTTTCGCTCGCTCGCCGCTCGGATCGCCGATCGCGTATTTGCTCTCCCGCTCGACTATCCAGAGAGGGACTGCTAGCAGTCTAGTTCGAGAGCTGAGATGAATAATACATAACGACCAACAAACCTTATATAAGTTATAACAATAGAGTCAATTAACGCCATAGCGGCTCATGTGCGTTCACAGACTTCACAAGCCAAGAAGAAATAATTTACATTCTCTGTCACTGACTTACAGTTAAGTTCCGCCGAATGTAAATACATTTCTTTATTTTGCAAGGACATAAAAAAACTACGGTTACTTTGAATACGCATATAAATGACACATCTTCGATCAGGCTGCAAGGGCAACTGTCAACTGCACCTGGAAGATAAAATCAAATCAAATCAAATCAAAATGGGCTCATTTGTCAAGCAAAATGGAAAATATCCAAAGCACACTGAGCAGAGAAAGGGCAACAACAATCGCTAGTTCCACAACTATAAAATTTTAAGTTTTTGCCAAACTGCCAGACACGAAGAAAAAATTGTACTCACGTTCTCAACATGTTTTTTAAGGCGTTAAAATTCGTCCTGTTCTTGTGGAACCTTTCTAGATCTCACTGCATTCCCCTGTATTCCTCTATCTTCCTGTTTTGCTCCCTCGGCTCGTCTGACTCGTCCTTCTCTATCATTTTGTCTTGCTTCATTACCATATCATACCATACTCTATCGTCACCATGTCCTTCTTCGGGATTCTCTCTCTGCTCTGTCACATATATGTAACATATATGCCACATTTATGTCACATATATATGTTACATATATATATCACATATGTAAATTTGGTAAGGGATATACTTGTGGAGTATGTACCAACATGTGGAGTATGTACCTACATGTGGAGTATGTACCTACATGTGGAGTATGTACCTACATGTGGACTATGTACCTACTTGTGGAGTATGTACCTACATGTGGAGTATGTACCTACATGTGGAGTATGTACCTACATGTGGAGTATGTACCTACATGTGGACTATGTACCTACTTGTGGAGTATGTACCTACATGTGGAGTATGTACCTACATGTGGACTATGTACCTACATGTGGAGTATGTACCTACATGTGGACTATGTACCTACTTGTGGACTGTCAACATATCTTGGCCACAGAGGCGCTATTCAATCGACATATGTGTTACAAACATTCCAATGAACTCGATATCCAAACAATGGATGCTATCAACCGCATTATCTTGGCATCTGTATCAGCACTTAGTGCCCATCCATGCAACCCAATTTTTAGACCAATGCACAATGTACAATGGTTAGATTTTGTGCAGGTTTTGACTGTTAATAAATTAAAAGGTTTTGTGTTGAGGTAACAAGGCCTTGCCACCAAGTATAATATTCTATCATGAATCTCTTTAGAAAGGAGTGGAGGCTGTATTACTGTAAGAAATGGATAATGGAAACATAGTTAAAAAATAAATCATAGCACAAAATTTGAGGCCTGTGATGCGCAATTAAGGTTACAGTGTACCTTCAGATCGAAAATTTATTGAAATTTTTTTGGCGTCAAAATAAAGTTTACAGAATGAACTTTCATCCAAAAAAAAATTATCGAAAAATGGTGAAAATTGACGGAGAAATGACGGTATAACTTTTGTGGGCGGAGTTTGTTTATGAAGCGATATGTTTTTCTAAGCGCTGTTTTCTCAAAGTTAATTTTTCGCTTGTAGGGGACACTTTAAAGAGCTACAACTCAAAGGGAATTTGTTCGACTTTCCTCAAATTTGGACACAACCTAGGCAAACATACAATCAACAAAACCATGTCGGCGAATTTCTTATTTCCGAAAACTTTTTCGTCAAGAGCCATTTCCGTGCGATCACTTCAATTTGGTTTCTCCCTTTTTTCGAAAATGTTCTATAACTTTTCACTGCAATTGAATATGGGAAATCGCCGACAGGTTTTTTTAGTGCTTCGTGTCCGCAAACCCGAGAATAAATCAAATTAGCAAAATACAATAATCGCTTTGAGTTATAGCGTTTTAAAGCTGATTCGGACGTTCGAAATTAGACGTCGTAACAAAAACTGACAATTCATTTTATCACCAAATGGTTTCCATATTTCGATAGCCAGCTCTATAAGCTTTAATTTGATATCTGGGTTTAGGTATATTAAGTGTAATCTTAAGACGCTAGAGCTGTTATACTGGAGACATTCCCGGAGGTACACTGTAACCTTAAAAAAGACAGAGATTTTGAAAGTTTAAAAATTACAAAATGTGGAGTATGTATCTACATGTGGAGTATGTACCTACATGTGGACTATGTAACTACATGTGGAGTATGTACAGTTTAAAAATTACAAAATTTACAAGGATTTGTATAGAAAATCACTAAAGCATGACTGGGTAGCAAAAGTTGTTCTTCCCATACAAATCCTAATCCTTTATGAAATATATTTTCCTTATATATCAGAAATTGAGAAAATCAGTAATCGGGAAAAAAAGTTATGCATGTATGTTTGTTTAAATTAAACAATTATTTAACTGTGACCTGTAAATTTAACCAAGTGTTGGTTTAGTTTTATCCTTGCATGGTTCATTTTTATTTTCCTTTATGGTATCAAACTCATACTAAATATCATTATTAACCATACCCACAAAAACAAAGGAAAATAAAATATTTGTCACAAAACTTAATAACTAAAGCAATATAATTTGATGTAGCTGATTTGTATGGTTTTAATAATTGTAAACATCAATTCGTCTTGTTAGGAGGAAAAATATATTTTGTTTGTTTGAAGCAACCATGTCTATAAGAATTTTCTTGCTGTACATGTGGGTAGCTTTCAAATTGCAGGCTTCCCGATGTTTTTTATTACTCCTTCAAAAAAGATCAGCATGTGAAATTAAGAATGGCATGCATGGCCATAAAAGGTAAGAATTTTTAGTCCTACAAACTTTTCGGATTGGTCACAGGTATGTTAATGTACTGCATGCAAAAGTCTTTTTAGCCTACGTGTAGCTCTGAAATGATATTCTCAGCTAATTTTACCTCTGCAACTGTAAATTAGTGTAAGTTTTAATTTGCCTGGCTATATAAACATTTGGACCTGCACATATATAGTATACATGTGTGACACATATATGTCATATATGTTCCACATATATATGTTACATATGTTCTACATATATGGAACATATATGTTACATATATATGTCACATATGTTCCACATATATATGTTACATATGTTCTACATATATGGAACATATATGTTACATATATATGTCACATATATGTTCCACATATATATGTTACATATGTTCTACATATATGGAACATATACGTTACATATATATGTCACATATATGTGGCATATATGCAACATGAGTCCCAAATTCCTATATATGTCACATATATGTGGCATATAATTATGTTACATATATGTGGCATATATGTCACATATATGTAACATATATGTGAGTATGTGGAGTATGTACCTACTTGTGGAGTATGTACCTACTTGTGGAGTATGTACCTACTTGTGGAGTATGTACCTACATGTGGAGTATGTACCTACATGTGGAGTATGTACCTACATGTGGAGTATGTACCTACTTGTGGAGTATGTACCTACATGTGGAGTATGTACCTACTTGTGGAGTATGTACCTACTTGTGGAGTTTGTACCTACTTGTGGACTATGTACCTACATGTGGACTATGTACCTACTTGTGGAGTATGTACCTACTTGTGGAGTATGTACCTACTTGTGGAGTATGTACCTACATGTGGAGTATGTACCTACATGTGGAGTATGTACCTACATGTGGAGTATGTACCTACTTGTGGAGTATGTACCTACATGTGGAGTATGTACCTACATGTGGAGTATGTACCTACTTGTGGAGTATGTATCTACTTGTGGAGTATGTACCTACATGTGGAGTATGTACCTACTTGTGGAGTATGTACCTACTTGTGGAGTATGTATCTACTTGTGGAGTATGTACCTACATGTGGAGTATGTACCTACATGTGGAGTATGTACCTACTTGTGGAGTATGTACCTACTTGTGGAGTATGTACCTACTTGTGGAGTATGTATCTACTTGTGGAGTATGTACCTACATGTGGAGTATGTACCTACATGTGGAGTATGTACCTACTTGTGGACTGTCAACATATCTTGGCCACAGAGGCGCTATTTAATCGGCATATGCGTTAGAAACATTCCAGTGAAGTCGATATCCAAATAATGGATGCTATCAACCGCATTATCTTGGTATCTTTATCAGCACTTAGTGCCCATGTCAATCGTTCTTATCACTTACAATCTTGTGTTTTATTCTAATGTTACCAGTTATGAGTCACGTGTTAAGTTATTTGGCTGTGTGACCGCGCGATGCGGTTCCAGTCAAAGCTCACATTTCACCCCTGCTCGCCACAGAGTTATAGTAGCTCAGTGGTAGAGCATCCGACTAGATCATGGAGGATTGGTCACAGGTATCAGGGACCGCGCAGCATATTTTCGATTGGGGGGGGGGGGGGGGGGGCTAAATCAAATGCCATGGGCATTTGTTACGCGCGCCGCAGGCGCTAGCCGTCTAGGTGGGTCCGGGGGCATGGTCCCCCGGAAAATTTTTATAATAAATGCTTCCAGAATGGCTAAAAATGCATCCCAATATACCAGACGCAGTGAATTATTTTATTATTTATCAGGCTAATAAATACCACCAAATTTGAACTACAATAACAAAACATCAAACACAAGGAAAATCCCAATAATTACTTTTTAGCACATTGACAAATCTAAATCAGTAAATTTACCAAAGTTGCGAAAACGGTTTTCATTTCGTTGGACAAATTCATTCGCTACATCTAGAAGCCGAATTTTATCTGTTCTTGCCTTGTGGGTATGCAATAAAGCCACATTATTAAAACGTTGTTGGTTCATGTTCGCACGCAACCACGTTTTCACTCTCCTTGCCATGGAGAACGACCTTTCACCTGTAGCACTTGTTGCAGGATTCACCAACAGGAGTTTACAAATTACAATAACCTCACATATCATGTGTCTCTCATGATCAGCAAGACTCTTAACCGCTTTCATAACATCGGCAAAGCAATTAATCTGTTCATCCTTGATCAAAACTTTCAAAATTTCGAGTTGGGAAAACAGATATCCAGTTAATTGCTGCGGAACGAGCGTAGCGAGTGAGCAGCAACATAATCAGGATTTAAGAGAAATATATGAGAAAAAAATATAAGCTACGAAAAATCTCGATTTGATCGCTTTTTACCAGAATTCACTGCGCCACGCACACATTTTGGGCCAGAATTCACTGCGCCACGAACAATAGCCTCGCTTGCTGCTTCAAGCTGTTGGCTGCGAGATTTGTAATATTTTGGTCCAACATGTACCAGTCGTAATCGGAACTGAAGTGTCGAAGACTACCGCGAGTTGAGCGAGGACTGTGAGGCATGGTGATAGGACCGTTGGATAGCAAAGATTTTCGAAGATTGTACAGAATAAAAGACAAATTTATTTTGAAATCACTCCGACAGCGGTCGATGAGACTGAGCTGAGCGCGTGGGGACGCGAAACCTGAGCTGAGCGCGTGGAGACGCGAACACGATACGGCTAGCTAGTAACGCAACATATATTCATTATCAATAATTAAGTTAAACCTAAATTTTCACACCTTCCTCGTGGTGAACGCGTCCTTTGCTCAACAATATTCTACAGACATTGCAAGAACTTGATGCGTGAATTACAAAACAAAATTAGTCTTATCAGCTGGAGTTTTCGTCGATTCATCCCGGTTACATTTGCTTTGCTTTCCCTCAAAAAACGAAAGAGAAAATTTTGTAATACCAGCGAGGCGATAAAACAGCATTATTACAACAAATTTACCGCAGCAATTACTATCTTTTGGATACACTAGTTATACGTTCTTACATCGTCAGCATAATTTTCTGTCATGAAGTCCATTTGTGAGGATACGTCTTGCGAGTTCAAAACACCTATCAGAAGAGACTCCATATTTGCATATGCTTTGAAACTAGGCTGATCAAAACGTTCTTCAATGGACGACACTATCAAATCTAGTGCTTCAAAGTAAATTCTTCGATATACTTGCTCAGGAGTCACAGGAAACGAAGGCGTTCCAGTTCCAACCTCGAATCTCCTAGGAGCTCTTTTGTCTCTTGGTACTTCAGGCTCCGTGATAGAAGTATGAAGCTGCTTTTTGCGCAGCACTGTTTGATAAAAAGTTGCAAAACAGGCATCATTTCTAATCTTCTTGAGGGCATCCTTCGTCAGTTTGGCATTGTGTGGTCCACTGGTGGCTGACATGCCGGCTTTCTGTAAGGTCTCTGATAGATTGTCTGTATGGGAGAAAATCCTCTGACTCAGATTTAATACAAAGAAAAAGTCAAACTTTTTCATCTGTGCTTGGCATCCAACAATTCTACCACGAACATCTGATATTAGTCTTGTTTCAAGGCAATCATTCCATATCTTTAACAATGCGTCATAATTGTCGATGACTCTTTGGAAACAGGTTGCTCTCATAACGTGCATGTGCCGGCTTTTTATGCACCAGTCTTTGTACTAGTAGCACGCTAGACACGCTATCTATTTTCCCTTGTAGGTTCGTTCGTTTTTTCACTGGACTGAAGCATGCCTCGTGCAACCAGAAATCGTCGCCGTATTCCCAGTACAGTCAATCCGACATCCATGGAGGTTGGCCAACTGTTGGCTTTACCACGCCAGAGCTTGGTGTTGTTAGCTTCAGCTCGCCATCTCGTGACAACTGGCTCAAAGGCGCGTCTCGCCGAACGAATTCACGAATTTGAGCACGCTATTCCACCACCCGCTGGCTCCTCCGACGCTACTGGTTTAAACAATGTTCCTCCACCTCCCTTATTACATGATTCTTCGGATCAAATCCAAATCCGAATTTTAGATTCGTGATCTGAGCGTTTTTTTGGGAATGGATTCGAAAAAAGGACATCTGACAAGCGGTCTTTCGTGCAAATTTACTCGTTCCGTTCGCTGTTTTGTTTCTTCCGCGATTTCATATCATGGGCAATTCAGGTAAGATTTTATTGCTTATATTTTGAAAACTATTTGTCGAGCAGGCTGATAAACACAAGCGAGTCAAAATAGGTTCATTTGCATACCAACGGTTTTTTTACGTTAAACGATCCGTTTTAGGATTTTTCGTTTTTTTGGTCATGAAAACTCCATATGATCCGAGATCACAAATCCAATTTCGGATTCTCCCAAAAAAACGCAGCCTATTTGTTGTTGTCCGAGATTCCTTTTGCTTTATCGATCAACAATGAAACATTTTTTATTAGGTTCAGTGAGAGCAGTACTGGTGACTTACATATGTCATATAAGAGATTGACATTTACCATTACAACATGCTTTTGATATGATATGTCGATGACACAGTATAATGCTTTTCTGTTGACCATTGAAATAAACACAGTTGCTGTTATTGTTGACAACCATGGTGATTACAAATTATTTGATTCCCATTCACGAGATAGTCACGGAAATGTTGCTACAAATGGAACAAGTGTTCTGTTGGAATTTAACAGTATAGGGGAAGTGGTGCAATTTTTTCAGAATTTCTACCAAAGTGTTTTCCTCATGCATTGTTCATGAAGCACATAACTGAAACTTAAGAAAGGGTGAGAACATTATCTTGTACATATTGGGCTAAGGGATGGACTATTTTAATTTTGAAGGTGGGGTTGGGACATTGGGCAATTTTTCTGTGCATTAATTTTTTTTTTGCCTTGAGGTTGTGAGAATTTTCTTTCTGTCTTCACCGGTTATTACATGTGACTAGCCACATGTAATAGTTTTTCAATAAATAAAATCTCTCAGCTCCCAAATTGAATTCTTCACCATCCATTGTATCTCTAAATGAAGCACTTTAAAGTCCCCATAATAGGCCCGTAAACGAATTTTTTTTTTTTACTTGAGGTTGGACAAAAATGTTAACAAAGCTTTTTCACCTGGAATATGTTCCTTGGGGGTAGGTTAGTGCACACATAAACGTCCACCCGAATCCAACCATGACAACCTTGTTTTTACGTGAACGTGGGAAAATTCAAGATGGCCACCAAATCCAAGATGGCCGCCATGACATAAATCACTCTTTCTTTGAAAAGGAATGACGGAAAAACACGCATGATATGTCGAATCCCACTGAATCCGACATGCCCATTCGTTTAGTGATGTCTCCAGAGTCATTAGAGGTCAAGGTCAGGCTAAAAGGTCAAGGTCATGGTAAAAAAAACAACAATTTAAAAGGAAATTAGAAATAGAATCAGATCTGATCGCAACAGTCTGCGTGCAAAAAGTAAACAAAACAAAAGAATCAATTTATAAATCAGGTTAAGTGGGCGAAAATCAGCACAATCATTTTTAAAGCTTTGTACAAGGATATTTAGAGCTCCAGTTGATGAGTCAGTAGTTAAGGACTTGGCGGTACCAGATCAGTTTTGCAAGACTGATCTGATACCAAGCCAAGTCTTAACTACTTCCCATCTGTTGGATTAAAAAATATAGAAAAATCAAATGAAACTATATGTTAATAAAAACAAAATGATGCGTTTATTCCATTGCGTGATTCCACATAATAGAATCCTTTGCGTGACACAATTCTCGGAAACACAGGAAGTCTACACAGGATTGAATTAAGGAAAGTTATTTTTGATTTAATTCTTTTTCATTTTATAATGTCCATAAGCATATGAATTTATACCATCTTCCAGTATATATCTTTTGTCATCGAAACAGCTGAGTGATACTTTATTGATTTCATAACTTCCTAATTGATGGTTATTGCTTCGGATTGTTTTCATTGTATGATGCATCTGTTTATTTCCTAATAACGTTTCTTTATAATCTTGATGCTTGATATTATTTTTGATAATATTCTTTTTGATTCCCTTGGCAGTCTTTCCTCCTTTTTGGTTGTCTTTCGTGTAACTATACATTTTAGATCGTAGACCGATGAATTCACAAATAGGAACTCCTGTGGCTTCATCTTTGAATTTGCCAATAACTTTTTTATTTGTCTTATCAAAATACGGTGAGCTTTCAGGGTAGTCACTGTTATCGAATTTATTTTTATCATTCCAAAAGTCTTGGTATACATCTTCAGCTTCGATTTCATAGGTCAAGCTGTCTGTGTCTGTGAAGAGTAACTTGGCTTTGTCTTCATATTTCTTTTTAATGTAGTTATAATGGAAATCATACATTAATGTCTTGCTTAAATCTAAGATGCACATACCCACATATGCCGGCCTGTTTAGGGTAAGTGTTTCTTTGATCTTATGCACAGCTACTAGATTTTCGTTGAAGATCTTACTACTAACATACGTTGGTTTACTGGCATATTTCAATAGTTTTTTTTCATCGGTGATTAGTCTTACATCTACTCGCTTTCTAATATTTTCCATCGTTTTACCAAATACAGAGTTATTCATAAGTTTAAAGAAGTCTTTTTCAAAAGCATTTTTTGCGTTCTTCCTTTTTTCTGTATTAAAGTCGATATACTGTTTTAACCAAGGAGATTGATCAAACTCTAGTACTCGATGGACTTTAGTTATTTTCAAACCAAGATCAGTGTATAATTGAAGGTTCCTATAATGGAGCACGTATTTTTCTTTGTTCTTCAAGGTTGGTATCAATTTATGAACTAAACCAGTTGATATTTTATATTTCTTCGCGATGTTTTTACAATACCCAGACAACATACTCTCAGTTACTTTAACCTTTTCCGGCCCTAGCGGGTAGTCATTATGAAGATTGTGTAACCCTTCAGGATACTCTAAATCTACTTCCAGTATCAAACCCTTCTCACTATCTTCTTTATACTTGGCTAGGTCTATCTTATCGATCTGTTTTTGTGTCATCCATCTAAAACCGCCAGTAGGTAGGTATTGTGACATAGCCCAACCATATAGATTGTTAGCATCCAGATACATTATATACTTTGAGGGCACCTTCTCATCATATGTTTTCATGCATTTATTGTTTGCTTTACCATACCTATTGGCAATGTAGCTTATTCCACCACGCATTCCTTTTTCGATAAATTGAAACATGTCAATATCAGTTATAAGTTCTAATTTGATATCAGTCATTTTAAGCATAGCATCCCAAGACAAACCTGGAGATGTGAAATAATGACATGGATCTAATTTGTAGTATTCTAGACAGGTCTTTCTAAAGTTTTCAAACACATCAGCTAGCAAAAGGATATCAGATTTAAGATATAAATTATGGTATTCACCCATATTTTGAAGATTGAAGGTATTCCACACATTTTGAGCATGTTTGTAATCTTCATTTGATATATGTTCATCATTCAATATGCTGTAAAATTCTTCTTTTGATGGCAGTTTTTCATTGAACTTTTCAAAGCTATCCATGAAGTCATATGGATACACTCCTTTTCTAGCCATCAGATCAAGCTTTTTACCTTTGAATTTTTGAGAGGTATATTTTAATGATTTTCTTGGTAGATTACTCACTAGTTTTTCCAAACCCGAGCTCATGAATTGGAAACTATCGAGAAAGGTTAAGTGATTACCCAACATGAAAGCCATATACTTTTCCATATTATTCGGAATTGCATTGATATTCATTTGACATTTTTCACCTTTTTTATTTGTATATGTATGCTTCTTGACTATTTCACCAATCTCTTGCATGATGAAATGAGAGTCATACCCACGGAGATTATGGAATATCACAGGTATTTTAATTTCTTCTGGTTTTATTCTGAGTTTTAAATTACAATCTTGATGAGCGGATCCTCTGTACTGACCAGTGATATGACAGTGATCTCTTACTCTTAGATCGGTTTTGTTATATTCTTTCTCGCATATGTGGCATTTATCAGCTTTTTGGAATTCTTCTTCATCGTCTTTGGTCATTCTTAATGGTTTATTGAATTCTTTTTTCATAACCTTCTTACAATATTTAACTTCCTCCAGCATAGCTTCCATGAATTTGTATACAGCTCTTTCGCCTCTATAGACCTGAACTGGTTTACTGTATTTATCATCATAGCAACAGACAACTTTGTATCCATATCCACAGTCTTTATGTTTTTGATATGATTCAGTATATGATTTATCATTGTTTGGTTGACATCCTTGTACTTTTTCTGTAATAGCCTCAAAATCAGCATAGATTACAAATGGAACAGCTAACTGTTTATGATAATTGTTAAATTTTAATATGTTATTATCTTTTTCAGGCATTTTTACAGCTTGTTTACCATTAATTACAATACAGTTTTCTTTATGATTATTAAGGATTGTTTCAGAACTGAAGCATTGTAGACAATGCATGCAAAAATGTTTTCTGTGTTCGTGTTTCGTCTGATTGTACATGAATTTATTGAAGTCTTTTATTAATACATAATGTTTGTTTTCGTTTTCTGTGATCAATAACAAGTTCATATGATCTTCGTACTTTTCTTTGGATACATAGATAGGATATGGTTGCTTTTCCTCATAACCGAATACATTGATATTGATTTATTTTGTTTTTCTATTTTATTATACAGTTTGACAGTCACTGGGAATTGAATTCCAGAGTAATCTAATTTTTCAATAAAATCTTTGTCGACTTTTTTGATTCTCTGTGGATATTTGTCTTGAGGGTTCAAGTACCTTATATGACACCATCTAAAACACTCATTGTCTTTATTTTTCATGTTTATCAATCCCTTAGCACTATTTCTTAGTTCTGAAGGTAATTGAATGTAAGATGATCCCTTTAATGGTTCGTATTTAACAATATTAATATAGTGGTTGTCAATAGATCTTATTGTCCATCCAGAACCCTCAGAAATCCATTGAGCTACACTATTTAATATCTGTTGTTTAGACAATTGTAACGCTTCAGCGATTTCTATGTGGTTAATAATCGTCTGAGCCACACTGTTAAAATATGCAGTCTTAGGCACTATTTCATCACCAGCTAGTTTCTCAAATGTGACCTTTAGTGTTTCAACAAATTTAATTCCTTTTGTATCACTTAGTAGGGTTTTAAAATGGTTTTCAATACCTTTTCTTGTTTGTTGTAATTGTGTTAAAGGGTCTTTATTATTCTTTAATGTAATTTCGAAGGATTTAGTATAACCTTTTAGAGCTTTGTTTGTTTGCTCTATCTTAGTCCTTGGAGCTGGTACAGGTTTAACTGTTTTTTTAGTCCTTGGTGTAGGAATTGGTGTCTTTTTTAATTGTTCTATTTCTTCTAACCATTCAGAAGGTGGGGGTGGTAATCTTTTCCTCTCAAAATAGTCAACCAATTCTTTTACTGTTTGTCTTGGTGATTGGTTTGGTTTTACACTCTTGCGAGGTGTTGGAATAGGCCTCCTTGGTGTTGGAACTGGTTTGGTATCATCTACGATGATAATTTCAGGCTTTTTCTTCTGTTGCTTTAAAAGCAATTTGATTAGTTCTGATTTACTAAGTTTCTCAAGATCGATCTTGTTCATTTTATATACTATAGTATAGATAATTCTTTATATGTATTCAGTTGGTGCGTTTAAGTATGGTTGAGAATTTAAGTGATCCAATCATGGATCCATTAAACTATATATTTCTTAGTTTTTATTGTGTGTTTAAATGAACGAATTCACGGATCTGCCTATTAATATTATCCATATGTTTATTAGTTTTCAAATGACAGAATTTTCCAGCAAGTGAGTAGTTGATATTGTTATTACATGCACGGCAATACCACTCTTTATTTAACATATAACGAGTTTTGGATCTTTTAATAGCTTCTTTTTTGGCTTCTTGGGTTTGGTATATAGGCGGTCGCCCCCTACCTCTTTTTATTATTACTTCTTTTTCCATTATATTATTACTATATATTATTTTATCTTTATATGCGTTTAAATATGGTTGAGAATTCAAATGATCCAGTTATGAATCTTTTAAACTATATTCAGATATTCATTTCAGTTTTCAATTCAGCTATATTATCAACTTTTGTTTGTTTCAACACATTACATTCCTCATCGTATTTATTGTTTTCTATCTCATTGCAGATAATATTCAATAACTGTTTCAATGTTATATCTTCATCCATTTCATGTATTTTTTTATGATAAAGTTTCAATAATTTCTTTTTATATTGTAACATATCCAATCTACGCTCATTATCGTATATTTTATCACGAAGATTGTCTGATTCATCTTCACATTCATTAATTTGAACATTTATTTTTTCAATATATTTCTTAATACCACTCATGATATATATAAACATTATATATTTTTGACATCTTTTAACGGTATCCATGAATTAAATTCTTTTGGATAACCAGACCATGATACCAAAGCTTGTTTTTTATTGTAATCCCTCCTAATGACTTTGCCAATTCTGAATACATCCTGTTTTGCTAATTGTAATTCAGGTTCATAAAATGACCCTTCTATTGATTCATTATTAAGATCCTTTAACTTATATGTAATAGGGTTTGTGTATTGTATCTTATCGACTGTAAACACTTCTTCAGTCCAGTTTGGTGTATAACCCTTGTCGAACACATTCCGTTTATACTTTGAAATTCTAACCTTATCACCAACTTTAAATTTTGGTTTATATGATAATAGTTCCGTATCATATAGATTGAAATAAACAGTTCCTTCATTCTTTTTCATAGATGCTTCAATAGGTTTCATTTTGATGCTTGAATGCTTTGTACTGTTGTATTCATTTAATAGTTTTGGTAACATGTCTAAATATTGTGTTGTATTTTGAGCTGTGAATTGTTTCCACATTTTAGATTTTAATGTTCTGTTAAATCTCTCAATAATAACAGCTTTACCTTCATTGAGAGTGGAATACATCTCAATATTATTTTTCTTTAGCCAGTCTTTGAAAGTTTTATTATAGAATTCAGACCCTTGGTCTACCCAAATAAATTTAGGTTTTCTTTTATACTTTTTAATAACATCATCAAATGATTCAGTAATTGTATTACCGGTTTTATTTTTAATGGGAATGCTCCAAGCAAATTTTGAAAACACATCAATGATATTTAACAAATATCTATATCCTTTATTCCATTTTGAAAACTTCTGCATTTCTACAAGGTCAGCGCTCCAAATATCATCTATTCCATTAACAATAACACGTCTCTTTTGAAATTTCCGTTTGATTGGTTTATGTAGTTCATTTGCAAGGAGTTCAGCCCAATCATTACTCAACTCCTTTTTACGTTTTTTGACTTCCTTTTAACACCTAATCCAAGTTTTTGTTTTACATCAATCGTGTTTCTAGCCAACCAATGCCCCCATTGTCTTTCATTATACGGTACGTTGTCTAAAGCTTGAACCATTTTTCGGTCTGCCTTATTTTTACATTTCCTATCATCATTGCAGACTGAATAATCGACATCATGTTGCATTGCTATTTCATCAGTTCTTCCTATAGGTTGGTCATATATTTCTAATATTTGGCCAGTTGTTGGGTCATATTTCACTTGACTCTTTAAATTATTATATGGGCCAGTATATTTATGGCCGGGTAATGTCCAACCGCCTTTTGGTTTCGGAAGCTTCCCAATGGCCTTATGAATATCAATCCCACTACCTTTATGCAATGGATCTAGTTTCTTACTAATATCTGAAGTTAAACTATCTAAGGCTTGATCCAAATATTTATCAGCCATTCCTTTTATTTTTTGTTTAGCATAACCAGATTTAATTGCCTTTGATGCTCCGATTCTACCTAAATTATACAAACCTTTTAAAGCGCTTTTAGCTGCTATTTCACCAAGACTGTGACTACCTTCTATATTTAAAAAGCCCCCATCTTGTGAGGGCTCCATTAGTTTCCCTGGTTCTTAACAAAACGAGATTTAGTAATTCCACATTCAGCGCAAGTGCATTTCAACATAGTTCGACCATTTTTAGTTTTCACATATCGTTCGCTTCCTGGTACACATTCAGTGACTTTCTTCTGCTTTACACAATAACTTTTCATCATTTATATATATAAGTTAGATATTTCTAAAATAATTTTCCAGGAATCTCTCATTCTTCATTGTGTCATATATGTCGAACACTTCCAATAGATTGTAATATGAATTCCCTTTATTCATTTCATTCAGAAAGTATAAACAGAAGTAACCACATGTAGTCGTTTTTATGTTCTGGATTTGGTTGTTTTGATGTAACAGAGTCATATTCTTTCTTTTAGCATGATTTACAATCTCCTGAAATGGGGGCATACCAAAACTGTCAAAATAATTTATTACGTTGTCTTTGACATATGTGGCCACCCAATGGCTTCCACTCATATATGAGGGTTCAAGATTGTAGATAAATAACGCCTGTCTATGGTTATGTGAAACTCTTTCATCCCTTGACAGAACATCTTTGATTGGGATGTTCAAATATCTACACCATTTTATTAGATCATGATTACTTAACGGGATATCTTTATGGAATTTTGGTTTTACAGTATTGCCCCTAGTAGTGGGATGCCATTGAATGGGCTGTTTTTCCCTAATAGTATGCCTTCTCCCGACTTGTTTTTTTTGGTAGTTTTTTTTTTAATACCCATACCAATTGGATTATCCCATGAACCTATAAATGGAGGTGGTCTATAAATTCCAATTCTCGGAGCTCCCTTACCCCCTTTTTTCTTACTAGTTCCCATTCGTGGAGCCCCACTACCAGTTTTACCAGTCAAAGCATTTAGAAGGAGTGGAACACCAATGCTTGCCAACAGAGTGCCTAAAAATCCACCTGATTGTGTTTTTGTTGGTTTCACATGAACACCTGAACCTGATTGAAGGGCATTCAATATATCCTGTTTTTGTTTCGCAGATAAAAGATGCTTATATTCTATCAGCTTATTAATTTTGTCTTGTGGTACGAGAAAACCACCCGACTGTACGCCTTTGCCAGATATTGATTTCACAATCTGAGAAGCACCTTCTGAAGCCAATCCAGCAAGAGCTGATAGCCCAAGGGTTTTGCCTATAGTAGGTGCTAGTGTTTTTCCAATACTTAAGATAGAAGTTAGTAGACTACCTCCAACCTGTTTTCTGATATTACTTTTAACAAGTTTGATATCCATACCCTTATTCATCATACGATTCTTCTCCAATCTCTTCTTCACCATCGATGATACATATAAAACGTCATTGCCATGAAGAGATTTATTTGATAGTCTGAGAACAATAGTTTCCCTTTTTTTGAAAGCATTGCTAAGATTCTTCTTTTGATTGTCAGACAAATTTACTTTGATTTCAAAAAGCTGAGTCATTTCTTATATATAATATATATTATATAAAATTTCACATAATATATATGAAATAAGGATATTTATTTTACACTATAACCAATTCATTACCCACCTTGTCAATGACAACAGATTCTTCGTATAGGACTACAGCATGAACATTGAAGTTTGCAACTGCATTCTGGCTTAGTCTATACCTAAAGATTAGCTGTTTCGGATCTCTTGTTATTTTTTCAGTTTGATACGTAAGATTAAAGTAAATCAACCCATACAGAGAACTATAGTTTGCTAAGTTCAGCTGAGTTCCGCTGTTATAGTCATTTTTCCGCATAGTATATGACATCAAATCGTTAAAGATTCTCACTTTTGATTCTGTATCATACTCTGTTTCTGGATAAAAGACTCCATTTCCATATTCTAGTCTACAGTTTAAAAGGGAAGAGTTATTATCATCAGCATTAAGTTTAAAAGTGTTCATTAGATAAGGACTGTCTTCTTCAACTGCATCATTAGGCGGGTTTGTTCTTTTCAAGTAAACAAAAATGTGTTTGACATTGTCAATACTGCTTGAAATCTGGAAAAATCCTGATGATTGTGTAGGAGCTGATGCTTCGTACATTTCCCTTAAATATTTCCACTGAGTTTCTTTAAGAAATGAACTAACGAAATTGTCATACAATGAATCCTTTGGGGTTAGTTTTGGCACCCATAGCAAAAACCTATTAACAACAATTCTTCCAGCATCAGTTCCATTAGCCATGTGAATGAGTTCACCATCGTTTTGTAGCTCAATGTTAAATTGTATTTGCATTGGTACAAGCATCTTATCTTCAAGTTCTTCAAAAAATGAGAACCTGTTCAATGGTATAATCACATTAATGTTTTTAGCACCACCAGCCCCATTGTCTCGAAGTGCTTGAGTTTGCAACCTGCGAGCTTCAAATCCTGTATTCGTGTTGGCTGTTGTAGCATTCGTGTCCAAATACCAGAAACTGTTTTTAGCGACTGATCTGCTATAATCATCAGAATACTCTAGCAGGTTTTTAACAAAAGTGACTTTATGGAGATTGTCAGTGTCATAAACTATTTTTCCTGCAGATTTAATCATTATGTGGTCAATTAAGGAATGCCCTCCATTAATTACCGTTATTCGATCAGCAGCAGCATATCCTGCTCCGTCTGCTAATTTCTGTAGTTGGAATTGGACTTCAATATAGGCATTGTACCAATCGTAGAAACTCGATCGATCATTAATTGTAAATTTATAACCATTTTTCGTTTGGTGTTGACCGTTAGCTGGAGACCTGATTACATCATCGAGTTGGAATCGCACCAACTCATTTCTTTGTAGAAAATTATCTGTTCTAAAAGACATATATTATTATGTTATATAATTTTAACAATTAAAAAATATATTCATTGATTCTATACAAATCTAACTCTACGTCTTCTCCTCAAACCATCTCCAGAAATGAGTCTATTCAGTATCATATCAGTACTTTCTTGATCTAGTTTTGGCTGATAATGTTGCTGCAGCTGTTTAATGGGTGAGGATGGAACAATTGCTGTTTGTCTTGTAGCTCCTTTTCTCAAATTTGTCAATCTTTTCATTATCAAATCACCAGATTTTTGAGATACCGCCTTACCAAGTCGCTCACCTGCATGGGATATCCCCGATTCTAACGCCTTCTTTGCTATTGGCTTAGCAAATTTCTTGAAAACAGATGATGCCACACTCTTTAATGGTTTGAAAATATTATCAACGATAATTCCCGATCCTTTGTGTCTGTATACAAATTTACCAAGTTTTGGATGGTAAAATCTTTTGAATTCATACGGTTTCATTATACTATTATGTTATATTATTCTATACTTTTCAGAATTAGTGAGAAAGATGTATCTGCTCCATTCAGGTCAACTAATCTTCTTTTTCCATCAGTAATGTATACCCTGATACTACTAATATTATTCTTATTGACTGGATTGAATGTGACTCTTCGTGGTTCGAGGGTAAAGGAGTAACTAGGTTGGAGTACACTGGTCGAGAAGGAATAAATGATGTCTGTATCTTGACCGTCGACAAGACTGTCGTTTATTAGGTTACAATGGATATTCAGGATATCTGTGTCTTGACTGAGATTGGGCACTTTCGGCCCTATATTTGTTTCATTAGATAATACTGTCTTATCAAACCCGATTAGATCATTAAAATTGGAATGCGTCAAATCAAGCTGATAATTCTGAGTCAATGTAATCGTAACCCTAAATGTTGTATTATCGAATTCAAGAGTGATAGGATACGTATCACCAGTCTTCGTTATATCCTTGATATATGTATTGAAGTCTGTATAATTCCATACTCCGGCTGGAAAGGTGATGTTGTTAAATGTTGAACCACTATCAGAGCTAAATTTAATTAATTGATTATTGTATCCAGCATTAACATTAAACCATGTAAAACTCATATTGATAATTCGGTTAAGGCCGATCACATATTGAGAATTACTATCCAATATCATTGGTCTAGTAAATTTTGTTGTGAAATCTTCAGGTTTATTATTCCCTTGATTTTTTACACTATAAGATGATAAAACTATCTCTCGTTCCATTTATATAATAAAGTTACATAAATTATATTTTGAAATATTGACTATACAATTTACTATATTGTGACCTATTGATTTTCGACATTTTCAATAATGTGTCTAGTATAGTTACTCCCATATTCCTCATCTCAATGCTGGTATTCCCTGCTAATCTTTCACCAATTACCAACTCCAATTTTTTGAGAAGCTGCTTTACATCATTAAAAAACATAATATTTCCACCTCTCTGTTTTCTTCCTCGGCCGTTGATTCCGGAACCTTTCATTGTTTGCAGTTTAGTCTCATAATGTTTTATGTATTCATTCAATGTAAGTCTTGCATTGTCTATTCTTTTGTTTCGCATTTGTCTCTCAGCTTCTGATATAGCCCCACTTTTGAACTGTTTTGTAACATGTGACTTAAATCCACCTAATTGACTTCTTTTTGCTTTAGCATTTTTTATAATCTTATTAAGATAGGCCTTAGTCTTTTCATGTGTCATTTCTGGTTGATTTAACCTCATTTCCACATTTTCATAATCCGTAATACCAATATCATTCAAAATCTCATTACTTATATCTTCATCATCTAATCCATAGTCCATCTCTTCTTCTTCATATTCTGGCGGTAAATCATCTGGTTGATTAACAAAGTATTCAGGATCAACATAAATATTCTTATTTCCTTCCATAAGATCTTGTAAAGATTCTTCATAAGTAGGTGGTTTAGGTACAATTTGTTTATTTTGATTTGGTGGGACATAATCACCAAATAAATCATCAACTTGCATGTCTTCGAAAGGGTCAACTTCAGGCATATAATCAATACCTTGATCAGCTTTTTTAGGTGCTCTTTTCTTTCTTATGGGTACCCTTAAATCTACATTACTGTCGATAACATCATCTAATTTACTAGTCACAGGTTTGAATACCTTAGCCAATGACTCTTGACTTATCTTATGACTAAGATTATGTTTTGTGATTGCATCATGTACAAGATTAATCTTATTACCTAATAGAGATTTACTCTTTGCAAGTTCTTTCCATTTAAGTAAACTCATTTTTATTATATTATTAGGTTACATAAAATTTGGAAATCATATATAAAAAAGAGCATTTTACACCGTGTTGTACACTGTGTTGTACACCGTGTTATACACCATGTTATATTGAAATAATGTACCCATATAATATAAATGATAATACCAAATTACGATGCCGATGATGATGTAACCTCAAATTATAAACAGTTATACCCTTTCATGCCTGACCGATGCTTCCGGATGTTGGTTTGCGGCCCAAGTGGTTCGGGAAAAACAAATACACTTATGCATATGATTTACAATTTATTGTACTTTGATAAAATATACCTGTATGCGAAAAACTTAGAGCAGTCCAAGTACCAGAATCTTATAGATATGTTCCAGCCAATAAGTGTTGAAGCTGGTTATGATGTTATTGAAGCAAGTAATAACGAGATTATTCCTGTAAATGATCTTGATAGTGAAAGTCAGAAATTGGTTATTTTTGACGATTTTGTATGTGAAAAAAATCAAAAACCATTAGTCGACTATTTTATACGTGGGAGACATAAAAATTGCAGTGTGATTTATCTGAGTCAAAGCTACTATAAGACACCAAAAGACATAAGATTGAACTGTTCACATTTCTCTATTTACGAATTCCCAAGTGCTAATGAGAGGAGTCTAATTTGCCGTGAAAATAGTATTCCAAAAGAATTATATGATAAAGCAACTGATGAACCATTTTCATTTTTATATATAGACAAACCAAGGAAATTCACAACTAAGAATTTCAATGAAGAAATATAATATAATTTAGTTATATATATATATGAGTTACTCAAACGGACGTTTACCTGAATCAACATTTAATAATAATCCTCAACGTGGATTACCTGGTGTCGGATTTGTATTAACAGATGACGGAAATTATGATATTCAAAATAAAAGATTAACAAATGTTGCAGAAGCTATTAACAATAACGACGTGATTACAAAGCATCAGGTTGACACGCTTGGAACAAGTTTGGAAAACAAACTGATTCAACTGAGGGCTGATTCTCTTCAGGTTGACGGATCATCTCATATGACTGGAGATCTTGATTTGAGGGGACATAAACTAATTTTACCCGGTGAGATAAATATGGATAGAAAATTAATCACGAACATGGACACTGATGAAAACGACGATTTATCAGCTGTTAACATGATAACTCTCAAGAATAAGGTTGATGAGAAAGCTCACATTACCGATGCATATATGAAAAATGAAAGAATAGTATTAACTGATCACATGGATGCTAATTATCATACTATATTAAATATACAAGCAGCTGGTGATAACGATGCTTTTCCTTTTTATCATGGAAAGGTACATTTCATGAACTATGATGGTCAACATTATGATGCTAAAAATAAGAAGATCATAAATTTACAACCCCCCACGAATAATAAAGATTCAACCACTAAAGAATATGTTGATACAAAAATAAATACTATTCCACATACTCAAAATATTACATCAAATATTGATTTGAAAGAACTTTACAATATCGTCAAGTCAAAACAACAGACTTACATAGATTTAGCAGCAAGTTATAACAATCTTGTATCTTATAATGACGTCAAAAACATTTTTGTTAGTCGTAAAGAGATGTTATCAATGGAGACTGGTTTGGATATGAATAATAATACAATTTTCAATGTAAAAGATCCAACAGCAGTTGATCATGCTGTGAATAAAGGATATGTAGATGATGAAGCAGACAAAAGGCTTTCTTTATCAGGTGGAACAATGACTGGTACTCTTGATATGGGATCGGAGAAAATCATCGGTCTTCCCGATCCAAAAACATCTAATGAAGCAACATCAAAACAATATGTTGACACACAGCTAAATAACAAGACAGTAGCTCTGGCAGAGGAACTGATCAAAACAGAAGCTGAACTCAAAAAATATGTCAATGAATCGCATATATCGTCAACCTCCCACTTGAAGGATGAATTCCGGTATTTGATGGAGGATGTGGATGAATCCAGCTCTGAACATAATATAACAGTGACTGGAATAACTGATTTTTCAAGTTCTCCACATCATTTCAATAACTTAAAGAAGGCGTATGATTTGAAAATAACAAAAGATGTTTTCAATGAATACTCTGGGAGACTTGGTTTCAACATGTTAAAACTTCCAGAAGGAGAATATACGATTTGTATTGAATTCTTTCCCGCTTCCATGACGGGTGTGAGTGTTGACGTGGTTTCGACCAGCCTGAATATCAATCAACAATCAACAAAAAAATTTGTGAAGTATTCAAGGTCAATTATTCACATGCATAAATGGCAGATTTCTCCACCTGAATTCATTTATCTGGATCTGAAATGGCGAGGGACAGCTGACGATGTCGTTCAAGGCCCAGCAAAGCTGATTATTTATGGCGTTAAAGGTTCTCAATCAGATGTTGAAAGTTCTGTTTATGATTCTCCCTTTGTTTATGAAAATAACAAAATGGTGATGGAGACCGATATTGATATGAATTCACACAAAATCATGAATGCAACCCATCACTTATTTGGGCAATTAAAAACAAATGAAAGTGGTGGAAAAACATTTTTATTAAATGGTTGTGACAAAATCATGATTCCAAACGGTAGCAAATTAAAAAAAATAACAGGCCACTATAATCTCTTGGATGTTTCCTACCAAACAATATCCTTAAAAATACTCTATGGATTCTCATTAATTCAAACAACAACCTATAATTTATCTGGAAGTCAAAGACAAACGATAGATATAAACTTAGATTTACCATACGGTCATATGGCTGTGGAGATGGTTGAAACGGTTAAAAATCAAGACATTTCATTATTAATCGAATACACAGCACCATAAATTAATATAATTATATTATATAATGACTCAAACAGACATATTCAATTTTAATCATATTGATAAGAGCATAAGCCAGGAAAAAATATCTGAAATCAAAGCGTTGTATAAATTTTATCACAAACGTTTTTGGTGTTATAAAAAGACATTCAAATATTTCAAAAGATTGAATTTAATTATAAATATAACGTCAGTAGGGTTAGTTGTTACTGGTTCAATAGCTGGTTTAATTACATTAAATCCTATTATTTTAGGAGTAATAAGTGGTAGTGGTTTATTGATTAAGACATACTGCGAAATTAAAAACTATAAAAGAAAAATAGAAATGTCTAAATTTGCATACACAACATATCAAAAAGTATTAGTTGATTTACGCTCATGTCTCAGAGGAAATCAATTTAACCATACCGCATTTATAAATGAAATGAGGCTGATTGATGAAATAATCATCGATCTTTGTCCTCTTGCTGATAAATTCGAGAAACAGTATGATAAAAAATTTGAGTAAACCTTCAAGTAAACTTTACTAACAAACTTCATTCAATAACTCATTCATAGGGAAACCCCCTTTGCATGACGTATGACTAATTTTAGCAGCATCATCCTTTATTAATTCATATATGTTGTCCCACCAAGTCTCATAAAATTTTAATGTCTTCTTTGATTTTGAAAGTGGTATGAATTCATATTCCATTCCCAAGATTTTAAATATCTGCATCAAAACATATTTAATACTAATCATCCGTTTACGGTTCTTATTAACTTCTGGTAACACGTTGTTTATTAATGCAAATATCTTGTATATTTTGTTACGGTCTTGAAAACTCAATTGAATTTCTTTATTATATTTATTTATGGTATTTTCGATATGATATTTTCTTACATACGCACTCTTCCTCCTTATTCTATACATATTCTCATGAAAGTCAATATAACCAGGCACTAAATCATAAGAGTCTACCATACCACAGTTTTGACATACATTCATTCCATTGTCATTAATTAATTCTTTATTCTCACAACACAGTTCACTTGCTTTTATAGTTTTATCAACTTTTGCTAATTGCTGATCACAAAATGGACATATTAATTCATGCATGTCTATTAGTGCATTATGCATTTCTGAATCACAACTCATTCTATACTATTATATGAGATATTTTTCTATATATGCGTACACCTGTCAGTTTGTTTTGACTGCGTTTAATATTTAATGATTTTACAGAATATTCTAGAGAAATTAAGATTAACGTTTTTAAACCATGAAAATAACAATCTTTTGAATCACGATAGTTTGAGTAAAACTGTCAAGAAACAAATGAGATATAACAATCGTAAATGAAAACAAGATCACTCGAAAAAACAACGGTATAGTTAACGAATACAACGAAAAAGTTTTTACACTTGGATATGATAAGCGAATTATCAAATAAATGAAAACAATATTGATACATTACCTTACGGTTATTAAAAACAATAAAAGTTCATAATTTCACAAAAGTTCCAAGTTTCTTTACTTATTCGGTTGTTCAGCTCCAGACATCTTCTTTGCATATGGATTAAAATTGATTTTCCGATTTTGTCGATTCTTCTTTAAATTCTCCTTTATTGTTTTCAATTCAGTTGCATTCTTCATTTGTTCATCTAGGCGTCGTCTTGATTTTTCATATGACAACATCTTCTTATATTCCTGGAGCACTGTCAAATAGCGATCAACACTTTTATCAGCAACAGACAGATCCGTTGTGTTCAAAGAATAAATCTCTCTGTTGATATTAAAACTAAATTCTTGGTTTGAGCCCATCATACTTTCAATAATTATGATAGAATCTTGTATATTGTCACATGTGGATTGGTAACGTTTTGCTAATTCTTCCATTGACAGAGGCATTGTAACTTCAGTGTCTGGTTTTATCAGATATTTTATCAGTTGTTTTATCATCTGTTTTATCATCTGGTAAATTTATGGGGTCATTTTCTATTGGTTAAAAATCTGATGACTCATTTCCTGAAAGTCAACAACTTCCTATGTTCGTCACAATTACGCAAGACAATTGTTTAAAATTGATGACTAATTTGTTTTCATCAACTTTCTGTTTTTTTCTGAGAAGTCACACACCGATAACTCCTTCCTGTTTACAATCTGACGACTCATTCCTCGGGAAAACCCCCTAACTATTACATATTACCGAGAATGTCATTCACTGATAATTCCTTCCTGTGTTTCCGAGAATTGTGTCACGCAATGAAATAAACGCACTTTGTTTTTATTAACATATAGTTTCATTTGATTTTTCTATATTTTTTAATCCAACAGATGGGAAGTAGTTAAGACTTGGCTTGGTATCAGATCAGTCTTGCAAAACTGATCTGGTACCGCCAAGTCCTTAACTACTTGAGTCAAGTCAGGGTTATTTGGAAAAATAAATAAGAAGCAAAAGCCAAAAAATATCACGATACGTGCAAACTTATAAACTCAAAACGTCGCTTTGAGTTTTATCAAGAACAAATGTATTAAGTATATGTATTTGATGCAAAAAGGGGACTGGGACTGAACGTGTTGTACTTTGGTCAGCGGTTATCTTTACATCATCAGAGTTTGTCAAGCTGGCGAGTGTCACAGGTGAGTGATCTACATTTGCACGTATTTTCATCCACTTTTTTCTGATATTTAAGGTTGCTACATAATACTTGCATATTTTGTTTTCTTTTTAACTTTTTGAATGAATGTTTGTGTTTTTAAATGTGCAGTTAGACTCAAATCTCCGATAAGCATACTCTGAAAGCAGAGAAATGGAAATTCTTTCCATAACTTTTTCACCAGAAGAAGACTTTTCTTAGCTAACTTATGAATTAGAACTTATCTACGGAGTCGAGTTAAACTTACTGCTAATAATATTTTGGAATTTGAGAGACATCTGTGATAACTTACAGAGACTATAGTGAGGTTCGTCATCGTGAAAATGTAGCTTGGTAACCTCGCATGAAATTCTAAAGAGGTCTTCGTTTTAAGTAAACAACGACAGCTTAATTAGTTTTGTTTTCTTTTCTTTCATAGTGAAATAGTGTATTGCTATGGCCAGCTCAGATGTCTGTTTGATATGCATGGAGGGTTTATCGTGCCCTTCGAGTGAGTATTCGGGTGTAGGACAAAAAGGGCTTAATAAAATTAATGAGTATTCTGTCAAGCATAATAATGTGTATCCTGAAAATCCAATCCCAATTTACGTTTATGACAAAAATGAAACCGGTTTTACGTCCACATCAAGTGCCGAAAACATCACACTAATGAACGACGGTATGCACAAACCAGAAAAAGAGCTCTTGAAAAAGACTCAACCCCAAAACTTCGTTCGGATAAAACGACATTCAGTTTTCGCACTGACTGCTTTCTATGCGGATAAACAGTAGATAAAGTCAAGGCTAGAAAGCATCCAAGCAATCAAGAATATGAATACAGCGGTGCAACGACTTTGTCTGTTAAAGAAACGATTACAAAACGATGTGCGGAACGTCGACAAAAAAACCAAGTGGATGAGTGGGCAGATGCGGTCTCTCATCGAATGTTATGCATTCACGATCTGCCAGCGGAGGAGGCTACCTACCATCGGAAATGCTTTCAGTATTTTATATCACCTAGAAATCTTAGTTTAGAAACGCTATCTTGTACCAAAGATGGAGTACCTCCAATAAAGCGGGGAAGACCTAGTGGATCTGTGGATGAGAGGAAGAACAATGCTTTTAAACAAGTAACTGATTATTTGGAAAAGAACGACGACGAAACAATAACACTGGACGAACTTTTTAAAATAATGCAAAGTCAGGCAGGTGACGAGGATACATATTCCAAGAAAATCACTTCAGCGACAGTTACGTGCCCATTACGGAGACAGGGTATCGATTACGTCATCAATGCAAAATCCGCTCATAGTCACGTTATCGTCCAATGTGAAGCAAATGATCCATGACACCCATACGAGAATGACTGAAGACTCGACAGACATTAACACTATGATTGAAGTTGTCGGCGAACATATTAGAAGCGAAATCAAGAGCACCGAAAAGCATAAAGGCGTATATCCAGAAGCATCTGAAATGAAGTCCATGGACCACAACCTTTCCTTATTGCCACCCTCTTTGAGTTTACTCTTGAGAACCATCATCAAACGCAAAGCTGCAGAGCTGCGCTGCACATCTATCGGCCAAGCTATTATGAGCGCAACCTGTCCGAGACGTTTTTTGTCACCCTTACAAGTCGGCTTAAGTGTCACACTTGACCACAAGTACGGTCATCGTGATCTTATTGATTTGCTATATAATTTGGGGTTTTGCTCATCATATTCTGAGTCTACTATGGATCCCGGGCATCTCTATCAGCGTCTGCTTGTTATGGGCGTTGGGGAAGTCCCTCTACCCGATCTCCTGAGATTTGAATTGTGCTGTTTGCCTGCATCATTATTTGACAATAATATGCAAATGAGAACTGGAGACAAAGCGGAACTTATTAATTATCGTTTGAAGATTGCACCTCTTTGTATTGTCCCAACCCTTCCCGCAACTGGTTTACAGTACGTTGTTGATGGCGGAGGATTACCGCATACGTTCGCATGGCCAAAGCACATGACCTACGCTGAGATTTGTGAAATGTACGTTCGGCACGTGAAGGTTAGCTATGGGCAAGCGTTGGTCATATTTGATGGTTATCACGGACCAAGCACGAAAGACGAAGCCCATAGTCGGAGAACAGGGACTGAAGCCCGGGGACTGAAGTTGGTGCCTGTGTGTCCGTTTCAGGCGAAATGCGTCTTACCATGATCAAGAAAGCATTACTTGACAACAGCGCTAACAAGCAGGCCTTGATCTACTTACTAGCCGAGGAGATGCAGAAGGAAGGAATCGCGGTTGAGCATGCAGACGAGGATGCCGATTTTACAATCTGTAAGATGGCTTGTAGCTCTTCAACTGAAAAGCCAACTGCTGTAATCGCCGACGATACAGACGTCTTCCAGTTATTGATACATCATGCCAATGCTGAGGATTTCGATCTTTATATGGTTATGTCCAAACAAACAGTGTCTATCAATATCTTGAAGAAAAAGCTGGATCCATTCTTATCACGAGGTCTTTTGTTTCTTCATGCAATCAGCGGCTGCGACACAACATCACGGCCTTATGGAATTGGTAAAGCGACGGTACTGAAGAAGGTTAGTGCCCTGAGAAACACCATCAACACTTTCATGAGTCCATCATCCTCCAAGAAAGATGTGAAAACAGCGGGAGAGAAGGCCCTTCTTGAAATATATGGATGTCAACGGGCACCATCCCTGAATTCAGCTAGAGTAGAAAGGTTTCAGGAGAAGGTTGTAACTTTAGCAGGATATGTGCCTCCTGAAAAACTTCCACCGACAATGGATGCAGCATCATTCCACAGTTAAAGGACGTATCATCAGGTACAGACATGGCAAGGTAATGACCTCCCATCGACAGACTGGGGCTGGAAAGTATCATCCGGCGGTTTGGTGCCAGTCCGAATGTCTCAATCTGCAGCCCCGGAATCACTTCTTAGAACAATCAGATGCAACTGTGGTGGACGCTGTGACAAACGGAATTGCACCTGCCGCAAAAATGGTCTCCATTGTACATCTGCATGTGGTCAGTGCCGGGGCATCTCTTGCTTGAATACACTCCAAGTAGAAACCGAAGAGGAAAACGATGACGATTAAATGATAAGTACTTAATGTTAAGTTTGCGATTAACTGTAGATATTGGGCTTCCTGTGTACCACTCCCTTTTCGCAATATCGAGACAACAGAAGTGTACCAACTGCAGTGTTATAAATGCAATAATATTAACAGTTTTCATTCTTAGTTGTAAGCAGACTATCATGATCACCTCCGATTTTCCTTTCAAATTGTCGTTTTTTTGCCATGACCTTGACCTTTTAGCCTGACCTTGACCTCTAATGACCCTGGAGACATCACTAAACGAATGGGCATGTCGGATTTAGTGGCATTCGGCATATTATACGTGTTTTTCCGTCATTCCTTTCCAAAGATAGAGTGATTTATGTAATGGCGGCCATCTTGGATTTGGCGGCCATCTTGGATTTTCCCACGGTCACGTAAAAACAAGGTTGCCATGGTTGGATTCGGGTGGACTTTTATGTGTGCACTAACCTACCCCCAAGGAATATATTTCAGGTGAAAAAGCTTTGTTAACATTTTTGTCCAACTTCGGTCATTCGTTTACAGGCCTATAAAGCTATTTTGGTTTTAAACTTAAGTATGACAAAACACTTAAAAAAATGAACTGAATCTCAAGGTATTCATTTATTTTCTTTTTAAAGGTACTCAATCACCTCCAGTCAATGCATCTGCAAACATTTAGCACATCAACTAATGCTGGTGACAATGATAAAAATTCTCAAGTGCTGAAGAAATTGGTGACCTGCTGTTCATGCATTATTGTAACCACAAAATGTCAAACTACCAATAATCTCTGAAAACATGTTCAGAGCTGACAAAGTCTTTTCAATTTGAGAAGCACAAACATGGAGACAATTTCCAGTTGTTGTCATTTAGCAATTGTAACAGTTTTAATCATGTACATTGTACAGTTCGAATTGTGCTTCCTGTATTAACACTTCATAGTAACGCTGTAAGGAATCAGAAAAACAGCTATCTGGACAACAATGGACTGATTATCAATTGTAACTTGCAAGATGAACAAATATTGAATTGCACATTTAAAAAGTAAAACAAACTCAGATGTAATGTTAATCTCAAATATTTTGAAAATGAAAATGTTACTTGTTCTTGATGCGTGTGTGACATATATTAAGCCTGATCAGCATAGAATTATTCCAACCAAGTATGGCAAAATAAATTCCAATCCATATTTAGGAAAAACGATGAATTGTTTTGATTTTGCACACGATCATGAAAATGTGCAATTACCAATGCAGCAACCACAATTGTGTAATAAATCTTCTCATGCTTATCACGAGTATGGGTGTCAGCCAGGACCTTAAAGGCTGGTTTTCACTGGCGACGGAGTCGGAGTCGGAGTCGTAAGAGCGCTTCCGACCTGGTGAAAATCGAAAATCGGAGTCGTAAGCGGAGTCATAAGCTCATCGGAGTCGGAAGAATCAGAACGGTTCCATTTTCTTCCGATTCCGCTTATGACTCCGTAATCTTCTTCCGATTCCGTCGGTTTGATTTTCACTTGATCGTAACACTCTGCGCTTCTGATTACGACTCCGATTCCGTCGTTAGTGAAAACTTAAAGGCCCATCTTCACTTACCGTGATGCACCGCGCATTGTTTATTTTGATTTGGACCCAGATAAATGCGATTTCTCGCGAAGTGAAATTTTGGCCTCTCATCTCCAGGAAGAAATGTACAGTGAGTTTGAAATTTCGCTCGACATTGATTTTAAAATTTATTAGTCCAAAGAAGCGGTCCTGTTAGATATTTAAAGTCCGTATAACATGTCTCGCATTTTGTCTGGGGCCGCTCAACCCGCCTTTGTGTAGCTCCAGTGGCCGAGGTAGTTTCCTCCGCTTCGAAAGTTCGCATCGAAAACATTTTCACGTCGAGGGACGCGGAAAACCTCCTGCTATTTGTACCGAAAGTTTAAGGTCGATGCCCCTTAAAACGAAACCTCCAGCGAGCCGAGAAGTGTTTGTATTTTGTGGGCTGTTATTTGCATCGGGCATAATTAATGAGCTCCGCTGGCGGAGGATGTTTTCTCGGCTTCAGAAGTTTGCATAAAAAAAAATTCAACGGCTAGGGACGGAGAAAACCTCCTTCAACTTCTATGGAATATTTCACATAGATGCTGGCAAAAACGACTCCGCCGGCGAGCCGAGAAGTTTTGAGCTTTTTTGTTGTTTACAGTTACGGTCGACCGGTCATGCATCAACGGTAGTAATATTCAAATGTCAACTGACAGTATCTGTATGTGGAAAAAAATTACAAAGAAAAGATTCGAAGATAAATCTTAACTTGTTATAGTAGGCAATCTAATATACCTATTTCTTTTCCATGGACGACCGAATTTCTGAAGGATCTCGTTTCTTGACAGCCGCCTCGAGCCTTCGGCGGTGTTGCTTAGAAAACGTATCAGTAACGATGGAAAATAAAAGAAAACATACAAAAACAAGATGCAATGCCTGGAATATGAACTAAATATTCGAACGAAATCATCTTGAAGTTAATAGACGATACAGATTCCCCGATGTAAACGGATTAGGAATCAAACTTTCTCGCCTCAAAATGGATTTTCTGGGCCCCAGAAATTCTAGAACGCCCGCAATGAGTCACGGTAAGTGACGATGGGCCTTTAAAGGCCCAGTAATGACCATTACGCTCCGCGCGCCTCTGCCATTTTTATTTATTTCACGGGATCGAGACTTACATTGTTTTTATCACGCAATGCATAATGGTTACTACTGGGTCTTCAACTGGAAGTTCTGGTATAAAAAGGGCTGACCTGGCCATTCACACCTTTGGTTTTCAATCAAACACAAAACAATCAACAACTGACAAACATATGTTATTCCTACGACCATACGTACAAAAATTGAAAATGTTTGGAAAAAAAGTCATTTTACCAATGAAAGTTTTATCACAAGTCCTTGGCTACTTCTGCTATTATATTATTTGCTGGGGCAATATTCTGGTTTAATGAGCATTTTTAAGCAAACTTTATTTACAGGACGCTCTCCACCGACTGAAAGTCGCCGAAATTTGCATTTCACACCGACCCTTTTCTAGTGGAACCAAGTAATACACTGATTTTATCAGAGCACCACAGACCTATTGATTTAACGCCAAGTTGAAACTAGTCGTCGCTTCTGTACGTATTGCGTACCTATTTTTCGGGATTGTCGCGTGCACGTTTGCGCTTTTTTTTTCCGATCCTATAGAGCTTTTTCACTCACGTGACCTTCAGTCCCGTTGGACTCAAATGACAAAGGCCATGGCAGCCATGTTGGTGTTCCTAACAAAAGAAGTTAATTAAAATTCTTTTGTACGGGAACACCAATATGGCGGCTATGACGTCAAGTGAAACACTTATTTGTCGTCACTCATTTGTCAACCGGAAACACTTATTTGTCATCACTCGCCCCCGCTAAAAGTTCATGGTCGAGTAAACAAGAACACAGTGATGCATGATTGACCATTGAATGCAAACATCATGTGACGAATACAAATTAGTTTTTGGAATAGTTTACCATCACATATTATAAACATGACCTCGACCAGTAATCACTATTATTTACAGATTTTGCAAGTAAATAATGTAGATGTAGATGTAAAAAACGAATTTGATTTGAGATGTCGTTACTCGCCAAACCCCGACACTAGCCGAACGACTCTGATATCATTGCTAATTGTCCGTTAATTTTTTAAGGTTGAATAAAGGTTGAGGAGCCGGCCAACAACCAGCCCAATATAATACTATACCTATTCCCGGAAACAGTTATGTCGTTACTCGCCAAACCGGCCTCGACACTATCGTATAGCCGAACGGAACGACTCTGATATCATTGCTTTACGTCAGACTAGCTAATTTCACCCCCAAGCCTCGCTTTCGAAGTGTAAACCCGTGACAATCACATCAATGTATTCTCAAAGGAGCAAAGATGAAAAGAATACCCACACAAAAACAACGTGAACTTGTGAAAGGTTTGCAAGGAATGTAGTACAAACGAGGCTTGGTGGTGAATTTTGAGCTGGTGACGTCATCATGCATAAGAACCAATTGAAAAGTTCATAGTCGAGTAAACAAAAACACACAGTGATGCATGATTGAACATGCATTTTTTAACCTAGAAATAGCAAATTACATGTAACTTTATATTGATCGCTGGGAGTAGCAACCGAATACGCTGACCTTGCTACTGCTGACCACGTCATTTACAGGTGTCGAAATGCTTTGTAGAACGAGGCACAAGGCATAATAAGCGCTGCAATCAGCCTGTAGGATCATTAAACATTTTCTACAAAGAAAAAATAGAAACGATGGCTTATATTTTATATCTACTAAATAAACAGTATAAACCACGTAACCTGAATGAGAAAAACAGACAATTCGATGAAAGATGTAATTAGATGACAAAAGAACCTTATTGATTTTTTTATTATTATTAGGAGCAAGTGGTGGATTTTGAAACTCGTTACAAATTTTTCCAATGAATGCTTTTAGTTTTTCAAATTGTGTTTAGTAAATTCATTTTTTGATATTTTAAACATGTTTTTCGCATGTAAAATACCACAGAATCTTGATCGTGATTGAAAACTGAATTCTCTTAAGCCGCCAATAAAAATAGAGGCAAATTTGAAAGTCACGCATGCGTTGTTGTGTGGTTGTCAGGACGCTTTGAACAGCGAGCAAGTAAATTAGTAGTAACGGTTTTCTTTCTCATCATGATATTTTGACAAAAATATCCATGATTTCGGCTGAAATTCCACAAGAGCTGAATAGGATAGTCATTGAAGGCTCTAGATATGACAGAACGAAAATTCACTACGCTCAGAAAGCGTTTAGATCAGCTTGGTTACAGACAACCTCTTGGAATCGAATCTGTTCCTCTGGTCGAGAAGCTGTTCAGCGATCTTGTTCATACGACAGAAAGCTTGAAAAATCTTAAACTTCAAGTAGGCAGACAGGAAAAGGAAAAGACCGTGTACGAGGATAATGTTGAGCCATACAGGAGCGATAATGCTAAGCTCGTAAAGGAAAACAACGAACTGCATTTGCAGCTTATAAAATTACGAGAAGAAACTGATCAAGTTATCAGGGACCTGAAAACCAGCGTTCGAAAGCTAGAGCACGAAAATGCAGACCTGAAATTTCTAAATACTCAATATGTACATAAAGTCAAAGCTTTGGAGAAGGAAACCAAAGCAAAAACCGACAGAATACAAGACTTACAGGAGAAAAATTTGCATGCAGTTGTGGAAACTCCTGGTGGTCGAAGGAAGCAAATACCGCTTCGTCGGCAACGAATGGACATCGAAAGCACGGTTTCCCCTGCTCGTAGTTTGCCCGGCGATAAAGATGACTTGCAGGATCCTTATGTAGCTGACTTGTTAAGTGTGGCTGATACAAGAATAGAAGAATTACAGCAACAACTTTCTCAACTACAGGATGAGAAGTCGAGCACGGAAAGGCGAAGCAAAAGTCTACGAAAACAGGTATTAAAATATCGAGAAGACTTCCGGAAGCCATTGAAATTGAAATAAACGGAGCATCTTAGTAGATTTCTGCTAAATTATTGTATAGCCTCCACTTATGCACTTGAGGTTTTCATTTTGATGTTTCTTAGCTAGTGCCTACACTCAATAATTTTTATTTTATTTTTACTTTTAGCATCCTTTGTTGCATACAATTAAATTCAAGTTGTTAATCATTTGCCAATATCTCGCTTGGCTCGCTTCTCCGCTGCATGATACTTGTAATCATAAATTTCAATTTGGAGATTTGTTTTTGCCCATAAATGTCAACATCAGAGGATTTTGATAAGTTAACCTCAATTATCCAAAACAAGGCCATATAATTAAATTTTTTATTACCTTTTGACAAAATCTCTTGATCTAATTATACTTGTTTTATTTTTCTAATAAAAGGTTTAGAGTTATCTTACCTAAAATCTTTAACAGTGGCACCTGTAAAGAATATGAAAATATTTTTTTCAGCTGAATTGAAAAATTAATAAGTAATTGTATCTGGTTTTCCAGAGCAAATATTTAACTTGCCCCAGTGAGAGTTATTATTACACTATACAAGATAACAGTGTTTTCAATAATTTTTTAGTAGATGGTAAGATTTGTGAATTAGGTGGTTGAAGCAGTTCACTGCTACTTTGACTCGTGATAAATTTTTAAGAAAGAAGGCAGTGAACTGGTGTGAAGTAGCCAGAAAACATTTCTGAAATAGCTGGCGAATTTTGCCCGCAACCATATCTGAGCCTTATAATAATTTTTTTTATTAAAAATCTCTCCAATTTTCATTTTATTGGTGGTTATATGTTATAAAGAGCAAATGAAAACTGCCACTCATATTTTGTGGCTGTTCATGTAAGCAAATATTATATTGCTTTGACTGCTTGCAGCATCTTCTGCATAGCTATGCAGACGAGGCCTTCTACGCTTTCAAAATGCGGAACGGGTGTTGAAACCCCTAGACAAGGCTGCTAAAATATTCCAAAAATCCTGGCGTGGCATTTCATTTGAACAACGGTTTTAGATTGCCATAAAACAAACACAGCTGCCAATCGCTGGAAAATACATGTACCGGCAAATATGTCACCGTGTGCCACGTGACAAGATAATTCATGATTCTTGGAGTGTCCAGGGGTTTCTAGAAACGAGGTTGATGCAAGGGGGCAAGGACTCGAGTGAACAAACAAATAGGGAAGAACTGGGACCTTCAGTTCCCGTTTGACTTGTTTGAATGCTTCAGTCTTGGTGAGCTTTTCCCTCACTCAGTCATCATTGATAAGCAGTTTATGCTCAATTATCCACTGACCACAAAGTACTTCTTAAGTATAGCAATTGAAGTGGTGCCTGGAAAGAAGCCCTAAGTGACTTCTGATAAACTGCTAAATTCTCATTCCAAATTACTTTATATTCTCTTGTGAAACACAGGGAGAATTTGACGTTACATCACAAGTCACTTAGGGCCTTATTCCGTGCACCCCTTCATTATTATTGTCATGATATCTTATATTATTATTTGACTGGAAGGCCATTTCGCCTTAGAAGGAAAAGAGAACATGCAAACAGTATCCAAGCGTATTACACAGTAGATTGTCGTATAAACACCTTGAATAATAAATTGATTATTCGTTGGTTTAACAGATAATATGTGCAGACATTTTACTCATTGCTGGCATTTTTTCTCACCCCTGCAATGCTCGAAAAAATACATGTACTCTGTTGAACTATCTAATAAGGTGTATTAATTCATTGTCATATCTTATGTTATTCATATCGTTATTCACTTCTAAGTAGTCTTGTATTTTTTAACTGTCTGCTTAGGAGAAATCAGGCTGCTTATGGGAGTTTTTAAAAAAAAAAAATGTATTGTTTGTGTAAGACTGGACTACAACTGAGCACACACATGTAACTGTCTTTATTTAGGTGGAGGCTCGTGATAAAGAAATTGAGAGACTTAACAGACTGCTTGATGGTGGCCGGCCAGTTGAAGCAGTCCTTAGAGAAGGAAAGAAAGACAGTACTGAAAGGGTTGTCGCACATCTTAATGTTCAGGTAAATGTTCAATCATGTCTCCAGCAAGTTCTCCACTTTCAAAATGGAGGAGTGGATGTAGAATCCCCTGAAAAAGACTGCCAAAATTCTCCATGGCAGCCTTGTCCAGGGGGGTTTCTATGCCTGTCCCGCCATTTTGACAGCTGAGTGGACCCTGGGGCCAAGGTTGGTCAATGTTTGATATTCACTTTGCCAGTTTCAGATTTTGAGAGAACAAGACTGCCCACCAACTACAATGTACTGCTCTGCACTGTCTACAAAAACCCTTTTAACATAATTTATTATGTTAAAAAATATGCAACAATGATGTACTGTACATGCTGCCTTAATAGGCAAGAAACTTTGCTCCACATTGTTTCTCCTCACCCAGGTGTATAGACTAATATAATGCTGGTGGTCACCTTGTGATGGACTACATGAAGCATCCCATTCTCCCAGTCACTTCATAGTATATAAACCAGGTCACCCTGTGATGGAATAGCATCCCATCCAGTGGGGAGTAGAAATACTTTCAGACACACTTTTCCCTTTTGCGAAAGTGTGGGCGTACGGTTTTTACGCACGAGTGCGTAAATACCTTACAAAGCACTACCCATGCTGTAATTTGTTTATTTTATACTTAATATTGGGATTTGTGATTGGACAAAACGCTTTTTCACACGTGAGGAAGTCATGTCACCATTCTGATTGGCTGTGAACCCAAACGGGTTTTCACACGCCAAATTTCAAAAGAAAATCTCAGTAAGTATGAAATAATACCACTGTCTGTGGATATCATGTCACACAATTCAATGCCAGCATAAATTAGCTGTCTGCTTTCTGTCAGTGAGATGGGATAGATATAATAAATATCTGTCTTCTTATTGGCTAAGAGCCAACAGTTAATTCTGGAAATCAGCTCACCCTACAGATTATTCACTGATCTGCTGCAGATTAGTAAATAATCTGAGAGTGCATGTGCAATGCATGATTTCTAAATTAAAGCAATGTCAAGTGCACGGGTGGTGAATTCTAGATATTCTTGTTGGAAATTCTTGTAATAAATATTGTATTCTTGTGTGTTTGTCATTATTAATACTTTAAAACAATGAGTAATAAAGCAATCATTAATTTCGGTTTTTGTGATATCCACAAAAACCTCATCCAATAATAAAAAAAGGTTAATATTGTAAAAAATGTTGTCCTATTTTTCCTGCCTCTGGGCTGCAACTTTGAAAATCCCACTTTATGCCTGCTCTTTTTTGACCTCTCATTCTCTTCCTTTTTTTTCCTTTCTTATCTTTAATTACTTGTTGTTTTTTTTAATTTTGTTTCAACAGGTGGATTATCTTCAACAAGCCAATCGTGATTTAGAAAAACAATTAAAGGACACAATAGACCAGCATGTTGAGGCTACTAAGCGAGCCAATGAGTTTGAAGCAACCAATGCAGAACTTCTTCTTGAGCTCAAAGACATCGGCAGAATGTCCAAGAGAGTGGAGGAGGATAAGGAGAGAGATAACATTGTTATACGATCAGAGTTGGCAGAGACTAAGGTTTGCAAAAATTCAATTGTGAATGAGGGCAAATGCTGAACTTCCTGTTTCTGGTGCCTTTACTCACCACCCAGTTGTGCATAGACAAATTCGGCTAACACATTGTTGTACCCAATTTCAACCTTTTGGGATTAGAACTCTTTGTTCGTCATATTTCCATATCAATAAAGCATTGATATGGAAATTATATGGAAATATTGTGAACAAAGAATCTTATTCTTATTCCCAGAATCACAAGGATACAACAATGTGTTAGCCATATTTGTCTATCTAGGGGAGGTCCCTGGGGAACCCCCTCCCCCTCTTATCACGCAAAAAGATAAGACCTATTCACTTCACTTTCCCCCCTTTATGATGGAGTCAAGATCCACCACTGCTACCCAACCATTCCCAAATCCTTCTTATTTGGTATTTTTGCATTCAATTTTGCTAAAAAACATTTCCTATTTTACTGTTTCCCCTCATTGCACAAATGCCACTTTCTTTCATTTTCTTTCCCCTTCTCTCCCAGTTCCTCCCCTTTCTTGAATCTTCCCAAGTTTATACCCCCTATCACCCCAAATCCATTCTCTAAAGAGAAAAATACTTTGATATCATAACGAATGTGGTGCCTTGTGCCATAAAGGCAGACGTTGATACCCAAAATCAAACTTCTCCTTGACTGTTCAAAGTGGCAGTGCCAGAGAAACACCTGAACAAGGCTGCCAAAACACTACAAAAATCATGCAGCAATATTTTGTCACGTAAAACACGACGAAATTATTATCTTTATTTCCTTTGAACAATGGTTTTAGATTACCAGAAAACAAACACAGCTGCCGATTGCTGGAAATAACCTCCAAAAACTCCCCGATTCTTGCTGTATTTTGGCAGCCATGCCGAGAGCCCTGCGGGACCTGCGGAAAAGGTTGCCGGTTGGGGAAGGTCATTGTGGAGTACATGACACATGATGAAATGTCATTTCCAGCCGTGTTTGTTTTCTCGCTTGTATTCTGGAACTGTTGTTTAAAGGGACACTGTCACGAGGGCGCATGCGCGAGTTTTTCGAATCGAAACTTGAAAAGTTCAGCCTGAATTTTTCAAGTTGAACCGTCAATTTCAAAATGGCGTCGACTGGTGGCGGCGGTGGAGGGAAAAGAACCAATTCGGGACGGAAGAGGAAGTTCGAGGATCAAGCAGAATATAAGATAGCGTGGTCTAGAAACCACAAACGAATATATTTGGAAAATCGGATATTTAGGTCGTGGCTTCAGGCTAAATTCGATGCCGGGTATGAAGCTTCCAGTGACAGCGACTTCGTCGCCCATTTGTTGTCGTTGGAATATCGTCGAAGGTATGCTATGTTTTCATGACTTTGGTTTGCCCTCCTCAGGACGAGTGGCTCCTTGACGGAACCAAAAAAATGGAAAATGAAAGGGAGTAAAGGAAAGAAAAATGATGAGCCTACGACACGAGATATTCCCAGGCGGTCACCCATCCAAGTACTAACCTCGCCCGACAGGGCTTAACTTCAGTGATCGGACGAGAACCGGCGCATGTCAACCCGTGACAGTGTCCCTTTAAATGGAAGAAAGACAGTTTATCATGTTTCATGTGACAAAATGGCGTTGTGGGGGAATTAATTAATTAATTTATTTACCACCACACTTCATACGTAGCATTGCAGATTGAGAATATTTTGTAAATATGACTGACTAAAACGATTTTTGTTTATTTTTAGGCTGTACTACAGAACATTCAACACCAAGAAGACATCAGCAGAACAGAGATGCAGGAACTGAGAAAGGTGCGTTGACTAAGTTGCATCAATGAACACAGTAACTGCCTTATATTCATGTGCGAGGAAACCTATGGTACCCAGTTGCCCTGGGGGAGGGGAGCTCCCACATAAAAATAGTGGGGGTGCTCCTGGGAAATCTTTGAAAACATCCTAAAAGGTACCAGAATCTCGTTAGATGGGTGTGGCTTAAACGAAATTTACCCCTAAGAGGTACGGGTACCAATTGACCGTGAAGCTAACAAGACGTGAATGTACATTTTTTTATTGAGACAATAATACAAATTGGTTGACTGACAAATAGTTCCTGTTATATTTTTTTCAGCCCAATACCTTAAAAGCACCACGAAAAATTCTAATGGTGGTAGTTTAGATTTTAGCACTCCAAGTGGTACCAATCTACAAATTTTGACCCCGAAAACCTTAGAATCAACAGTACAGTACACAAAATGCCTTTGCTGTCTTACAATATAACTTCACTCCTCTCCCCTGGGGTTGTACACATATCCCAACCCTTCCCCCGCCTCTTTCACCACTAATTTGAACAGTCTCCATTGATGATTCTTTCGAGTTGGTCAGGGTCAAATTAAGGAAAAAAATAATAATTGTGTTTGATGTTGCGTTTAGTGAGAGAACTTGTCTTCTAAGCTTGAAGAAGGTCCAGGAAATCAAGCATGAATATTTTTCGCCTGAATGGTGTTTTTTTTATTTCGTTTTCCTTTGATTTCAGGAGCGTCAGCGTCTTATGGAAGAAAATGAGCGCCTGGCAGTGTTGGTAGATAACGCTGAACAAGATGTCGGGCATGTTACGCAGTTACTGGACAAATCAGACAAAGAGAAGAAACGTCTTTCAGAGAAGAACGCACAGCTTACGATAAACGGTATGCACTCAGGGCTCCTGCGTTTTTAGTATGCGATACAGAGCGACTAGTTCTCACAAAGTGTGTGAACATTATGCTACAGTTGTCGCTTTGAATGTGGTGGTCATGTAATGGACCCCGTAAGTACGTCCCCCCCCCGTGTACTATAACTTCCGGTCTCTCATGGGCATTTCATTCCACTTTGTCGTTGTTTGTCATCACACCTCGTCCCAGGGCTTTTTCCGCGTTCAAAATGACGAACGAAGAAACCCATGGTCAGGCTGCCAAAATCCTCCAAAAAACATGGATTATTTTATCGCGTAAAACATGATGAAATGTTTTCGTTTCGTTTGAACAACGATTTCAGATTGCCAGAAAACAAACAGGGCTGCCAATCGCTGGAAAGAAACTCCGAATACGCCGTTTCATCGTGTGTCACGTGACAAAATACTCCACGAATCTTGAATATTTTTATAATACTGAAATGGCAGTTTTCCTTACCCTTTTGTATACTTAAACTCGTGTTTTCCCTACCCTTTCATATACTTCAACTCGCGAAATCCCTACCCTTTCATATACCTCCAGCCTCAAAAAGGTACCCCTTTCGGGCGAAGCATCCCCGTATAGCCCATTTTAGGGAGTACCATTGTAGGGGGTTCTACGCCCGGTCCGCCATTTTGAAAGCGCCGGAGAAGGCGCTGGGGTCGACGAAGTACTACCCTGGATAGCGGATGTTTTTTTCGCGGCACGCTTTCGTGAAGTAATCGGGTCTGTCCGAAGGCGTGATATAAAAGACTCGAGAGCGCGAGAAATGCCTCTGGCAACCAGGATAACGGAAAAGAGTTATCGCCGACGTTAAGCGTTACCAAAACGGAAATTTTAAAAACGCTCTACAGCTTGAAAACGGAGATTTGACCCGCGGGTTTGAGACCCGACTGCGTTCCTCCGCGAAACAGAAGTCTGAGCAACAAGCCCAAAAATTCCATACTTATGACGTTTTTTTTTTTAGTCAGTTTAAACATGCAGTACCTACACCTGTAGACCAGCGTAGTCTCCCTAATATGCAGCCTTTGTGTGGGTTGTTCTCTCCAAATAAAATTAAATGCCAGTTGAAGTATAACTTTAAAGCAAAGCTGAAAACAGCGCGTATTTTGTTTTGTACAATGCATGTATTTCTTAAACATGTTTTTGGTATTAGTTTTGTTTCAATGAGCAAGTTATGGCGTGAAAGGTTTTTTTATTATTTATTTATTTTTTTTGGCAAAACAAAAATCTGATTACGCGCCATTAAAGGGACAATGTGCCGGCTGATGTATCGTGTTTTCATAATTATGGCCAGGAGCTTGCTTTAAGTGTGTTTTATTATCTTGAAATAGGAAGAACAAAACACCAAAACTAATGAAAGCAAAGAAATTCTAACTAAAGTGACAAAAAACAAAACAGCTAAAAGAGTGAAATTCCACAAGAATGGCAATTTTGATTTCTTGACCGCTTGTCACGAATTCAAATTTGATGAACTGTAATCCACTTCCATCCTTGTAATCCCGCACTTCATCTCCAAACTACTGCTTCTGTTTTGCTCTTTTGAATCTTTTATCCAATTAAGTTGTATATTTGGTGGCATTTGGCGATATAACGTGGAAATAAGCCGTAAGCGAAATTTTGTAATTTCGGCGGGACAGTGCCCCTTTAACAGAAAACTCCTGCCACTAACTAATGAATCATTTTTATCCCCCTATAGTTTTGTATCCCTATGTTTTGCAGTGATGGGTATCCCCCTTTGCAGGACCCCCCTAATGTAGATGTAGATGAATGACTGGGCGTTAACAAACGGATTCTATAACAGTAACGGGATGCTAACGAGCACACCTACAAAGCCATGAACTACTTAGTATTAATGATTAAAACACACTTGGGTTTATCTCAATTGAGTTTTAGTTATGAGTACTTAATGTTTACTCTTAGACTGTTCAATTCATGCTTCCAAACATTCTGACTTAGGTGACTAACAGGTGGAAAAATCAACGTCGCCGTAGCACAGACATCCTTTTTCCGACGAGTGAAGAAAATAACGTAGAAGGGTATCAGTTCAGTTGTTCATGTTTTTGTCTTGTTTGAATTCAGAGCGTGAGCTTGTCATGGATCTAGAACGGCTTAAGCTGGCCAAGTCCGTGAAACCCAAGAAGAGTCGAGACAAGGTAATCAAGCTTTTCACTGAAATACAGTTGAATCCCGATAACTCGAACCAAACATTTTTTCCTGCAAATTTACCCTCGATAACTCGAACCTTCGATATCTCGAACCAAATTTCCCTCTCCCCTGGAGGTTCGAGTTATCGGGATTCTACTAGGGACTTTAAGCACCGGGAACCGGAACGGCAACGGCGACGTCGAAACCGAGAAAAGACTGGGCAGAGAACGCGGTCTTGGCACGAAGTTACAAATAAACCAGCTACAGAACCGCAACGTTTGCCAGATGTGCAGCTCGGTAGAGGCGGCTCTTTTCCGAAATGTGCTCGCTAAATGAGGTTAGGGAAATGCTTCTCATAAGCCGTGTCAATAAAATAATCAACGACGGGCAGTATATGCTCTTATACGATTTGAACACGTCCAATAAACTTGACCTGCCGTACGATTCTTACGACTGTTTTGACTTCGATGTTCTTGTGGACGATTCGTACGGGAGTCCAAAACTAATTCGTCAATTTTCGATGTTATTCTTCACTTTTGTTGAGCCACAATATTAAATGCTCGTTTAGTTTTACGAAGCGCTTCTGGTAAGCGATGTTGATTTGGCTCAGACTAATTTGCGAGCGAGCGACTCATTTCGTGACACTTTAATAACCCCAAAGAATACTCCCGTACGGCTAACTTCGATTTGCTATTCGTACGAGAGTCCGAAAACTTTCGACAGTTTTCGATGTTATTCTCCACTTTGTTGATCCACAATGAAGAACACCTTTTACCGTATGTGAGTGATTCTTTTCGATTCTTTTTATTATTATATGTTTCATTATCAATAATTTGAGTGTCTGGGACATCTAACAAGTTAAGTGTCAAGAAATTAATTCAAATTGTTATAATATATCTGGACATACATACCAGTTCTTCTCTGTTAACTAAACAACTTGTGAGCAAGGAAAGGTACTCTCAATGGAAGAAGCGTTGGAAACAAAAAACCCAATTACAAGATTTCCGTATGAATAACAATAACAAGTTTATAGCGTACGAGAGTACATGGCAATGTCAAATAAACGAGATTCCTTCGCGTAGCTGAATAAACATCGCTCACAAGAAGCGCTTCGTGAATATAAACAAACGTACAATATTATGGATCGGCAAAAGTAAAGAATAACATCGAAAATTTTCGAAAGTTTTGGACTTCCGTACGAATAGCAAATCGAAGTTGGCCATACGGGAGTATTCTTTGACGCGAAAAATGTCACGAAATGAGTCGCTCGCTCGCAAATTAGTCTGAGCCAAATCAACATCGCTTACCAGACGCGCTTCGTTAAACTAAACGAACATTTAATATTGTGGACCACCAAAAGTGAAGAATAACCTCGAAAATTGTCGAAAGCTTTGGACTCCCGTACGAATAGCAAATCGAAGTCCGCGTACGGGTGCCGTACGAATAGCCACTGCGTTAATTTTAATAAATTTGAGCAAAGAAACGTAGTTCTAAGTTTACAAGTTGTAGTGAATTACCACCTCTTTCTCAAAGAGCGTACAGAAGCACCAAATTGACCTAAATGAAGCAATAAATATCGTTTCCTATTTCTGTATAGTCTTCTTAAACAACATTAAGTGTATTATATCAAAAAAGACTGGATAAAACCAAAGAAAAATGAGGAATATGTACTCACGTTTTCACACGACGGCAAACCTTGCTATCTGACGTCGGGCCCGGGAAGAGAACGTCTAGATATTTCCCGCCAAACATGCGCAATGTGTCATTTGGGTTTTCCCTGACAGTTTTCGCGTCGCCGTTGCCGTTCCGGTTCCCGGTGCTTAAAGTCCCTACTGTTGGCTGGTTCACACGACGGCGCAAACCCAAGCATAGTAAGATACGCATGCGCATTTGAGCATCCGCCATCTTGGTTTAAACTTCAACCGTGGAGGCATGGAACGTGAATTTTTTACCTTGTGTTTGCGTTGCCCCGGTTCGCACCTGTGAAATGCAAGCGCAAACGCAAGGAAATGGAAACTTTTCCTTTGCTTGCGTCGGCTCTTGCGTTTGCGTTACGGTAGTTCACACGCGTGTTTGCTTGAGCTTACGTTAAAGTAGAAAAGCTCTTGGAAGTAGAATAAATCACTTCTTTTTCTCCTTTTAGTCTCCGTCCAAGATAGAATCACTTGTAAATACGCTGGAAAAAGAAAGAGATTATTACAAGAGCGAGTGTGAAACACTGCAGGACATGATGAGAAAACGGCTCACAGCCACAGATTCTCCAACCATGAAACGAAAAGGAAAAAGCAAAGGAAAGGTAAATAACAAACATCTACGGCTACCCTACGAGGTGACAGTCGGGCTAGTTCGGCAAACCCTCGTAGATGTAAAAGGCTCTAATTCTTTTCAAATTCTCCAACGAACATACTGGCAATTCTATTACCCTGGGCGGTAACAGTCGGGTTAATTCGGCAAACCTCGAAATGTATCCGAAGTGTCTCCGATTCTTTTTGAACCCTACGACGAACATCCAGGCAGACCTGTTCTTGCGCGGAATACGGAAACCTAACAATGGTAGACAAAAACGAGTTGTCCTTTTCAGAAGAAGTTCAACGCACATTCCCTGAGAGAAAATGGCGACTACTCGCTTATAAAAGCAGCCGTTTATTCAGGGATAGATCAATTGTACACACAGGAACTAAAATTCGTATAAACTCGACCTCTTGGTTCCGGAGAAACAAACTCATGAAATATTCCTTTATTCCGTAAAGGAGACCTATTGCAATGATTTAAACACTTTTTCGAAGAGCGCGAACTTCTGATATACTTAGAGCGATTTCAGTTGAGTGTCGAAAGTAATTTTGCTTTGCATGGTTATGCGTGCATTGCTGCACTTTGTGATTGGCTAAAAAATCTCGCGCCAGTTTCTCGACCAATGAGAAGTAAAACCAAATCCAATTGTCACTTACGCGTTTTCCCGCGCTTGGCGCCAGCTACATGTATTTGCTTCAGTTCTGATTGGTTTATTGGAAGGACTGCCTCTGTTGTGATTGGCCAGAGTGGTTACTTTTGTTTTCGCTCTTATATTCCGCACCGATACCTAAGTATGCCTCCTTCTTTGTCCGTTTTATTGACGTTCTCAAGTGCGCCGCTTCTTATTCCCGGTCTGAGATAAAAATTCCTTGGCTCTACTTGTGCGCTATTCTATCTGTTTTACGATGCTGAGTGTTTTTAACTTTACTATAGTCTTCTACAGTCAAAGCTCTCTGAGCGGATACTCTCATAAGCGAACAGCTCTACTGGCAGCCTTCTTGACAAAACCCTGTTTGAATTCTCCTCTTATAAGAACCATTCCCGAAAGCGGCCTGCTCCAGTTATGGACACTTTTTCTGCTTCCCGAGGGTACCCGAGGGTGTCCAAGGGTATCCTCTTACGGGAACTTCGACTGTAAGTACATCTTATTAAAGGGTAACACCGTACCTATTTTCCGTGACTCGAAATGTAGATACAGCAGCTACAACTGCAGCTAAGTCTTGTTAAACGTTTTTCTTGTTTTTCGTTTCTAGGTGCTGGGTCACCTGGAGAGCATGACGCAGCTGCTGCAGGAAGAAAGAGACTTCTACAAACGAGAATGTGAACTGCTCAGGAACATGAAGGAAAAGAGTGCCTTGATGTCCCCTCCAACACGAGAAAGGGTAATGAACTGTGCTGTATAACTTTATTTGATCGAAAGAAAATTGAAAACCTCAAATGTTCAGTGTCAAGTTACAGGCAGCAAAGCTCATAACATGACAAGGGCTTGGGTAGCCTGTGGTCAGTTCGAGTTGACGTCATCAGGCCGTGCCATCCTATGCAACCTTTCTAACGGAAACAGTGGGTATAAATAATTGTACTACGTAAGTTTGGAAACTGTTGGAAACGCATTCTCAAAAATCTATTTTAGTCCTTTGTTAGTGCTAAAGAGCGGTTTTCACTGCCGCACGTCTGAATCTGGTGGAAAAATGTAAGACTGCATCTTTAAACTGTGTTTTCGGGGATCTTCGACAGTTTCAAACTGTCAAGAGGCCCTTTACAAGCTGAATCTCTCCTTCCCCTTTTCCTAAAGTAAATGCCTTAGAGCAGTTTTCAGTTGAATGCCGTAAATCAAATTAATCACTCTGGCCAATCACAACAGACGCAGTCCTTCAAATGAACCAATCAGAAGTTGAAGCAAATGCATGTAGCCGGCGCCAAGCGCGGGAAAACGCGTGCGAGCAAGTCACGATTGGATTTGGTTTTACTTCAAATTGGTTTTGGCGCGAGATTTTTTAGCCAATCGCAAAGCTCAGCAATGCAAAACCAGGCAAAACTTAACTTAGCAACTTAGATCTCTCCGCGCCAGGAGGCGCATAAGGCCGCAACCCTCGTCTTCCAACACGCTCTGTCTTCCGCTATGACTTTGACTTCTCTCCAGCTTTTCCACCCTTCGCACTTTCGCTCTTTTTCCACAGTTCGTCTCCACGTGGTCTTTGGTCGACCTACTGCCCGTTTCCCTTCCGGTTGCCACCCTAATGCTACCCTGCAGTTATCGGTTGCATCTTTTCTCAAGACGTGCCCGATCCAATTCCAGCGTCTCCTGCGGATCTCATCACTGATCTTGTTTATTCCTGTTATCTCCTCTATCCTCTCGTTGCTCACTCTCTTTGGCCACCGAATTCCGAGGATTCGTCTGAGGCACACAAACTGGAATGCGTCCATCTTCTTTTCCTCCACCTTTGTCATTTTCCACGCCTCGCATCCGTAGAGTAGTACTGGGCGTACTAGCGTCTTGAACAGCTTGATCTTCGTTTGGCGTCCTATATTCCGTAACCTCCATATCTTCGTTAGGGTATAGAACGCCCCTCTTGCTTTATTTAGTCGGTTCCTAATATCTTCAGTTCCACCACCATCTTTCCTGACCTTTGCTCCGAGGTATACGAATTCTTCCACTTCTTCGACTTCATCTTCTCCAATCTTAACCCGGTCCTGCCGTCTTGCATTCGATCTCAACATCTTGCATTTTGCCGCGTTGAGCTTCAGTCCTACACGCCCGGCGTTCTCCACCAATCGATCCGTCTTGCTCTGTATGTGTTCGTACTTCGACGAGATCAGAGCAATATCGTCTGCGAAGTCAAGGTCTTCTAATATGCTGGTGAAGTTCCATCGTATTCCATTCTTATGCCCGTGTGTCGTCCTTCTCATCACCCAATCTATTGCTATGAGGAAGAGGAATCCTGACATAACACATCCTTGTTTGACTCCCGTCGTGATCTTGATCCACCTCGTCTGTTCCCCGTCATCCATTACCGTGCACTCAAATTCCTCATACATGATTTTGACCATCTTCACCAGCTTTTCAGGTATGCCGTATGACTTCATGATCTTCCACAAGCTTTCTCTATGGATCGAATCAAAAGCCTTCTCGAAGTCAATGAAGTGTGTATACAGCGTCGCTCTCCACTCGTTCACCTGCTCCATGATGTTGCGTAGGATGAAGATCTGCTCCACTGTGCTCCTATTCCTACGGAATCCTGCCTGTTCCCTTCTGAGAGCCTCATCCACTCCCCGTTGGATCCGTTCGATTATGACTCGGCCCATGATTTTGCTCATTACTGGCAGCAGTGTCACTCCTCTCCAGTTTTTACACTCTTTCAAGTCCCCTTTCTTTGGTAGTTTGACGATGATTCCTTTCTTCCAACTGTCCGGTATTCTTTCCTCCCTCCATATCTTCCTGTATAGTCTTGTCAGTTCTTGTACTGCTGTGTCACCGCTTGCTTTCAGCAACTCTGCGGGTATTTCATCCATTCCAGGTGCCTTTCCACTTTACATTTGATACTCGATTAAAAACCGCTTTATTTTATAACCTCCACTCTCGCATTTTTTTTTAAATCCGTGATCCGCTTCTGGCTTCCTGCTTGTTTTTCTGCAAGTGCCCACACCCTAACTGTTATTTATTGCGCTATCTATTTGTTGTGTAGGTATCACGTGACAGTCCAAATGAAACAAATCGTTTGAGAAGAGAAAGAGACGAGCTGCAGTCACTCGTGGAAAAGTTTGAGAAACATCTTACAGAGGTGCGTAATTTCTAAATATCGCAAAACGACGTCTCGTGATTTCTTGACCGAGAAAATGAACTGTTCGAAGATTTTCCCGATGTTCACTGGCGTGGTGATCAACAGCAGTTGTAACCTTTGTACAGTTCTCCCCTCCCCACAAGAAAAATAGGAGAAAGAGAGGAGGGGTGGGGTGGGGTGGGGTGGCTGCACACAGGCTGTCTAGACCAGTTGTTTTTGCGTCGTACTTTGAACCCTTAGCCCTTCTGAACTCTAACATACCGTTACTCAAAAAAAGCGGCAGGGCGTTTATTTAACTTTTCAACCTTCTAATGAGGCGTTTATTCGAGGGCAGCGCTTATTAAAAACTCGTTAAAACATTATTTTTAATAAAATGAACTGCCCTTTTTCTAAAAGGAAAAAACAAAAGAACAGTTTATTCACAAATGAGAATGAATTTTCGCCGTGGGTATAATGTCTTTTTACTTTGACTCCAGTGCTTCGAAAAAGCGCCACGTCCGGGATGAGGAGTAAAGCTCTAAGTCACTTCCTGTTATGGAAACCGGAAAGAAGCCAACCTCGTCCCAGGGTCTCTCTTCTTTCCGTCCAAGAAGCGAGACCTTTTGGGGACGAGGTTTGGAAGAAACACTTCACCAAAGGGTCGATCATTCCGTTCGATCGGACACAAAATTTACCTTTAACTTTATGTTACTTTAGATTCAAGAAAATGTGAAGACATTAACCCAGGACAGGGATAATATCCAGCTGCTTTACGAACAGGCTACAGACGAAATCCAGAGACTACGTCGACAGGTGTCTCGGACCCGGTCTCCTTCACCCTCCCGCGCAGCCTCGGCTGTATTAGTGCGAGTGGAGTCTGAGAGAGACGCAGCCTTGGCAGACATTAGAAGAATCAATATTCAGCTTGACAACATGGAAGACAAGCTAAAGGTTCGTTATGAAAAATATTTAAAATATCATATCATAAAGTACGTAAAGGGGTCATCATATGATATCATTTTTAGTGTCTCTTTTAAAAGCCAAACGGCTTATTTGCATCATTGAAAGCCCAATAAAATGCCCCAGTTTTGTTTAAAGGAAATCTTGGCTAAAAACAGTTTTGTTCAAAATCGTTAGTTGGCGTTTGTGTAAAACTGTTTTGGAGCTTTGAAGTCTATAATTATCGAACTGGTTTGAATAGTGGATGTTTTGTTTCTGCTTTTCTTGCTTTTAAATTTCCCACGCGCCGCCATGTTTTATTTTTGCAAAGCTTGATGGGGGTTTATGACGTCAGTGCGTTGTCCTGCGCTTTAAATAGGGAGCTTAAGATCCACGACGACAGCATGGACGACGACGACCGGAAGTGAGATTCACGCGATTTTCCCGCGAATTCCGTCGTCGTCCTCTCGTCGACGACGACCAAGCCAGTAGTTTCACGTCGTCGTGCAAAGGAGTTGTTCAAACAAAGTTCAAGGGTAAAAATTTATACTGACTTGTCACTTTTGTAATATTTTTTCATCCTTTATCTTTTGTGGTTTCATTTAAGCTTCTCTTTCTATTTTACGAAGCGAATTGGATTAAAAATTTGACTGTATATAACGTGCGTGTTTTCGTGTTGTTTACTAACTGGCGGCAAGACAAGAGGAAAAGGCGAACCGGTTAGTCGTAAATTTATTTTCCCATGAGGTTGTAAAAAGGAATGAAGAACCTGAATAATAATTATAAGTACTCAATTGTGTTTTGACTTGAGAACACAACTGTTAGTGCTGGCAGCATAACGTTTATCTTTAAAACTTGCCCTTACGGTCGAAACAACTAGATCGAAAAAAATTATTCATGACTGCAAGCAACTGGCCGCAAGCCTTGAATAGAAGAATTTAATCACTTGTACTCTGGAATTTTCGCCTGTGTAATATGTAAAAATATATCGAATCTTTATCAGTGAAACGTTTCATTTTGTAACTTTTTTGCACATGCGATTATTTAGACTCACTTACGGCCAAATACAATTTTTTTGCCAACTCTTGTAATTAATTGTGTATCGTGTTTATTTTTAGGAATCCAAACTTTGTATGGAATTCCAAACACAATATACTAATGTGCCGGGAACTCGGCCAAACACTCGGACTCGGCCATTTCATATACAGCGCGAACTTTTGATATTCTCCATGGGGAAAAAAATCAGGATTTTTTGGCTTGAACAGGTCAAACAAAACTGGAAATTCTTCGTTGTCAATCTGAAAGTTTAATCCACGGCTCAAAAAAAGAAGCTCACGAATGTCCTAAAACGATGTCATCTTGAGCGAGACGTTTTCAACAAGACTTTAAATACGGCAAGACCACAGCGACAAAACGTTAATAGGAGCCGGATCTGTTGTAGACCTGGATCAGTAAAAAACTTCAAATGACAAAATATAGACGGCAAGACTGATCCTAACGGCAAGAAGAAAACAATAAGAAACAGAAAAAGATATATATATATATATATATATATATATATATATATATATATATAACTGCCCTTTGTTTTCAACAAGCCAAGTCGAAATAAATCGTCGTCGTCCACCTGCCGGCCGCATCTTAAGTTTTCATTTTCCCACCGAAACCGACGTCCTCAGTCCAGTCCTCCCGCGGTCTATAAACGTCGTCGTCGTCTCGTTCGTCGTGGATCTTAAGTTCTCTAATATGTCTTCTAAACTCAGCATTGCGTGAATTTGGAGAGAAATACATGCTCCTTATGCGTATTTTGGCTTAATAATGTGCGGTTCTACTGCAATCTTCTTCCGTAGACTTCATATTTAGATCTCCGACAAGAAAACATGGCGGCGCGCGGGAAATTTGAACTGAAAACCGAACACTTCGCATTCGAGCCTGTTACAGAGATATCGACTGAACACCCCAGGACCAGTTAAAGAGAACCATTAAGTGTACTTTGGAGCTTAAACTGTTTTTCAGCCGAGATTCCTTTTAAAATTACTCTACCAGTACACTGAAACTATACACAAGTGTCTCTGACTACAGATGGCCAGGGTGGAAATGGATTGCAACTTGAAAAAGTTGGGGCCATTTTTTTTTTCAAGTTCGTTTCATGTGTTTTGGAAAATTTGCTAAAAACTGATTATCGTTTGTTCTTCCTTCAAGAATTCACTTGTGATATCTTCTCATTGTTCTTAAGTATTTCGTGTTTGAATTAATATGCTAATTATAGTTCTAGCACAGTCTGAAACATAAAAACATAAAAAAGGCCATGACTAACCCCTTTAAGCCCCCTCCCCTTCTTTTGCTATTTACAGAACTTGTAGTGTCGATGCATGTCCTCCTCCTCCCTTCTCTCCTTGTAGCACATTTGGCGTCACTCCATCCCAGGGGTTATGTATGCATACAGTGAGTTTAGCACTCACACATCACGATATGGTACGGAGTCACATCTTAAATTTTGTTCAATTTTATTTATTTAGGCAGCTAAGGAAAGCGCTCTTCAAGAACGGAGACGTTATGAAGATAAATCACAGAGGCTGGAAAACATGCTAGAAAAGGTAACAATATTCATTTAAAAACTTAAATTGAGAAGAAGAAAAAAAAACAGTGGGCTCTAAAAAATACAGAATTTTGATATGCGACGAAGATTTTGTAAGGCACAGAAAAAAATCCGTTCCTCGCAACGTTTCGTGGAGATGAGGTGGTTTTGTCTTAGCGCGTTGGACTTCAGATCCAACGGTCGATGGTTTGAGGCCTCGTCTAACATCTCGGCTGTCGTGTTGTTTTCTTAGACAAGAAACTTTACTCCACATTGTCTCATTCCATTCGGGTGTAAGCGTCTGGATTGTTGTAAAATCAACAGCGACCCAATAATTCTTAATTTTGATTTTGAACACAGTTTACCTTGTTGTTCGTGGTGTTTAAAATGGTAAGATGTCTTAATAAAATGGTGTTGAACACGCTCACTTGTGCACGGCGCCTAACGGTCGTTCTTTTCCCTCAGGTTGAGGCAGACAGAAACGAGCTTCACACCCGCGTGACGTCACTCCGAAACATGGTGGCCACTCTAGAGGACCAATTAAAACAGACTACTGCCCAGCTCTCCATGGCAAAGGACTCAGCCCTGGAACTTGAATCCGAGGTCAACAAAGTACAGTTAACCGCTGACCAGGCTCATCGCACCGCTGAGGACATGGAAAGGAGGCTGGGTAGAAGGGCGGGTGAATTGCAGGCGTCGCAGGAGAAATGTGATCAGTTGGAGCGAAAGATAGGTAACAGTTAAACCATAATGACTTCTTTTAGGCTGGTTTTCACACAAGTCGGAGTCATAATAAGAAGCGCGTCAAGTAAAAATCAAACAACTGAGTCGTAAGCAAAGTTTCCGATTTCGCTTAGGGACGGACCATTTAATTTTTGTGGGGGGGGGGGGGGGGGGGGGGAGGGTTGGGAAATTACCAAAAATTCTTGTAAATAGAAATGCTGAAAAAAAATTCATACCCAGAAGAAATTGACCAATCCCCCCCCCCCCTCCCCCCACAAAAAATTAAATGGTCCGTCCCTTAAGCCTGCAAAGGCGTATTGGGGGGGGGGGGGGGGGGGGGGGGGGGTTGCGGGGGGCGAACGAGCGCTGCGTTATAAAAACCGCAGACTGAGGCGAGTCAAAAGATGCGACCAAGGGTGTGTGAGTCCCTCCCCTCCCCACCCCCTCTCACTCTTCTCAGCCCCCAACGTTGTGCAAAACCAAAATGGCGACCAAACACTAAAATCAGTACTCGCCCACCAACAAGGCTAATTTTGCTTATGATTCTGTCGCTTATGATCTAATGAAAACTACATTGTTGGAGTCGTAAGCAGAAATATGTACTCGGAGGACTTGGCAACGGTTTGTTCTTCGGCTTCTGTTTGCGACTCGGACAACCTAGTTTTCACTGGATCATAAGTGACAGAGTCAGAAGCGCAATCGGAAGAAAATGGAAACCGTCTGATTCTTCCGACTCTGATTCCGATTCCGTCTCCGACTTCCGACTCCGATTCCGTTGAGTTTACAACTCCGCTTACGAGTTACGACTGCGTCACTACCGAAAACCAGCCTTTACATTCCCAGTTAGTTGAAAAGTAAAGTGTTATTTGGAATTTCTTTTCTTTTTCCTTTTTTCTTATTATTTGGCTGACTTTCGTTGTTTTTTTTAAACTGTACTTTGAGTCAGGAAAAAAAGAATTGTGTGCAAACTGTTTTGGATTTAAAGGTGAACCTGCGGTATAAAAAGACAAAGCCCCACGCCGAATCTAATGCAAATGAGCAAGAACAATAGATTTTGCTCATTTGCATGAGTTGGACAGTCCAGCCGCCTTTTATATCGTGGGTTTGGCTTTAATAGATTTTTTTCAAAGATTTCATAAATTACATTTACATTGTAGTCAGATTAGCCGGTGACGCTTCCACTAAACCAACAAACTCGTAGACAAATGTTCGAGCGTTCAAAGGGGTGTAATATGAATTTTGTTTTTAACTGTTTTAGAGGAAATTGAAAAAAGGAATGCAGAACAGAGTGTTGAAACTTCAGAGATAAAAGCGACAGTGAAATCTTTGGATCGAGAGCGAGATGATTTACAACAGCAAGTGGACGAGAAAACTGAAGAGATAATGAACCTGGAAGCAAGGAGAATACAATTGGTATGTGTTTAACCATTTCTTCTACAACAACCAGCATGTTTTCCACCAGATTTAACTTTATACAATATACTGCATTCTACGTACATGTTCTACGTACATTTTTATTTTATATGATTTATTAGAGTACAGTCGCACAGATTTGTTTTCTCTGTTTCGTCCAACGTGACGGACTTTTTTTTCCAGGAAAGGGTAAGTGAAGGCATCGAAAAAATGCTTAGCAGAAGTTATTGACAATTAAGAAAAAGACGAAACCGAAGCGAAAAGTAGTTTTGTTGACGTGGAAAATGCCTAAATTAGATTAAAATCTTCGAACAGTCATGATCGAGTGCTACCAGGCTTTTTTCTTCCCTGTTATTGTATAAAACAAATAGATTCAATTTTGCTGTGTGTCTGTTATAGATCACAGAAGACGACAAAATATGGTAACAACATCAGTGACCAACTCGCATGCGGCTCTTTCGCCACTTATTTTGTTAGACGCACGGCAAAATGAAATCTATTTGTACGGTGGGGAAAGTTTTTCTTGGCTCATATCTTGTAGCAGCAAAAAATAAAAAAAGAAATAGAATTAAAAATTCTTTGGCAGCAAACTGACAAAGATTGCGTGCATTTTGGAGCAGCAACAATGAAAATTTTGTAGAGTCTGTCAAAAACTGTAAACAAAGTGTTTGCAAATGAAGTGCAACAATGCAGCTTTTGATAATTAGCGTGTATCGTGTTTACTTTTCTTTCAATGAACGCCGTGTTGTTAATTGAACAAGTCGTGCTGATGCTTCCTTAGTAACAAAAAATTTCACTATGTTGTGGTTCATTTTATGAATATCGCGGCAGTAACATTTCAAGAGACAAAAAGATCCAAAGAAAAACAAATTAATGTAATACATTGTTTTTAATTTATATCACGCCATCGCTGTTGCCAATTAAGTTAATTCCAAAGGTCGCCTTTCTTTGCAAAGTAAAACATCGATCGATTTCGGCGTATTTGGGAAGTTTCATTCCATCAAACGTCGCGACAATGGCTTGGGTTGCCGCTCTTCACTCGTTAAATTATCTTAAAACATTTGTTGGAGGCGATGAGGTAAGGAAAACATAATCGATCAGCGAAATCTTCGTATGTTATTTTTTTGCATAATTTTAATCTAAAGCTCGATTCATGTTAACTGTTATTCAAGTCTTCAGTTCAACAAATGAATACAATATTAGTTTCGCAGAACGTCTTGTTCCTTTGCTCGGTTTCGAAGTGAACTGCTTAAAGGCCTTTTAGTTTTTACATGTGCGATATTTGTCGCGCTCTCTCGTGCAACGTTTGTGTTAACTGCCGGCGATTTCTATGCGATTCATGTGCGATATTTGCTGCGATTTACTATGATTTCCCTAAAGTCGCCTCCAAGTTGCACCAGGTTTCGAACATGTTCGAAATCTCTGCGACATCTCGCCTCTAGTTTACACACGCGATTTGAAGATGCAACTTGCGCGCGTCCAAAATTGCATCAAAAAGTGCGACAAGAATTGCACAAAAAAAGTCCCTTATGTAAACGGGCGCTTAGTAGTAGTGTTAAATTCAATGAAAATAATCGTTGTCATAATGTGTACTCTTTGTTTTAAATACAGTTAAAATGTTTTTAATGTTGTTAACGACTAGGAGCGCGAGTCTTGTCGGTAGCCTTGCTAGGCGTCGCTAGCATGCTTGCCAGCGTGGTAGTGCTTTTGGTGCATTTGGAAATAGCGTCTGTAGCGTTCATATTTGCGGGAGTGCTGGGGCCAACTTCCGGTCAGCGGTATTCCCCTGTCATTAATTGTGTTCCATGTTCTGTTAGCGTGGCGTTGTGCGTAGTCAGTGTAGCGTTTTTTCAGCACTGTTCAGCTTTTATTTTCGTTTCGTTGGTTATCACCGGCTCTATTTCATATCGGAGGTATTCGTCGATCGCTGGCCTTTGTTTTTCGCTTATTTTTTCTTCGGGTTTCCTGACGTCTTTCTGGCTCGCACATTGCGGTTGTGTTCGCGGGGCTTCGTGTTTTTGGTACGATACTATTGATCCCGGACGTCCTTTCAAATGCCTTGAAAATCAGCCCGCTTCACGCACCGTTGGTTTCACTCCGCGGTTTGAAAAAAGTTCATCACGTGATAAATTTTTGTTGACCGCAAGTCGACCACAAGATCGGTAACGTTGAACTTGCAAAGAATGAATTTAAACTATTATGCCTTCAAATACGGTAATGTATTTCTTGAACTTAACTTTCTGTAACTTGTAATCGAAAAAGAAGAACTGTTTTTCTAGGAAAGGTATTATCTGAGCACATTATTTTGACGACTGCGAGTTAAAATTCATTCATCGGAAGTTTACGTTACGTGACATAACCGATCATGTTGTCGATTTGCGGTCAACAGAATTTTGATCACGTGATGAACTTTTTTCAAACCGCAGAGTGAAACCAACAGTGCGTAAAGCGGGCTGATTTTCAAGGCATTTGAAAGGACGTCCGGGATCAATAGTATGCCGACTACTCCACGTCTGCCGGAGTAATTTCCGAAGGCCGGTCGGCTTCGTCCTCAACCATCTCAACTGGGACTACCACCACTTCTACAGGCTCGACGTCTCCCTTGTCAGCTGATTCGATCGCCGAGGCTGTGGTTCGCATCTATTCAAGGGAACGCCCCCTCATCTTCAAATTCTGCCATTCCAGACTCTGCCTCTAGTGTCGCACAGCCGAGCTCATCCGCATCAACTGTTGGCTCGACTGATGTCAGCATTTCTTCAGCATCGTCAACGCCTTCATCAGGTATGTTCACTCTTCTTGCGTTTGTCCTGACTTTCACGCAAGTGTCGGTCATTACTGATTCGAGCTCGACCTACTTCGTTGCACCCACGGTTTTGTCCACTGACCCATCCAGTGTCGCAAGCAGTGTTCCTAGCCTAGCAAATTCCACCTTGGTGCCTAAGTTGGACAAGGCCTTCATAATTGATCTGGGCCACATACCAATTCCTGCTAAATTGGTTAATAAGATCACGGAAGGCCAGTTCGTGGAATTGGCAGACTTGTTGTCTGCTAACCTCCGAGCGGTAGAGCTAGAACTGCAGACTTTCCTTGAAGGCAAACTCCTTGTGTCCAAATCCAAATGCAGACAAGTCAAGATCAGAGATATACTTACGTGGACAAAGGCATTCATCACTTTCCAAATGGTGATCTGCGCTTCCCACCCGCATCGTTGGTTGGATATGACAAAATACAAGCTGCTCTTTATCCAGATGGCCCATCAGTACCCAGGTCTAGTGTGGCTAGAATATGACCTGGCTTTTAGAAAGGATGCAGCTGCATCGTGCCTCCGGATTGGTTTCCCTCCCTTAGCGGGAGAGGGAGACGCTTCTGATGGGTATGTGGCACCCAGCGATGCTTCTGTACATAATGTAAATAATTTGGCTGCATTGCCTCCCCAGCAGAATGAACTGCCTTACGTAGCCAAGTTGTTGTGTTCGTTCCAGTTCAACGCTACGTTTCAGTTAACTCGTTCTCACCATTAGCCCCGGTCTCCGAGGTCTCGCCGTTGCAGTTGGATCAGTTTCAGTTAGAATTGTGTTGTCACCCGGACAGGTCTGTAGTTAATTATGGGATTTCTGGTATACAAGAGGGTTTTCGGATAGGTTTTGTAGGTAGCACCTTCCGTGTCACTTAAATCGGCGTCTTCTAACATGCGCTCCTCAATAGAACATCCGTCAGTAATTGACGCTTACCTGCAAACTGAGGTCTCTTCCCGCAGGGTGGCTGGTCCATTTACATCTCCGCCGTTCTCTTCACTGCACATCAGTCGTTTCGGAGTGATCCCCAAGAATAATCAACCTGGGATGTGGCGTCTTATCTTGGACCTCTCATCACCGGAGGGGCACAGCATAAATGACGGCATTTCTAAGCCTCCCTTTACAGTCCAGTACGCGTCAGTCGATGCCTTCATTGAGGGCATAATGGACCTTGGCCGGGGAACGTTAATGGTCAAGTTCGATGTGGCCAGCGCCTACAGGAACATGGCAATTCACCCTTCTAGGGATGATGTGGAGAGGTCAATACTTTGTGGATATGGTACTCCCATTCGGGCTGCAGTCTGCACCATTTATTTTCACTGCCATTGTAGATCTGGTTGAATGGATCTTGGTTCACAATTACGGTGTCAACTTCCTCCGTCACTATCTAGACGATTTTCTTACTTTGGGCCCACTGGCCTCCCTCGTCTGCCACAACAATCCACAGACCTGTGTGTTCAACTGTGTAAATCTCTGGGCCTACCCCTGCATCCGGACAAGCTAGGGAGACTGGCTATGGCTTAACCATCCTCGGAATCGAACTAGATTCAGAAAAACTCCTGGCTCGCCTCCCAAAGGATGAGCGTGACAGGATCATGGCACTGTTAGATGAGTGGCCGCTTAAGCGTTTTTGTAGACGTCGGGAACTGGAATCCCTGATCGGTCATCTCCACCATGCCTGCAGGGTTGCTACCAAGGCAGAACATGATTAATCTACTCTGTGCCTTCCACCGCGACGATCACCCCATCAGGCTGAACCAGGATGTCTCCTCGGATGCAGCTGGCTCTCTGGGCTACGGAGCTATCTTTCAATCCCACTGGTTCTGTGATGCCTGGTCAGTAGCGCAAAGGTCATTGTCATTCGCGTACAAGGAACTTTTTCCAATCGTTGTTGCCGCCTCAATGTGGGGTTCTCAGTGCCGGGTGTCTAGGCGGGTCGCTGGACCAGAGTCTTATATCATTGCTGCATTATCTTTCCATGCTGGCCATTCGTCATTTACTTTCGTTTACTGCCTACTCGGTTCGGGGAAAAGCTAATCCTATTGCCGATGCTCTCTCTCGTTTCCAACCTTAGCAGTTCAGACGCCTGGCGCCTCATGCAGACCTAGCCCCGACCCAGATCCCTGCTTCCCTCCTGGCTGCACTTCAGATGACTTAACTCAAAAATGCCAGTTCCTTCTTACTCAGGGACTTGCTCCTTCCACACGGCATGTGTATCTCTCCGCCCAATGTTGCTGCATAAACTTTTGCCGCCAGGATTGTCACACAAAAACCAGGATGGGTCCCTCCCTCCAGTTGATGAGGAGACTCTAATGCGCTTTGCCACGATCCTGGCTGACAGCCTGAACCATTCATCCATTAAGGTTTATCTATCAGCTTTCACCCTAGCACCCATAATTATGACTGTCTGTGACCTGCAAGCAGACTCGCTGTTGAACCCGTGACTGGGTTGCGGGTTTGCGCAGGCCAGTTGGGTGTTTTAGCAACTTAGGGTGCGATTACGATTGCAGCCCCCGGGGCCCCTTGGGCACCTACCTACATTTGCGACATGGGCGTTAAACTTGAATAAACCTATTGTTTTTACAGCGGAATTAAATAATTGTTACACTGTAAAGATTGTTTACTATCTCGACATAGTTGGTGAACTTTTATACAGTATTTCTACCACACCCATAAATTGAGCCTTTTGGATCAAAACAAGTCTGTGGATTTAATCGCAAACACTTCGCTCAGTATTCGGAAACACATTGTCAGTGTGAACAAAACACTAGTCATCATTTACTTATCAAATATTTATATTTCTGCGTTTAGAAAACAATGCGCATGCGTTGTGTAGGGATCATGTCAGCTTTCTTTTGTTCATTTGTTATTATGAACGCGGTTGTCGGGTGGCCCATTATATTTAGAGCCAACACAATGAACCCAAGTTTAGTTATGCATACAACTAACAACTTACTTGTTGACCGTAGGAAAAAGCAGAGAGCGAACTTAAGATGAACATGGAAGATGTAGAAGCCCAACTAAGGTATTTTTAGTCTCTTCTTTTATCCATTCCTCAAGCCATGTTCTGATAATTTAAACTTTATGTTGAGTATCTGTGCACTTTGTGCAGTTGTTTGCAATAACTATCGAAAAAAATGAACATTGGTAATGTACATCTTACCAACAGCCACACCTTAGAACAAGGAAACCTAAAGGACAGAGAAATAAAGAGCTTGAGAAGGCAGTTAGATTCCAGAGATGATGAGTTGGCTGAAATGACGAGAGGAAGAGAAGTGGCTTTGAAAGAAAACAGACGATTACAGACAGATCTGAACACCATGACTGAAGAACACCAGGTATGCGAAGTTTCAGTTTTCATTCCCAGCAGTGGATGTAAATTCTGTTAAAAGCTTTTGAAAAACTAACAATGCCGTAAGAAAGTACTGCCCAGTAGCTTTCGTTTGAATGGTCACACTTTAGGATTTCATCCACACACTCAAAAGTTAGAACCACCTTGTACAGCATAATGAACAGTACTAGAGGAAAGTACTGCTCGGTAGCTTTTATTTGAATGGTCACACTTAAGGATTTCATCCACACACTCAAAAGTTAGAACCAACTTGTACAGCATAATGAACAGCACCACAGGAAAGTACTGCTCAGTAGCTTTCATTTGAATGGTCACACTTCAGGATTTCATCCACAGATTTGAAAGTTAGAACCACCTTGTACAGCATAATAAACAGTACCACAGGAAAGTACTGCTCAGTAGCTTTCATTTGAATGGTCACACTTCAGGATTTCATCCACAGATTTGAAAGTTAGAACCACCTTGTACAGCATAATAAACAGTACCACAGGAAAGTACTGCTCAGTAGCTTTCATTTGAATGGTCACACTTCAGGATTTCATCCACAGATTTGAAAGTTAGAACCACCTTGTACAGCATAATAAACAGTACCACAGGAAAGTACTGCTCAGTAGCTTTCATTTGAATGGTCACACTTTAGGATTTCATCCACAGACTCAAAAGTTAGAACCACCTTGTACAGCATAATAAACAGTACCACAGGAAAGCACTGCTCAGTAGCTTTCATTTGAATGGTCACACTTTAGGATTTCACCCACAGACTCAAAAGTTAGAACCACCTTGTACAGCATAATAAACAGTACCACAGGAAAGTACTGCTCAGTAGCTTTCATTTGAATGGTCACACTTTAGGATTTCATCCACAGACTCAAAAGTTAGAACCACCTCAATAAACAGTACCACCGGAAAGTACTGCTCAGTAGCTTTCATTTGAATGGTCACACTTTAGGATTTCACCCACAGACTCAAAAGTTAGAACCACCTTGTACAGCATAATAAACAGTACCACAGGAAAGTACTGCTCAGTAGCTTTCATTTGAATGGTCACACTTTAGGATTTCATCCACAGACTCAAAAGTTAGAACCACCTCAATAAACAGTACCACAGGAAAGTACTGCTCAGTAGCTTTCATTTGAATGGTCACACTTTAGGATTTCATCCACAGACTCAAAAGTTAGAACCACCTCAATAAACAGTACCACAGGAAAGTACTGCTCAGTAGCTTTCATTTGAATGGTCACACTTTAGGATTTCACCCACAGACTCAAAAGTTAGAACCACCTCAATAAACAGTACCACAGGAAAGTACTGCTTAATACCTTTTGTTTGAATGGTCATTTTATACATGTACATGTACACAGACTCAAAAGTTAGAACTACCTTGTACAGAATAGTAAACAATACCACAAGAAAGTCCTGCTCAATAGTTTTATTTGAATAGTCTACATCACATGACACCAGGTTTAACTCTAAAAGAGAACAATAAAAATAAGTGTTCAATAGCTTGGCACACATATGACAACGGGAACTGAAAAGGCTGTTGTGCGTTGTCTTCTGATTTTGAAGCGAATCTAATTGGACGAGCGATTGAAAGTTCAACTTGGTACAATCCAAAAGTCAACATGTCGGTAAACATGGTAGAACAAAGTATATACAGTGTAGCATCCTCATAGCTCGAAGAAAGCACTTCTTAGTTAATCTTGTTTTACAATATTGTTATATAAGGCAGCGCTTTGTAGAGGATTTGAGGTGATACAGGTTTTGCTCTCATCATTTTCTCAGGCAATCCATCAACAGCTACAAGATGCTTTAATAGAACAAGAAAGTCTCAAGGTACAGACAGCAGAGTACGCCAGGCAGGTTGCAAGAGTGGAAGAACTGCTGGCTCAGAAGGTTGGCTTTACTTTCGTACAGTTATTTAAAGAAACTCATTGATGTGATGCCTTGTTATCTTACCAAACAGATCAAACGCGTTTTTTAACAGTCAAAGAGCAAAATTACAACCTATCGTTGGTTACATGTTTTCCCGCGCTTGGCACTAGTTCCATGTTTCCTGCGCTTTAGTAGCATCAGTTGTATATTTTAACGCCTCGCTTTTGCATTGACTGTGATTGGTCTTCTTTTTCTAGTCTTTAACAAGACAAGTCTGAAAGTTCCGTTTCCCGCTCTTGGCACTGGTTACATGTTTCCCGGCACTTGGTACTAGTTACATGTTTTCCCGCGCTTTAGTAGCATCAGTTATATATTTTAACGCCTCGCTTTTGCGTTGACTGATTGGCCTTTGTTTTCTAGTCTTTAACATGACAAGTCTGAAAGTTCCATTTTCCTTTTCCTCCATTACGTAATCTTTCCTTTGACTTATGAGACTAGCAAAATTAAAGTCCTCGTGAAAAGCTACCGGCGTTCTAATTTCAGGACCAGGAAAAAGAGGAATTGCTGGAGCAGTACCAGCTTTTGACGGGCGAAACAGAGAGGCTGGTGACTGAAACAAAGGTGACGGCTGGAAAAGCATCGAGCTTCCACATGGAATTAATGCAAAAACAACGATCAGAAATGGAACTCAGCAATAAAATCAGAAGGCTAGAAAATGAAATTGAAGAGGTAAATGAAGTTTTTTATTGATGCACATCGTGACAAAAGTCAATAACATGCAACAAGAGCGATAACGTTTAACAGTGGTATAATATTTAACAGTTATTCATCGAGGACGAGCCGAATATGAGCTGATATATATAACCAACGAGGCGCCGTGCCGAGTTGGTTATATATCAGCTCATATTCGGCGAGGCCGAGATGAATAACTGTTTTAGTAAATTTTCAAACACTCAAATAACCGGAAATTGGAAAAAAAAAAAAACATTTCCGCCCAAAAAAAATACATGACTGTCACGTCAGTGAACAAGTGTCACATGATCGCTTCACAAATCGAAAGCGAGTAAATGCTATAAACAGGCGGCGAGATCGAGAAGAATGTTTCTTTCAAAAGTAGTTTCCTTCAAAATAAGATCGAGAAGAATGTCAAAGTTTCCTTCAAAAATAAGTCTTTATCGGACTGGCAGAAATGGTTATGGATTTGAACATAACAATTGTAGAAATTATACTGCGGACGAGGAAAGATTTGCCCGCCACGTGCACGTGCCATTTTTTTTCCGCGACGAGAAAAACAATTTTTTTTCGCGTAATTCGTCATCATTTTCCCATATTTGGGCAAATTAACCAATAACGACTCAGATCGGTAGCGGTGGGACCAATCAGAAATCTAGAAAATCATTATCGAGAGGTAAAAATTTACTAATATTGTTAATCATATCAATAACAAAATTCTCGATTGTGATTGGTCATTCACGCGCCTATTTCTTACTAAATGGTTTGAACCCAGGACTGCAGGAGTTTCCGTCAAGTGTCACAGACTTGAGTCTCAACAGCCAATAGCATCATGGCTAAATTGACCAACGACAGCAACAACCACAACGTATATACCATCAACTGACGTTTTACAATTCACATGACCCTGAAGATGACTTCTGCTCCGCTTGTTGAAACGTCCGTCATTGTCAATAACAGCAGTTCTTTTCAGAACTACACTAACCCGGACGATCACTCTTGACAGACTACAGAATAACATTACTGCGGCTTTCAATGACACGCGAACTCTGAAGTTCAAAGTCCAACTAAGGTTTACGTTTTACACTGCTGTCAATCATAATTATGACGACAAACATTGAACCCCTGAAAACAGAAACTGACAAAATGGATCGAAATCCACCAATCACAACCCACGAAAATTACCATGTGACCATTTTCGACCTGAGACTTCAGCTATGATATTTGCGGCAGTGAAAAACGAAAAACTGTTGATTGAGTTTTGATCTTCAGAGTTCACGTGATATTGAAATCCACCAATCACAACCCACAAACATGACCATGTGACCATTTTCGACCTGAGACGTCCGCTATGATATTTGCAGCAGTGAAAAATGAAACTGTTGATTGAGTTTTGATTTACAGAGTTCGCGTGTTATTGAAAAGCGCAGTGATAAATTAACAAGAAAAAGATCAAAGCTGAACATTTGTTGTAGAGAACAACTTTTTCGTGTTGAACAAGGCAATGTTCTCTTCATCTAAGTGTTTTCGATTTGGTTTTCCAATCTTAAATTTAAAAAAAATAAATAAATAACAATTCTAAGATGCAGTCAACTTTTAAAAAATAAAAAAAAAATTTGTTAAGTTTAATCTTCCTTTTCGTCCACCCATTACAAGTCACCAACTCATTAACATTAAATAACATTGAGGTAAATGAATGAAATAATTAAAAAAATACTAATTTATTTGAAGATAGATTTATTTAAAATAGGTAAATGTGTGTGGCACAGTAAGATTTATTTAAAAATATAACCAAGTTTTATTTTGATTTTTTTTGTTTGTAAATTTTTTATCAGGTGCGAGAGTCACATGCGAATAAACAGCAACATAACATAACAAGTGATGTTGATCATCGACAAATATTCTCCCGCGGATACTTACCATGAAAACATCAACTTATTTTTTCATACCGACCCAAGTTATGTTTCAGCCGTTAAGGTATCAGGGTATCCCAAAAGACCACTTTGCTTTCGTGCCTTTTTATTGCTCTATGCTTCATTTTTATCTTTGATTTCATTCAAATGTTATGGAGAGTTAAATGCAGAAGAATAAATGTTTTTTGAACTGATAAAAACCAGGCAAGTTATCAAAATTCCCGGACATGGTTTTATAGACAAAGGCGTTAGGTAGTCGGCGGATTGTTCAACTTTTTATTTAGATTATTTCCGGCTGGAGCAGAACTCATTTTTGTGAAAGATGTGTTTTTGAAAGTCACTTGCTAAACACATTCATCGTTTTTCTTCAAATAGTAAATGCTTTCTAATTCGTAATTTCTCAAGCTTTCAGAAAATATATAGTTTGTTGGGGTTTTAATGAGGCATAGAGCAATAAAAAAGCACGAGAGCGAAATGGTTTTGGGGTACCCTGATATCTTAAATCAAGTTCAAGCCGTATTCCTGTTGTAAACATACATTTATTTATATAAAATTAAGAAAAGGCGAAACATTTTAAAATCAAATTATGCTACAGTTACAATTGCATCCAATTTTAATTTAAAACACAGGCAAACAATTTCAATTCAACAACGTAAAAACAGTAAACAGAAGAAATGAAAACAAATAAAAAATATGTGAAAATGCAATAGAATATAAAGTAGCCATAGACCATAATGCTAAGTGTAAATGTCGGTAGAGGAATATAACAGTAATTGATTTCATTCATAAGTTAAAATTTCAATAAATTAGGTTAAAAGTAATCTATATTTATTTAAAAACTAATGCTAAGTCAGTGACAGAATTCAAACTGAAAAAAAATAATGTAGAATTTATTTAAAAGCAGAATTAAAAAAAAAACTGTTAATGGTATTTTTTTCAAGCATAAATAAAGTTCCACCCTACCTGTTTTTTTTTTTTTCAATATGAATTATGTTCCAAAATATATAAACTTTGTTACTGCTATAACTATAACTACTACTACTACTAAAAAAAAAAGGAAAATCACGCATCACTAAGGAAAAAAAGTTGGTATTATGAGAGTTTGTTAATTTATGCTGATATTAACTTTAATGTGTTAAAGATTTACATATTTTGAATATAAAAATGAAAACAATCTGGAGCCGGTAGTTAAACCCCTGGTCGCTTTGTACTAAGAACTGTAAACTTCAGGGCCGGGTTGTTCAAAGCGTGATTAAGCTAACCCAGTGTTAGCGTCAATTTTAATCGATTCCAGTTAAATAAATAATCACTGGAGATCTTTCTAGAGTAATTTTGCCCTTTAGTTTCGACTTTGACTTGTCTCCACATGTAACTTAAAAATAGCTTTTGAAAACTTTTCTAACAAGAGAAATTAAGGCCCGGGACAAACGTCGAACTTTTCATGAGTCGAACTAAATTGCAGTTTGGGTCGACCCAAATTAATTATTTTCGTCTGTTGGGTCAAACGTCGAACTTAATTCAGACGAACCAAATTCAACACGTTCTATCCGTCTGCTCCAGACGGATAGAACGTGTTGGTCGATCCAAATGAGTCCGTCGAATTTAATTGAGACAAACGTCGAACTTCTCATGAACTTAATTAGTTCGACTCATGAAAAGTTCGACGTTTGTCCCGGGCCTTAGTCCTCGGTTAAGTTTTAATCTTGGGTTAGCGTTTACCCGCTTTCGAACAACCAGGCCCTGATAAACAATGGCAATTTCTAGCAGGTGATAATTTTGGCGTGAGTAAAAACATTCTCTTCGCAGCCAGCTTTGCCTTTGCGCCTACCTCGTTCCCAGGTCCTTCTCTGTGTTAAGAATGACGACGCGGAGAAACCCCTGGACAGGGCAGCCAAAATACTCCGAGAATCATAGAGCATTTTGTCATGTGACACATGACGAGGACGCTGTCATCTTCGGAGATTTATTTCCAGCGATTGACAGTCGTATCTATTTTATTGCAATCTGGAACAGTTGTTCAAGTTGAAGGAAGACATTTCATTGTTTCTTGGACAAAATACTCCACATTCTTGCTGTATTTAGGCAGCCTTTACCAGGTGTTTTGCCGGGCCGCCATTTTGAACATGGAGAAGGCTTTATGGACGAGGTTGCTTCTGCGCAATCAATACTGTGACCACTTACGAAGATAACTATGGCCTTGTTATCATACGCTGCTGACAGGGTTATTATGGCAACTTGTTGTAAAAGTTTGGCCAGCTTACTGGGGCGAGTTTAAGAGGTATCGCTGTTATCGCATGTGTTCGGCGAAGTTGTTTAAACGGACGAATTGTGGGGTGGGTGAACTAGTCACAAGACAATTTCGTATGCATGTATGCCGCCGATAATGCTCTCACAAGAGAATTTTGTTGCAAGTCTGCCGAACGTCCCATCGGCATTATTGCAACGTCTACTTCACACGCATACCGGCTGTAAAGACCTAGGAGAACTTCTCATTTATTTGGCATATAATCACCTGAATTCTCGCCCTATAAACATTCACGTTGATGCAGACACTCACAGGAATTGGGACGAGGAGACGAAATGCAGACTCCAATTTACTTGGACAGTATACCAGGTAGCTCCAGGGGCTGTGTCGAGGGCTTGTTTGCGGCATACGAGAAGTCGCCTCCCTGTCTCGTTCAATCAGTGACATTGGAACAACAGACACTTACCCTACTACCCTACCCTACCCTACCCTACCCTACCCTACCCTACCCTACCCTACCCTACCCTACCCTACCCTACCCTACCCTCACCTCCCCTTCCCTCCCCTTCCCTCCCCTCCCCTCCCCTCGTACAGTGTATTGTGTAACTGTGTAAACTAATCCCCTCCCTACCAACCGTTCCCTCCTCTCCTCTCCTCTCCTCTCCCCTTCCCTCCCCTCCCTCGTACAGTGCATTGTGTAATTGTGATAGTTACTTATCCTATCAGTATGGCGCATCACATCAAGCTTATGAGATTCAAGTGACGAGTCTGACCAGATCACTCGCTCAGATGGAAGAACAGCTGAGACTGGCCAATGAAGACAGGGTAAGCAGCACTTTATCAGCCAATCAGAAGTAAGACCAAAACCAATCGGACTTGAGACCCGGACACACGGTGTAACGTTTCTTGTAACGTTACGCTCAACAAGATTTTTTTGGTGTGTCGCACGATGCAATTTGTTCGCGCAACTTTGCAAAAGTAGAACTCGTTTCTACTTCTGCAACTGTTGCGCGCAGCATAGCAAGAAAAGTTGCAACGTGTGCCCGGGCGGGCCTTTACTCACACACGTTTTCCCGCGCTTGGCGCCAGCCACATGTATTTGTTTCGAGTTCTGATTGGTTCATTGGATTAAGATAAGATAGGTAACTTTATTATATCGCATTCGGGATATCTCTAATAAAAAAATCTATCAACAAAATTGATTGTCTGCGTCCGTTGTGATTGGTCAGAGTAATTACTTTGGTTTTGGTTTAACGTCACTCCACTGAACACCGCTCTATCCTTTCTCAGCACTTATCATATCTAGGATATTACCGTTGTAATGTTGTTGTGATATTAATACCACCTTTGTTTTGTTTGACAGGAGAATATGATGCAGGATCTTACAGCTGTCAGGGAACTGTGCATGAAACTCGACCAAACACGTGAATCTCTCTCCAGACAACTGGCTGCAAAATCTCTTGATCATGACCAGGTAAAACAGTCAACAATATTAAAATTATATTACAACAAAGTGCAACAATATTACAACGATATCACCGACTTAACATTGAAACATTAGGGAGCTTTAGCAACACGACGCAATTGTGACTGAATTATCCAGGAGATGAATTCGTAGGGACGGCTTTCAAGTTCAAATAGAGAAAGGAAAATTGACCGTCGTATGTTCACGTTCTCCACAATACCTATAATTTGATCATTCGATGTTGTTGTTTTGCAGGTAACTGCTTAGAAATGTACCAAAATGTAAAAACCAACGTGCAGAGGCATTGTTTTGTGCCATTCTCGCTGCCGTCGCTGTCGTAGTTGCTGAAGCTCCCTAACAACACGTCATGTGAACCCCGGTGATCGAGTAAACTCTGTTTTTTACACACGTTCTCTCTTTTATTTTTTTTAGATGACTGAGTTACTTGACGATGCCAAGGTTGAAACGGAAACTTTACGGCAAAAGGTAAAGGTACCCTGTAGTCCCTTCTGCGCATGCGATGTTTTGTGATACTCGTACAAAAGAAAAGCATGCGCACTAGGGACTGTGTAACTCGGCTGATTTCCCAGAGTAGGTTGGTCAGCAAGGTTGCGAGTGCTCGGTGTCACACGTAATTCGTGTTTGCCAATATGCCCTCAACTGCTGACCACACAATACGGTGTGTTTGGATTAGCCAATGTTTGATCATTCAAAATTCTATTACAAATGACTCTAGTAATCCTCTTCTATTTAAAGGCGTTCTGCCAAACATTGGTGTTCGATTTAGTATTCTTCGTGTTTCAGGCAAAGAAATCTTGGCAGATTGCAATTTTATTTGACTATTCATTTCCCTGAGGGACTTAGCTTGAGTGCAGGGAAAATCAAACCAAATGTAGAATATTATCTCTGTAACAATTTGATTTAGTAACGCGGCTATTTACACCATGTTAAAGACCCAGTATTGTCCATTATGCTTCACGCGCCTCTGAACAATAGAAGCCTCTCTCCCATGCAAACCAAAACAATAACCAAGGCGCGTGAAGCATAATTGGTAATACTGGGCCTTTTTAAAACAAGTAGTATATTCAATTTTTGTGCGCAGGTGTTTTCAGAAAAAGAAACTGTTAGAAGTCTTGAAGGAGTCTTGGCAAAACAAAGAGAAAAGGTATTTGGTTATGAAACTCTTCGTTTACAATTAAAAAAAATAACAATGACAAATAAACTGAAAGCCTAATTATAAACTTACACTTACCACTCAGGAATACACTGGAAGGAAGTCTCTAGAAAACACGATGGAAGAAGTGGACAAGCTAAAAGACAGGCTGGCCAAAACAGACGAGGAAAAGTAAGCAAATATCCTGCATGTTTAACCCTTAGTACTCCCAAGAGTGCCAACAATCAAAATGCAAGAAAAATTCCGAATTTCATTTTGTAAAATATTGTAAAACTAATAGTACCATGCAAAAGTACTGCTGAGGAAGTTTCATTTGAATGGTCACACCATAGGATTTCATCAACAGACTCAAAAGTTAGAACAAATGGTACCATGCAAAAGTACTGCTGAGGAGGTTTCATTTGAATGGTCACACCATAGGATTTCATCAACAGACTCAAAAGTTAGAACAAATGGTACCATGCAAAAGTACTGCTGAAGAGGTTTCATTTGAATGGTCACACCATAGGATTTCATCAACAGACTCAAAAGTTAGAACAAATGGTACCATGCAAAAGTACTGCTGAAGAGGTTTCATTTGAATGGTCACACCATAGGATTTCATCCACAGACTCAAAAGTTAGAACAAATGGTACCATGCAAACGTACTGCTGAAGAGGTTTCATTTGAATGGTCACACCATAGGATTTCATCCACAGACTCAAAAGTTAGAACAAATGGTACCATGCAAAAGTACTGCTGAAGAGGTTTCATTTGAATGGTCACACCATAGGATTTCATCCACAGACTCAAAAGTTAGAACAAATGGTACCATGCAAAAGTACTGCTGAAGAGGTTTCATTTGAATGGTCACACTATAGGATTTCGTCCACAGACTTAAAAGTTAGAACTACACTACATGTCTCCATAATTGACTCTGGGAGTGAAATAAACGCAAGAAAATGCCATTTTAATACAGAAAAAATATATACCAACACTTGTGTCCAAAGAATGATTGAACCCCGATATAACGAAGCTGCCAAGTGACTGGGAGAAATGTGCTCGTCATAAAGGAGTTCGTTATATCGGAGTTCTTTTCCATACATTTTCACTTACTAAACTGGGCTGAAGAATAACGTTTGTTATACCGGGGTCTTCGTTATAAAGGGGTTCGTTATATCGGAGTTGTAATAGAAATACTAGTAGAAGACAGTAGAGGTTTGTGTGTACTGGGAAACATAAGTAGAAACACTCCGTGGGGTACAGGGTACCGGGTACCACTCCGATCCGGAGGGTTGAGGGTAGTCCCCTATAAAAGCCATTTAGTCATGTGCGACCTTCTTTTGAAAAGTAATCCTAATCCTAACCCCCTTTCAGCTGGTGGCTCCACAAGCTTCCCAAGCTTCAGGGGTTGGAGATTCGCCGAGGCGTCATGGCTCGGGCGTTTAAGAACGCGAAAGAGATTGCTTGCAGTCTATAATGTTATTTTTGTCTTTTTTAGAACCTATCAGCGCCAGGCGGTGAACACATTGCGCAAAGCTTCAGACAGACTTGAAGATGAAGTGGCCAAGCTGAAGAAACAATTAGCAAATGAGAAGTTTGAAAGGTATACAGTGGAACCTCGATTTAACGAACCTCTATATAACGAACGATTTCCTTCAGCCCGGCAAAATTACAAGTAAAATTTATGAAACAGAACCTCGATATAACGAAATCCTCGTTATAACGATATAACGATTAAATGTCAACGCGCGACAAAAGATTAATGTGGAACACTGAGACCAACAGTGTGTTCTATAGGGCAAAGGTATAACCTGTACAGTTTTCCAGTGTGTTCTATGGGGCAAAGGTATAACTTGTACAGTTTTCCAGTGTCGTAGTTTTATGTATAGTGTAGCTTCATACAGGCATTATAGTGAAAATGTTATTCGTCAAGATCCGGAATTACGGTTACAAAACAATTATTAACTATACCTCGATATAACGAACATTTTGGTTGTTTTTCCGCAAATTCGTTATAACGAGGTTTTCGATATAACGAACCCTCGATATAACGAACCAATTTCCCCAGTCCCTTGGCACTTCGTTAAATCGAGGTTCCACTCAAGATCATAAATTGGTAAAATAGAGACGAGTGCCGGCCTGATAGGCCGAAGATCTGAAGATCTTATCCCATTTACTCCAACAGTGTCGCTGTTAGAAACTGAAAAACAAGTCCGAAATTTCGTAGTGTAAAATATCGGAAAGTGAACAACTCCACAGGAAAGTACCACTCGATGGCTTTCATTAGAATGGTCACACTGAAGGATTTCATTTACAGGCTTCTTTTGAACCAGCATAATAAACAGCACCACATAATTTAAAAGTCCTGTTAAATAGCTTTCATTTGAATGGTCACACTTTAAGATTTTATGCTCAGACTCAAAAGTTAGAACCACCTTGTACAGCATAATAAACAGTACGACAGAAAAGTACTTACTACTGCTTGGTAGCTTTCATTTGAATGGTCACACTTGATTTCATCCACAAACTCACAAGTTAGAACCACCTTATACAGCATAATTAACAGCACCACGGGAAAGTACTGCTCAATAGCTTTTATTTGAACGATCACTCTTTGGGATTTATTTCTCATATATAACCATAAAATTATATTACATGAGCCAAGGTGTGACCAAGAATGTAGAAGTTAAAACTGTGTGCTTCTTTGTACAGAGAAAGATTGTTACAAGAAACAACTCGAAGAGACAGAGATGTCACAGGCTCAGCGTCAAGTAAGTACTTCCAAAATCAAAATTCATTTTGATTTCATTGAAAAAAAAAAGTACCACAGGAAAGTACTGCGCAGTAGCTTTCATTTGAATGGTCACACTTTAGGATTTCATCCACAGACTCAAAAGTTAGAACCACCTTGTACAGCATAATAAACAGCACCACAGGAAAGTACTGCTCAATAGCTTTCATTTGAATGGTCACACTTTAGAATTTCATCAACAGACTCAAACATTGGTTTCCGTGTTAAGGTTACAGTGTACCTTCGGGGGTGTCTCCAGTATAACAACTCTAGCGTCTTAAGATTACACTTAATATACCTAAACCCAGATATCAAATTAAAGCTTATAGAGCTGGCTATCTAAATATGGAAACCATTTGGTAAGAAAATGAATTGTCGAATTTTTTACGACGTCTAAATTCGAAGGTCCGAATCAGCTTTAAAACGCTATAACTCAAAGCGATTATTGTATTTTGCTAATTTGATTTGTTCTCGGGTTTCCGGACACGAAGCGCTAAAAAAACGTGTCGGCGATTTCCCATATTCAATTGCAATGAAAAGTTACAGGATATTTTCGAAAAAGGGAGAAAAAAAGTTGGAGTGATCGCACGGAAATGGCTCTTGACGAAAAAGTTTTCGGAAATAAGAAATTCGCCGACACTTTTTTGTTGATTATATGTTAGCCAAGCTTCTGTCCAAATTTGAGGAAAATCGAACAAATTCCCTTTGAGTTGTAGCTCTTTAAAGTGTCCCCTACAAGCGAAAAATTAACTTTGAGAAAACAGCGCTTAAAAAAACATATCGCTTCATAAACAAACTCCGCCCACAAAAGTTATACCGTCATTTCTCCGTCAATTTTCACTATTTTTCGATAATTTTTTTTGGATGAAAGTTCATTCTGTAAACTTTATTTTGACGCCCAAAAAAAAATTTCAATAAATTTTCGATCTGAAGGTACACTGTAACCTTAAGGAGGTTCGACTGTATTTAAATGTCATCGTAAGGTTTTATCCACGGAATCAAACGTTAAAGCTACGCTCAAGGTTGGTCGCTGGGAGTAAAGGGGTGAAACCAATGTATGAAAATCAGTTTTTTACAGTAACTGTGCGAATTCCTCGCGCGCTGATTGGCTAATTTTTATTATCAATAGGAGTACAGACGGATAAAACGATAAAACTGACGCCATTAGCGAAAGTTTTCCCAAACTTTTCAACGCTGCGTTTTTCGTGGCGAGGATTCGTTCACAAATCCAGAATTATTCAATGAGAAAATCGTCCAAAATAGATGAAATGATCCTCAAGAAGCTAAAATACAGCCTTAAAGCCGAAGGATGAAGATGTTTGTTGAGAATCCAGACCTGAAAATTGGCGGCGAGCAGGATTATAGTGCAGTCGCTGAAATAAGCTTTACCGGAGGTGAACTGAACCATGTTTCAACGGATTATTTGAGAACAATTTTAACCGGAAATGAAATTCTGGTTTTGTGGCGATCGCATCTTGCATTTCCTTCCTTCGTTTCGACATCCGTTTTGGCGTTTTGTTATTGTAAAAAACAAATTGACGTCAGTTTTTTATGCGTCTGTCCTCTTATTGATGATAAATTTCGTCATAACATTGTCAAAGTGCTGTGGATCTATCTAATCATCAATAAGAGGACAGACGCATAAAAAACTGAAGTCAATTTGTTAAATTATGAGCCAACTCGTGAATAGGAAACGTTTTGCACACCTCTCGGACCTTACCCTCACCCAGGCGTTTTGTTCCACCGACCCCGCACCCCCCACCCCCTGCGTCCAACTCCCCACCTCTCCCTCCAACGTCGTCCACATAAGTAAGGCTGGTGACCATTACATATCGCGGGCTCAGTGAATTTCAGCCGATCGAGTGAAATTTCTACCCAAATACTACAACTCGTCCAACGCTTCGCGAATTCACGAGTTAAAAACGAGAGGCTCAAAAGCTTAACTTTGAATGTATTGTTATTCTTTCCAGGAGAGTCACTAACAAGCCGTTATTCTCGCAACACAGAGCAAAGGCTTCACACTTCGTTCAGTAGTGGTGAATTTGCAAGGCTAAAACCAAAAGACATGTCATCTCCTTTGGCTTCTGATCACAGCGACACCGGGAGGAGAGTCATTTCACCCGTCCGTAGACGAAGCGATGATGACGTAAGTATCCCAGCAAAACAACATCCAAGGCAATGTCTTCCCCAGGACCTTATCTGTTTTCAAAATGGCGTGCAAAGAAACTTCTGGACAAGGCTGCCAAAATAGTCCAAAAATCCTGGAGCATGCTGTCGCGTAAGACATGACGAGATGACAACGGTTTCAGATAGCCAGAAAACAAACACGGCTGCCAATCGCTTGGAAGAACTTCCGAAAACGCCATTTTATAGTGTATCACGTGAGAAATAACTCCACGGTTCTTGAAGTATTCTGGCAGGCTATGTATGCGAGCAACCTCGTCCCAGGGATTGCGCCGTTTTCAAAACGTCAAAATGGCGGACCGGGCGTGAAAACCCCTGGACAATTCTGTCAAAATACTCCAAGAATCGTGGAGATATTTGTCACGTGACACACGATGAAATGGCGTTTTCGGAGGTTATTTCCAACGATACGCAGTCTTGTTTATTTTCTGCGAATCAGAAATCGTTATTCAAACGAAAAGAAGACATTTCGGCATCCTGTTTTTGCTCTAGGATATTTGGAGCACTTTAGCAGCCTTGTCCAAGTGTATGAACGCCCGCCCTGCCATTTAGAAAACGGATAAGGCACTGGAACGAGTTTGGTATGCGAGTTCCTCACTGAGCCTCCATATTTTCTTTTGTAGGACTTCTCAGATGCCAGTTGACGGAAACCCAAGTGCAGCACTTCACTTCAGTGAAAAACGTCCTCCGATTCGGTAAAAACAGCAAAGGAAATCCATTCGGAGCGCAAGCTAAAACTAGCTGAAAACGAGCCGGTTTTTGCACATTATAGTATTTTGTACAAACAAAATAACTTATTAACGGAGAAATTCAGATTGTAAGATATTGTATTCTCTGTAGAGTTTTATTTGTTATAATGTATATAAGAGTTTATTAGTGGTATAACCATACGTATCAAAATTTTACGCTAAAACAAATCGTTAAGGCGTCTCGACACCAAGCAATTCTTTTTTATCATTCAGTGTTTAGTGTGTTCTTGCTGGGCGCCAAATTTGCATGTCACAACTCGACATACATTTTTTCTTTAATTGACATAAATGTACATGTACTTTACTTAAATCTGCATTAATTTGCATCTCGTTTTAGCCTTGCTGCTTCGTTCGCTGGCGCTGTAGCATTTCATTGCAAAAGCGCGCGAATATAGCGGGCGGGCGCGGGCTCTCCACAGCTCTACACGAACCGCACTCGTGCAAGGAGGAGTGCCTGCAACCTTGTCCACAGTAGAGAGACCCTGGGGACGAGATTGGGGTGCTTGAACATTAAATATTAAATGCCTTTGGGGTTATAAATAAAACCCTTCTCATAAACAATGGAACTATGTTTACTTCATTTGTCAAAAAAGCTTGCTTTACTCATACAATCGGTAGAGTCTAGATTCCATAGCTCAAACGGAGGTCGGACACCTTATTTGGGAATATATAGAGTATAGAGCAGGGTTCGTAGGTCATGGAAAAACCTGGAAAGTCATGGAATTGTATAATTTAATTTCCAGGCCTGGAAAGTCATGGAATTTAAGTGTGGGTCATGGAAAGTCATGGAAAATTATGTTCATGGTACAAAATCACTAAGGCAGCATACGTTGTGGGAATAATAAGGCAAGATGAAAAATTAAAAAAATGGTCGTTTTGTTAAAATTTTGAAAACAACTGTTGAACTCTTGGTCATGAAAAATTTGAAAAGGTCATGGAAAGTAATGGAATTTTTAAATCTGAAAAGAGTACGAACCCTGTAGAATAAACTCAGTAAAGTCGACACTATCGTTTAAAAATCTATCTTTCATAATTTTTTTAAGTGTTAAAAGGAAAATCTAAAAGTCCCCATGCAGAATCGAGCCTGTCACTTCAGCTAGTGCCAGTCTACACTACCAGAGCACCACCAAACCGCTCGGGTCGATTCGGTTTTTAATTTAGCTATGACCTGCTGATCCAGCTAATCCGCTTTTTACGTCATATAATTCTCAATAAGGTTTCCGACCTTTTGAGCTATGAATCTAGAGCTATGAATCTAGACTTTATCCACACAGTCGACCTCAATACAAGCGTCTTTACAGAATCAAACTACAGATCTACCACAAAACGAATACTGCCAGTTTTTATCACAAAGCTGGAGGAGTATTTCTTGTGAATACGAAAGAGTAGAGAAATTGGCTGGTAATTGAATTCAAGTTACCATACGGAAAATAGCTGCAAAAAAAGACTGATAATTGTGATATTTGCAGTGAATTTGACCTGCGCATGCGTGTGAACTCTTTATTATTCACAGCAGAAGTTATTTAGAAGTTAGTAAAATTTTAACATCAAAGTGAGTTTAGTGTTTTTAAGAGTGTTAAATACTTATAGGAAATTATTTACTTTGTTTACAGAGGAATAAAATTATTATTGAATCAGACAATTGCTGGTTGTGCTTTATTCTTTATATTGCCTTGTTACCGTAAATCCTCTGTTGAGCCCCACTGGGGGATTATTTATTGCCCGGACTGGTACGATAAAAATGTACCCATAATAGAGTCTATTGCTTTGCTTTGGTTGTGAAGCAAGGTGGGGGGGGGGGGGGGGGTAATAAATTTCTTGCTCCAAAAAGAAGGGCTTATTTGAGAGGGGGGGTGGGGGGGCTTGACAGAGGATTCGCGGTAATTAACAGGAAAATAATCCCCAATTTTAGTCAAATAAAAGAAGTGAAAATACATTCCACAGGGAACATAATAAATCCAGCTGTTGCACAGGCCAACCAAGATTGCTGTTACTGTCGAACCTTTCTACCGACATCGAGGTCTCGACAGAACCAAGTATCCGTATTATAGAAGTCGATTGAGGCCTCAGTGTATTTTGCCAAACTCGAATCATCTTTTAGAATAAGGCACAAAAGGTTTTCGTAACCTTCAAAAATTATAAAGAACAATATTTTTAGTAAATTCCAAATAGATTTCACAGATAAAGAAGTCACGTTGTATTCGAATGACCGGCTGAGTGTAAAAAAGGGGTCTAAAATTGGGCCAAGTTTCAAGTTTCAACTTTTTGGAAGAAAAATCCAAGAAAACATTTTAAATTGAAGCCCTGGCGTGCATTTCTCGAAAGTCCCGAAAACTTTTCAAGCCCGAAAAGCTGTGTTATGTGCAGGACGTTTACCAACAAGGTTTCAATATTCTGAAAAAAAAATCCAAAAGTGTACTAAAAACGCTGCGCTGGTATGCGGGATAAAAACTTTATCGCCACTCGAAAGGATTTGAATTTTAAAAACAGCTTCCGGGCCCGAAAAGCGTTCGGGAGTTTTAAGAAACGCTCGCCAGGGGCCCGTTTCTCAAAAGTCCCGGTAACTTTGGGTCTTTCTGCATGTACCGGTATCCATGAACCACTCATTGTCTGCTATTGTTTGTGAGGTATTGTATTTTTGGTCTTGTTTTGCATTTGTATTGTTGTCGTTCTTTGTTCCTTTTGTTTTACGAAATATGTGCTCCGGTACATGCAGAATCTACCGTAACTTTTCGGGCCCGGAAAGCTATTTTCTGTCTGCAATGTTTACATTAAATATGCATATTTCAGTAAACTAAATGCTACAGTAAACTTTATTGTTCTGCGGCATTGGCTCTTTCCCACATAGAATATCTTTGATTTCAAGAATAGAGAAGGAGCTGATGGTTTATAATTATATTTCATTATAAAAATGCAGAAAATCCATTTGCGTCAAATATATTTTAGGAAATGTTCGTGCTTAACCAATCATAATAGCCGAAGACAATAGCTACTAATTTTGCTTCTTTGATGAAGTTCCCCAAATACAATATCTTTGAAAAATTGCATGTTGTGCGATTGGGTCTCAAAATACTTGAAACCTTAAAAATATTAGACTTAATGCACCTTGAACCTTAACGTTTTAGCGGTTTTTGAGTCTACGCCAATGAGATCACTAGTTGTAACAATGAAAAAAGTTGACATTCCATCGTACATTGCCGTTCAGCACTATCCTTCTTATGCGGATCATTACTTAAAGGAAATTCTAAGGTGACGAAACAATTCCGGCTAGTTTGGGGGTTAAAGTGCCTATCACTCCTAGAAAATTATTTTCAGAATCAACTCTGTGTACATTGAATAGTTGAATGGTAAAATATTTCTTGTTTTGAACGTCGTGTTAGTGAGTTATAGAGATTTGAATTTACAAAATGCTAATTAGAAGACATCAACCCGGGAACATTTATTATACAACTACTTGTTTAGACATCCAATTAATATTTTTTACGAATCAATTGACTATCCACAGTTTATTTTTAGTATTTTTCAAATTAATTATCCTCAAGCTGTAAACTGCGCATTGTAAATTGGCGTAGAAATTATGGCAAATTCCCGGGTTGACGTCATCTAATTAGCATTTTGTAAATTCAAATCTCTATAACTCACAAATGCGACGTTCAAAACGTGAAATATTTTACCATTCAACTGTTCAATGTACATAGAATTGATTCTGAAAATAACTTTCTAGGGGTGATAGGCACTTTAATACACCCTATAGATTCCGATTTTAAAATTTAGCTCCGGGCTCGGAAGTTATCGGGACTTTGAGAAACGGGCCTCTGGACATGAATCTGCGGTATAAAAAGCACTTAAAAAACAAAAGCTACGTTAGAATCAAGCTCCTTCCTATAAACGTAGAATTAAACAATAAAAATTTAATCAGGCATTCCCAGACCATCACCAAAACGAACTAAAAAGGGAATATTTTTTATTCCCATCCATTTGAATTTTAATACCATCACCCTTGGAGGAAGCCATTACAATGCATAGTTATAGTATCCATGAGCCAATCAAAGAAGAGTATTGAGCACGTGCAATGAGGTGATCTGGCGTGCACTTTTCAGTTGAATATTTGACCGACAACTCGCCAAGTGAGCAATAAAATTTTCTATCCCGCTAAAGAAACGAAAGAACAGCAGAAAAGGAGAATGAATTCAGCAGCAAATTTGAGGACTTCAGTAGCGGAGAAACAGAGAGAAAACATAAGGTAAGGTACTGCATGAGTTTCTGCTATAGAAGACACTTTTAAACATTTGTTAGCTGTCGCGTCTTCCATCTTCGTCACTTCTTTATTATTTGATAATGCAAAAATGACCATATTTTCTTTGCCCCGTTGGTTTGAACAGGACGTTGTGAGAATGTTTTTTTTTTCGTTAAATTTAAGACAAATGTTTGTTTGCAGAAATGCCCAATGGAAGAATTCTTACGTTTTCACTGAGCTGAAGTGTGGAAAACTGTTTCCTGCTGTTTGCACGTAGTCCGTTGGAAACAACTTGGATGCGCATTGCTTTTCAATTCAAAGCCACGGACATTTAAGAGGTATTAAAAGCTTAATTGTTTTTCTCCTGTATTTCAAATGAACGAATATATTAATTTCTCCAAACGTATGCGACACTGGAATGCAAGAATTGGCACAGCAAACGCAGACACTGAACAAGTGCCTTTACTGAGCTTTACTGAAAGTTCATCTTTCATATTTGTTGTCAGTGGAGCAACACATTGTTTATATCTTTGACCGCGAAATTTGAATTTTGGTGACGATTGACAAATGTCCGTCGCTGGAACGAAGGTTCCATTACTTTTTCAGCAGGTTTATAGAAACATTTAGGAAGGTGACATTAGTTTTACCGGACATTTACTGACATTTATGATTTACCGTTGAAACATTTGACTTCACGGGTGTCTTTCGCGGAAACAAATCGTACACGCGGCAGTTTTAAGAGTAATATAACAACTACTGGGTGTCCCAAAAGTTGGTAACTTCTCAATTATATCAACAACGAAATGAAATACAACAATACCTCGTTCTTTTTATTCGTTGTTATGTTAATTTTTTCTTTTGTGTTGAATCGTTTAATGGAATATTCATAGACTGCTAAGCCATTATTGTTGACATATCGAGAAAGGGCCCAAATTAAAGTTCGTTCTTCTACTTAACAGGCCTGTATTTTATTTTGTATTGACTCGTGTTACAGCCTTTTATTAAAAACTTTCACAAAAACAAACTCGTTTAATGTCCTAGCTTTTTACTTACGGGGTTAAATGCAACAGGCCTTTATTCATTTTCCCACTAAAATGTAAAGATTATAAAAAAAATTATCGCGCGCGCGAAAATTTCCAGCCATTTTACGGCATTTCACAGCCGCGAGTTGCTCTGAATTAATTGTCAGTGTTTTGCTTTTAATAGCGGCTTATAAAAAGAATCCTCTGAAAGCCAAAAAAACTCCTATTTACGAGCACAAGCATCTATACTTAGATCTTCTGGTCTTTCTGTTCAACAAATCGCCAAACTACTCGAACAAAGTGAACAGCAGCTCAAACTAGCATGGGCAAACTCCACGCTACAAGAATTATCACACAATGTTGGAGCGGCTACGAAATGTGATAAAGAATATTGGATGCCACTCAAGCTACTAAAACTACTTATGAAAATAACAGTTACGAAATGCTGGTATTTTGATGTATATCGCTTGTGAATCGAAAGTTATTTTAATATAAATCAGAGAAACGAACTTTTGGGACACCCTGTATATATTATATATCAATAGAAAGCTTAATTAATAAATGTAGTTTGCGATAAAAATAGAATTTCAGCGACCTTTTTTTGATTGTTCAATTGAATTTATCGGTTATAGAATGCCGCGACAAGAGCGAAATTGATAAACAATGTCATTCAACAAAAGAAACTCTTTTATTTCACCGAAATGCGCACCACGTTATTCAAATTTTCAACTATGCAGAGAGGACCTGAAGTCAAATACACGGAAAATATTCCTTCAGGAAGCAATGGGATAAAGCCGCTGGAAAAATATTTGACCTTCTTTACATCTAACTCGTTGGTAGAACTGAATTAAAACTGAGCGGCATACATTTTTTAAGCACGTTTTCTTGAATTGTAGCTTTAACGGATAAATTTAAGATTTTTTCATAGATTTTCTGAACTGACTTTAATATGTGGTTGTTTTGTTCTTTTGCCATTTTTATTTTTAAAAAAAATCCCCTTTTAGGAGGCTCGTACCCATTTCTCAAGTCCACACCCTTTCAATTTTAATGGGCCATACCCTTTGTTGTAGCGCATAAAAAGTCAAGCCACTTTGCATGCAAACACCCAATACATTGAACTTTAGCGAGTATAGGATTTGTTTACATCGGTGCTTCCATGGCAACGGAATGGTGATCCTCCGAAATTCACAAGTTGCGGAGTTTCTCTAGATCAAGAGAAATTTTTGTAAATCCCGCTAGTGGACTAATTGATTAGACCATGGGCTTCAACTGGACAAAGTTTAAAAGAAATGTATAAGAGCGTTTTTGAAATTTTTAGGAATGAAGTTTTGGGGATTATAAATATAGTGAAAAACATACTATCGACATAATTGGCTAATATCTAAAGAAAACGATGCGCGATGGGAATGCAGTTTCATCTCATAGTTGTTTGATTCCATTTGAAATGGTGTGTAAAAAAGTGAGGGGGTTGCTTTGGCCGATTGCGAGAAAGAAGGATTTGATTAGCGTGCGTTCAGCTGCTCTTGTTGCCATTTTTGTATGTAATTTGGTCAAAGCCTACAAATGTGACGATAATTTGGAAACCGCGAGATAATTTTTTTTTAAAATTTGACAATCTCGAGATTAATCACCAATTTATATGGCCTGCAAGTTTCAAGGACATTGAAGACATGCAAGGCAATAAAATAGGGCCTCCGATGTACCAATTTTTTCCCGCAGATTTTGTGCTTACAAGTGAGCGTCCTCATTATTCACGAGTATTGTTTTCAAGTTTCATATGCACGTGCAAAACTTTAGCAAAAAAAATTATTTGCATCGAACAGAACGCTCGATTGCTTTCCGAAGAATTTTCCGTAACATGCTAATAACTGGCTTGAGAATTGTAATAACATTACGCACTCGATGTCGCGCTATTACGCTGTAATGCAGCCATACCGAGGGTCTCTTTAAAATTGCAGGACAAGAAGAACATATCCCAATTTGGAAATTTAAAAACGAAATGCAGAAACAGTGCTTCTTTAATATATTACACGCAATAATAGCGTGACAACTTTATATTTTTTTAGCTGAGAATTCTGCTTTGCGCTATTTTATATCTAAATAAGGAACAGATGCTACGCTGATTGCAACAAATAACCAGAGTGAGACAATCGTAAACCATTGTCAAAACGTGTTATTTCTGCATCCGGCACATGATGAAACTTGACGTTTCCGACGTTGTCTTCATCAGTACTGTTGTTATTGCTATTCGTAACGCAAGCCAGTTATTAGCATGTTACGGAAAATTCTTCGGAAAGCAATCGAGCGTTCTGTTCGATGCAAATATTTTTTTTTGCTAAAGTCCCTGATTATGGCTCCTGATTTATCTTATTACCAATAATTTGTTCCAGTTCCAGTTCCAACGCCAGCACTCACTTTCACATTGAAACTCCTAGTTTAGGCCTAAATTTAAAGTGCACATTCTGAAAATAGCTGTGTTAAGAATAGACCATTTCCGAGTTGCCTTTAGCCTCTATATCAAAGCGAGGCTAGGTGCGAAACCTTTCATATGAAAATGAGTTTTCATTCACATGCAAATAAAACTTATTTGCATGTGAATGAAAACGCATTTTCATATGAAAGGTTTCGCACCTAGCCTCGCTTTGATAGAGAGGCTAAAGGCAACTCGGAAATGGCCTATTATTTTGATAGGACAAGGACGTAATTAGTGTGTTTACAACTGAGCGCGTCACTCGTTTTACAGTGGCGTTTTAGCAATTTGTGGAAGGTTATTTCGATTAAACATGGCTGAAAACGACGCTTATTTTAGCCCCGAGTTCCTCACCTTCTCCGCCATGTTTTGTTGTGATTAAACACACAAATGACATCAGAAATACCCTTTCAGCCGCGCTCAAAGTATCGCAAATTTCTGGCCACGGCGGAAGTTTTCAAACCGATAAAAACAGTGGATCCTCTTCGCGCTAAAAAGGAAAACGACTGAAAATAGAATAAAGGTGATATAAACAACATAAAACCCTAAAACAAAACGGTAGTGAAATTTCACTTCATGTGCACTTTAACGATATGAACTGCTAACCCTAACCTTAACTGAAGGCTAATAAACTGATCCATTATTTACGTTATATAATTCTCAATAAGGAGCCCGATTTCCTGTTGGGCCCTCAGTCTCTTCTATCCCTTCAAGTGTCCTCCTTTCAAGAAGGGGACGGTGGGGATGTTTGACGCAAGTGTTAAGGGGTTGATGGAGCTTAACGCTTAGGAGAGGGGAGGGTCAATTTACGATTTGGCTCACAGAGACTTTTTATTTTTATCTTTAAAATGGAATAGATGGTTTTCACTCACATGACCTTCATTCCTGTGGGACTCAAATGACAAAGGCCATGGCGGCCATGTTGGTGCACATAACAAAAGAAGTTCATTAAAATTCTTTTGTAGGTGTGCACCAACATGGCCGCCGTGACGTAACGTGAAAACCACCTATAGATACCAACTGGAGTACACTGTGATTCGTGAAGTTATTATTTTTTTCTTGATTTTTAGTTTACTTCTACTTCCTGAGCGTCATTTGTACTTGGCTCACACTGTTTCAACCACCAAGTACAGATCAACCAATGACTGTCATCCTCAGTACTACAGCACACCCAATGGTCATCCCAGTATCACAGCATGCCTAATGGTCATCCCAGCATCACAGCATGCCTAATGGTCACTCCAGTATCACAGCACGCCCAATGTTCATCGCCGGTACCACAGCAAACCCAATGGTCATCTCAGTAATTTGGTCAGTCTTTTCCTTGTGGGTTGGGAATGGTGGGTAAATAGAGCTCTGGATGAACCTTACAACGCATACCTCACTGATGCACACACGTTCGGTCAGAAGTCAACGGACTTCATATTCGGCTTAACTTAGTTGTACTTTAATACTGGTGGGACCCCTGGGCTGGTATCCTTTTTTCCCCTTTTTCCTTTCATTTGGGCCTTGGGTTTCTTTACACGTTATTCGAGTACTGTGTTCGATCGGCTCTTTTTTTTCTCCGACTCTCATTCGTCTTCACTTCGGCTTTTTTCGGAAATACTTTTTTGTCGTCGTTGTCATTTCGTTCTCCCGCTTAATTGCGCGAAATTAGGTTGATCAATTACGTTTCACTTGACAGTCCAAGCGCTGTATTAAGTGAAGCTTTCTTTCTCTTTTCTTTCTCTTTCTCTTTCTTCCGTGAGGTTCACCCAGATATGTTAGTTATGACAAGGCTTAGAAAACTGGAGGCTGCAGGCCATTCAACTGTTGGAAGGAGACCTTATTTGGCCACTCCTTACAGGTTTAGTGGCCTCTCTAGTGACAGGTAGATAGTTAGGCAGGCTGCCATTTTTGGTTGGCTATTACCTCTTTGAAATTGACTATACAAAAAAATTGGCTTACAAAACGATAGATTTTATGACATTTGCATGGCATTTAGTTCAAAAACAAAAAAGCGATAAAGACTTGATACGAAGTTATAAACTGAGGTAGTAGCAGTCTGCTAAATTTGCCAGCGTAGATTGGATTACAGGTTAATCGTGACTTTTTAGCTAGCGGGATATCATGGGACAATGCACACACCATAGTGTAGATCGTTTACAAATTCGCCACTCCAGAAACTGCGGGGAGACCGAGCACAAGCTTGAGGCACTAGGCTTTCTGGGATGGTTTGGGTGACCTGCGTTAGTTACGTTAGGTTGATGGTTTTCAAAGGCAACCGTTAACCAATCATAACTCGTATTGGTCACCCAAACTTCACAGAAATCTTAGTTCCAAAAGCTAGTACTCAGTCTCCCAACGGTTTCTGGAGTGGCGAATAATTGTAAGCGTACGTAGCCTTCAACGCCATTCTACGACGCAGCAATCACTGGATCAAGATGGAGCCGGGGTCGGTCGGTCAGTCAGCAAAGGTGATAGCAAGATAGCAAGGAAGATAGCATATGGCAATACGATAAATTTACAGCTGTTTTAACTAATGTTGTTGGACAATCTTCAAGAGGCGAATGCGAAAAAGGAAAAGCTGGCATGGATTCTGTTCAAGCTTGTAATCGAGACAAATAGCGCGCTCGCAATTTTAACTATTGAAGCTTGAAGCTAACGTCCAGCTGTATAATAACGGAAACCCAAAGGAGGTTTTTCTTCTGAAACCCTCTTATCGGTTTCTACAAGAGAAAATAATCTCTTGGTTTCTAGTATCATATTGTAATTGATAGCTCATTTTCACGATGGCGTTAATTGTCTTGATTGCAACTAGTAAAATTTTATTTAATCTGAATTGGAAACATTCTTGACTGAACGATATTTTAAAAGTGACTTCGTTCAATAACGCCATCGAGAAAACGTGCTACTGGCCGGCCGACACAAATTTCCAAGTAAAACCTGTTGTTGCCTCATCAAGCTGACCACAGACGGCGTCCGATTTACCGGCGACGTACGCCCACGACGGACATGAATGAGGCAGTCAGTGACCTGAACCGCTGGCTTAAGGTACGTGGGGATAATTAACTGCGTGATAAATAAACTTGAAAATAAAAGTCTGGCAGTGTGTTCATTTATTTTTTTACGTGATACAGCCACGAAGTTGTATCACTGCAGGAGATAAAACCAGTTTACAATCATTGCTTAAATCGTGTTCCGTGATTTTACATCGTGCCGGTGAATCGGACGGTAACCTCTGATTAGTAGTATCTTAAAAGATAGCAATGGTTGTCGATTGGTGTTATCTTCTACATTAGCTCGGTCCGGCTTTCAATCCGAAATTTCGACATATTCGTTTTCGATCTCTTATTTTGTGGCTCTACTATTTTGTTTTCAAATTAGGCCGAATTCGAAAACAAAATAGTTCACAATTTAACTGAGGACATTTTAAGGCTTGGTATCGAGAAAGTCTCGATAGTAAGCTGAAAGATGACTCTTGCGTCCCGTCTCGGGGACCCTGGGGTATTCCGTTAGGAAATACTCTTCGGTTTTCTTGGACACTAAATGTTTCACGTAGGAGCGCACCCCCTCATGGATAGTTAATAGGCCTGTGTCATAGTTAAAGATAATTGTAAAAGCTCTGTATTAAAAATAAATGTCAAATAATAAAACTCAAAAACCTGGTGTGTCTTGTGTCTTTTTTTCTAAAACATTATCTACTTAGCTAAGTGAGCAACAATACTAACGGATGGTTTTATTTCAGAGACAATACTAACTCAATGATTACATTTCAGGAAAGAAATGTCATTTTTTTTCTTCAAATGAATCGACTTTTTTTGGCGAAACCCTCAGCTACGTACGAAACCGTTCCATTTTTTTCTTCGGCGCAGCTTCTACGCATTCGACAAAATTCCACGTACTTCAACTTGCGATCAGAAGCGGTTAAAGTGGTGTAACGAAATATGACACGAGTTTGTAAGCCATCCTACGTGGCGCTTTTTTGTTGGGAATAAAATTTGAAATAAAAGTTTGTCAGTGTGTTTTATTTGCGTCATTTGTGGCTTGCTTCACAACTAACTTTCTAATTTTAGGATAATCGACGAATCCGGCTCAACTTGTACTTATTAGTCATTCTTAAAAGAGTACATAACATAGTGTACAAACCATGTAATAACAGATGTTACTGTGAAAAAAGATAGAAAATAAACGTATGTTTACTGTTTATCATAGCAACTGATGTTCTAATTTTAGGAATGTTCAGCTTGTATCCATTCCAAGAATATGACATAAATATGCAAGCTAAGTTAAAATGATGATCATAATAAAACGCAGTTTCCTTTTTTGTGTCTTGCGTGTTTTTCTAGACAACTAATATTTTAATTTCAGGAATATCTCGCAGCATCCAAATCAACGTATTAAATCACCATCAGGGATTTTTTTGGTCAGTCACAAACGTCACTACTGAACTACTTTTTTTAACGGTTTTATCACCTTTTTGGTGTGCGAAATCAAGACGCATGAAGCCTTTTGACGGTAATTACAAGGTCTAAAGGAATTTCCATTGAACGATAGCAGAGAGCGGGAAGTGCTACCTTTTTTAAAATGGCTTTATCCCTTTTTTGGTGTGCGAAATCAAGACGCATGAAGCCTTCTGACGGTTATTGCAAGGTCTAAAGGAATTTCCATTGAACGATAGCAGAGAGGGAAGTGCAGTGATGATTGTGTGAAGAGAACGTCTTTAGAAGAACCATAATTTAATTTCAATTGCGATGGTAGCCCCATGCTTTAGGTTAAATATCAATGTGTGCTTTTTTTAGTTATAAAGTGAGCAGGACCAATACTTACCAACTACGGCTGATCAGAGAGGCAAAATCAAGAGTAACAATGCAAAAACATGACATTGGAACACAGACTGGACTGTAAGTTGTATCCTTTTATTGCCAAAATCACCACACTCGCCTTAACCGTAGGTTAACAACTACTGGCTTTAATGGGATTCAAACCCAATCTACTATGGTGCTGATTCAATATACTCAGCAGCCACTGACATGACCAGAGGGTGTAAAAAAGGACGACAAATATAAGTGGCTTCAATGGGATTCAAACCCAATCTACTATGGTGCTGATTCCATTTACTCAGCAGCCACTGACAGAAGATGTAAAGAAAACATCCCCGATAACTGAATTTTGTGGCTTCAAAGGGATTCAAAGCCAATGAACTGTAGTATTGATTCAATATGAGCAGCCACAGACAGAGGATGTGAAAACTTCCCCCACAAAATTATGTGGCTTCAAAGGGATTCAAACACAATTAGCTCTTTGTTGTTGGTACCACTGGAAGGAGGTAAAAGCCCGGACCAAAATCTGTGGCTTTTATGGGATTCAAACCCAAAGACTATCTTTGTTACTGCTGCAATGTTCTCCATACTAACTGTTATTTCATCAGGTCCAGATTCGCGTGATATTACTATACCTATCCTGCTAGTGTCCGACCTTTGTTAGCTGTCAGTTCTGCCAGAAGTCAGTGTTTCGATGTGTTTTCAAGCTAGGTACCATAATCTTTGCCTTGTTTTTTGCCCAACATTTGCTCTCTCTCCATCTATACAGATAAATAAAGGACACCATTTTGAGAAAACTAACGTCTGAATTTGAAATATGACCCACTTTAAATTAAGTAGCCAGGGAGATCCTACACACTTCACGTTACAGAAATCCTAGATGCATTCCAACCTGATGCCCCAATAAGGTACGACTGGAACCAGTCACGGTGAATCCAGACCCTATCGTAAGGGGTGGAGGTGGGGGTGGGCAGAGTGTATTATGTGGGGACGGGGTGAATAAGGAGGAATAAATGAGTGGGAAAGGGGGAGGGGGGGGGGGGGGGGGGGTTGGCGGAGGGAGTAAGAGGGTGGGGGGGATCGGAATGAAAATATTACACACTGAATAGACCCTATTCACAAATGGCGGCCTACTTATTTATTCTTTTATATTCATGCTAATCAGCCCAACTAGCCTCATTTTAGAGCACAAATTCTTTTTAATTTTGCACATGCTAACGAGGCTAGTTGGACTGATTAGCATGAATGTAAAAGAATAATAAACCGTCCTGAATAGGGTCTATGAGGGCTCTTTGTTGCAAGATAAGGGGTGACGCCAAAACCAAACCCTCTCCCCACCCGCCTCCCGGGTGCTCTGGGTACCTTCCGTAGACCCGCCACTGGGAACAGTGTTAGGGCATTAACTGACACCATTATGTTTGGTGGTATTCAGGTTCCGAATCCCAAGATGTTCTGGACGTACTTCACATCACAGTGCTAATCCTGTTGACGAGCGATTGTCACTTTTGAGTGCTACTTCAGTTGAGATTTTGTACGTGAAGATCAGTTATTCTTATTGTGTCCTTTTTGGTTAAAGGGTGTTAAAAGATCCTTGGTTACATAATACCTCTCCCTCTTAGGGAGTAGAAAAAGGATAGTAGTGAATATTTAAAGGAAGTTTTGACAAAATACTGGAGGGCATCTGATGGACTCCATGCAACACTTCCAGAAGGAGGGGAACGGTAGTTGTACTCCTAGTCTTGTCATGCGTCAGTTATTAAGCAGCTGTTTATTAGTATAAGTCAGTATTGTGGATCTTTCAGCAGGTGAGCTGATTTACTTAACTTTTCCTCTCTTGCAGGAGAAGCTGTTAATTACCACCTGACAATCAATGCAAATATTTCATGGGAACACAGACTGGACTGTAAGAAGTATCCTTTTAGTGACAAAATCACCACACTCGCCTAACTGTAGGTTAAAAACTCGCAGCATTGTGGTGGCTACAATGGGATTCAAAGTTAATACCAGACCATGGTGCTGATTCAATACACTCAGCAGCTTCTGACAGAGGATTAAAAACAGAAGCCACGACAAATATATGTGGCTTTAATGGGATTCAAACCCATCGACCTCCTTGTTTCTGCTGCAATATGTTCTCTATGCTAATTAACTGAGGTGATGTGTTATATAAGGCGCCGCAGGAAGAGGTAAAAGCCCGGACTAAAATCTGTGGCTTCAACGGGATTCAAACCCAAAGACTTCTATGTTACTGCGCAATGTACTCCACACTGACTATTATTTCATCAGGTCCAGATTCACGTCATGTTACAATATCAGTTACTGTCCGACCTTCGTTAGCTGTCAGTTCTGACCTAGCCAGAAGTCAGTGTTTCGATGTGTTTTCAAACCAGGTACGGAAATCTCTGATTCGTTTTGTGCTTTAAATTTGCTTTCTCCAAGTATGCAGGTAAATTAAGGACGCCAGTTCGCGAAAACTAACATCTGAATTTAGAGTATGACCCATGATACATCAGGTAGCTAGGGAGATCCTCCATACTTCATGTTACAGAAATCATAGATTCATTCCACCCTGATGCCCCATAAGGCTACGATTAAAACCAGTCACGGTGGATCCAGATCCCATCCTAAGAAATTGGGTTGAAAAAAGGTAGGCGGAGTGAATTATGTGGGGCGGGAGAGGGGGGGTGAATAAGACCAGGCCGGTCGGAATGAAAACTTTCGAGACCTTAACCTTAACCAAGCAGCTGTTTGTTACTTGTTTTACGAAGATTTTAGGATTGGAGAGGGATTGAATAGCCCACTTCCAAAGTGGCTCTTAGCCACCTTATGAAACCGTGGCCAAGTGCAAAACCATTCATATGAAAATGACGTTCCTTTCACATGTAAATAAACTTATATCCATATGAGTGGTTTTGCACTTGGCCTCGGTTTGAAGAGGAGGCTAAGAGCAGCTTGGAAATGAGCATTTCACGGTTTGATCCACAGAGATTTTTACCTTCAAAATGGAACAGATATCAACTGGAATAGACTGCGATTCGTGAATAATGTTTTTTTCTTTTCCTTGATTTTCAGTTAACTATTACTTCTTTGTACTTGGCTCACACTGTTTCAACACCAAGTACAGATCAACCAATGACTGTCATCCTCAGTACCACAGAACGTCCAATGGTCATCCACAGCATATCCAATGGTCATCGCCGGTACCACAGCTCACCCAATGGCCATTCACATCACAACAATTGTTCAGTCCAGAATCACAGAATTCGCAATGGTTATCGCCGGTCCCACAGCAAACCCAATGGTCATCTCAGTAATTTGGTCAGTCTTTTCCTTGTGGGTTGGGAATGGTGGGTAAATAGAGCTCTGGATGAACCTCGCAATACAAACCTCACTGATGCACACACGTTCGGTCAGAAGTCAACGGACTTCTTATTCGGCTTAACTTAGTTGTACTTTAATTAACTAGTGGGACCCCTGGGCTGGTACCCTTTTCTCTCCTTTTTCCTTTCATTTGGGCCTTGGGTTTCTTAACACGTCTTCGAGTACTGTGTTCGATCGGCTCTTTTTCTTCTGCGACTCTCATTCGTCTTCACTTCGGCTTTTTTCGGAAATACTTTTTTGTCGTCGTTGTCATTTCGTTCTCCCGCTTAATTGCGCGAAATTAGGTTGATCATTTACGTTTCACTTGACAGTCCACGCGCTGTATTAAGTGAAGCTTTCTTTCTCTTTTCTTTCTCTTTCTCTTTCTTCCGTGAGGTTCACCCAGATATGTTAGTTATGACAAGGCTTAGAAAACTGGAGGCTGCAGGCCATTCAACTGTTGGAAGGAGACCTTATTTGGCCACTCCTTACAGGTTTAGTGGCCTCTCTAGTGACAGGTAGATAGTTAGGCAGGCTGCCATTTTTGGTTGGCTATTACCTCTTTGAAATTGGCTATACAACAAAATTGGCTTAAAAAACGATAGATTTTATGACATTTGCACGGCATTTAGTTCAAAAACAAAAAAGCAATAAAGACTTGATACGATGTTATAAACTGAGGTAGTAGCATTCTGCTAAATTTGCCAGCGTAGATTGGATTACAGGTTAATCTTGACTTTTAGCTAGCGGGATATCATGGGACAATGCACACACCATAGTGTAGATCGTTTACAAATTCGCCACTACAGAAACTGCGGGGAGATCGAGCACAAGCTTACGGCACTAGGCTTTCTGGGATCGTTTGGATGACATGCGTTAGTTACGTTAGGTTGATGGTTTTCAAAGGCAACCGTTAACCAATCATAACTCGTATTGGTCACCCAAACTTCACAGAAATCTTAATTCCAAAAGCTAGTGCTCAGTCTCCCCACGGTTTCTGGAGTGGCGAATAATTGTAAGCGTACGTAGCCTTCAATGCCATTCTACGACGCAGCAATCATTGGATCAAGATGGAGCCGGGAGTCGGTCGGTCAGTCAGCAAAGGTGATAGCAAGATAGCAAGGAAGATAGCATATAGCAATACGATAAATTTACAGCTGTTGTAACTAATGTTGTTGGACAAGCTTCAAAAGGCGAATGCGAAAAAGCAAAAGCTGGCATGGATTCTGTTCAGGCTTGTAATCAAGACAAATAGCGCGCTCGCAATTTTAATTATTGAAGCTTGAAGATAACGTCCAGCTGTATAATAACGGAAACCCAAAGGAGGTTTTTCTTATGAAACCCTCTTATCGGTCTCCGTATCATATCGTAATTGATAGCTCATTTTCACGATGGCGTTAATTGTCTTGATTGCAACTAGTAAAATTTTGTTTAATCTGAATTGAAAACATTCTTGACTGAACGATATTTTAAAAGTGACTCCGTTCAATAACGCCATCGAGAAAACGTGCTACTGGCCGGCCGACACACATTTCCAAGTAAAACCTTGTTGCCTCATCAAGCTGACCACAGACGGCGTCCGATTTACCAGCGACGTACGCCCACGACGGACATGGATGAGGCAGTCAGTGACAACCGCTGGCTTAAGGTACGTGGGGCTGATTAACTGCGTGATAAATAAAGTTGGAAATAAAAGTCTGGCAGTGTGTTCATTTATTTTTTTACGTGATACAGCCACGAAGTTGTATCACTGCAGGAGATAACACCAGTTTACAATCATTGCTTAAATCGTGTTCCGTGATTTACATCGTGCCGGTGAATCGGACGGTAACCTCTAATAAGTAGTATCCTAAAAGATAGCAACGGTTGTCGATTGGTGTTATCTTCTACATTAGCTCGGTCCGGCTTTCAATCCGAAATTTCGACATATTCGTTTTCGATCTCTTATTTTGTGGCTCTTCTGTTTTGTTTTCAAATTAGGCCGAATTCGAAAACAAAATAGTTCACAATTTAACTGAGGACATTTTAAGTCATGGTATCGAGAAAGTCTCGATAGTAAGCTTAAAGATGACCCCTGCGTACCGTCAATAGGAGACCCTGGGGTATTCCGTTAGGAAATACTCTTCGGTTATTCTTGGACACTAAATGTTTCACGTAGGAGCGCACCCCCTCATGGATAGTTAATAGGCCTGTGTCATAGTTAAAGATAATTGTAAAAGCTCTGTATTAAAAATAAATGTCAAATAATAAAACTCAAAAACCTGGTGTGTCTTGTGTCTTTATTCTAAAACATCTACTTAGCTAAGTGAGCAACAATACTAACGGATGGTTTTATTTCAGAGACAATACTAACTCAATGATTACATTTCAGGAAAGAAATGTCATTTTTTTTCTTCAAATGAATCGACTTTTTTTGGCGAAACCCTCAGCTACGTGCGAAACCGTTCCATTTTTTTCTTCGGCGCAGCTTCTACGCATTCGACAAAATTCCACGTACTTACTTCAACTTGCGATCAGTAGCGGTAAAAGTGGTGTAACGAAATATGACATGCGTTTGTAAGCCATCTTACGTGGCGCTTTTTTGTTGGGAATAAAATTTGAAATAAAAGTTTGTCAGTGTGTTTTATTTGCGTCATTTGTGGCTTGCTTCACAACTAACTTTCTAATTTTAGGACAATCGACGAATCCGACTCAACTTGTACTTATTAGTCATTCTTAAAAGAGTACATAACATAAGAGTGTACAAACCATGTAATAACAGATGTTACTGTGAAAAAAGATAGAAAATAAACGTATGTTTACTGTTTATCATAGCAACTGATGTTCTAATTTTAGGAAAGTTCAGCTTGTATCCATTCCAAGAATATGACATAAATATGCAAGCTAAGTTAAAATGATGATCATAATAAAACGCAGTTTCCGTTTTTGTGTCTTGCGTGTTTTTCTAGACCACTAATATTTTAATTTCAGGAATATCTCGCAGCATCCAAATCAACGTCTTAAATCACCATCAGGGATTTTTTTGGTCAGTCACAAACGTCTCTACTGAACTACTTTTTTTAACGGTTTTATCACCTTTTTGGTGTGCGAAATCAAGACGCATGAAGCCTTTTGACGGCAATTACAAGGTCTTAAGGAATGTCCATTGAACGATAGCAGAGAGCTGGAAGTGCTACCTTTTTTTAAAATGGCTTCATCCCTTTTTTGGTGTGCGAAATCAAGACGCATGAAGCCTTCTGACGGTTATTGCAAGGTCTAAAGGAATTCCATTGAACGATAGCAGAGAGGGAAGTGCAGTGATGATTGTGTGAAGAGAACGTCTTTAGAAGAACCATAATTTAATTTCAATTGCGATGGTAGCCCCATGCTTTAGGTTAAATATCAATGTGTGCTTTTTTTAGTTATAAAGTGAGCAGGACCAATACTTACCAACTACGGCTGATCAGAGAGGCAAAATCAAAAGTAACAATGCAAACATGACATTGGAACGCAGACTGGACTGTAAGTTGTATCCTTTTATTGACAAAATCACCACACTCGCCTTAACCGTAGGTTAACAACTACTGGCTTCAATGGGATTCAAACCCAATCTACTATGGTGCTGATTCAATATACTCAGCAGCCACTGACATAACCAGAGGGTGTAAAAAAGGCCGACAAATATATTTAGCTTCAATGGGATTCAAACCCAATCCACAATGGTGCTGATTCAATATTCTCAGCAGCCACTGACAGAAGATGTAAAAAAAACATTCTCGATAACTGAATTTTGTGGGTTCAAAGGGATTCAATCCCAATGAACTGTAGTATTGATTCAATAAAACTTCCCCCACAAAATTATGTGGCTTCAAAGGGATTCAAACACAATTAGCTCTTTGTTGTTGGTACCACTGGAAGGAGGTAAAAGCCCGGACCAAAATCTGTGGCTTTAATGGGATTCAAACCCAAAGACTATCTTTGTTACTGCTGCAATGTTCTCCATACTAACTGTTATTTCATCAGGTCCAGATTCGCGTGATATTACTATACCTATCCTGCTAGTGTCCGACCTTTGTTAGCTGTCAGTTCTGCCAGAAGTCAGTGTTTCGATGTGTTTTCAAGCTAGGTACCATAATCTTTGCCTTGTTTTTTGCCCAACATTTGCTCTCTCTCCATCTATACAGATAAATAAAGGACACCATTTTGAGAAAACTAACGTCTGAATTTGAAATATGACCCACTTTAAATTAAGTAGCCAGGGAGATCCTACACACTTCACGTTACAGAAATCCTAGATGCATTCCACCCTGATGCACCAATAAGGTACGACTGGAACCAGTCACGGTGAATCCAGACCCTATCGTAAGGGGTGGAGGTGGGGGTGGGCAGAGTGTATTATGTGGGGACGGGGTGAATAAGGTCGGGGGGGGGGGGGGGGGGGGGTTGGCGGAGGGAGTAAGAGGGTGGGGGGATCGGAGTGAAAATGTTACACACTGAATAGACCCTATTCACAAATGGCGGCCTATTAATTTATTCTTTTATAGTCATGCTACTGAATCAGCCCATCTAGCCTCATTTTAGAGCAAAAATTCTTTTTAATTTTGCACATGCTAACGAGGCTAGTTGGGCTGATTTGCATGAATATAAAAGAATAATAAACCGTCCTGAATAGGGTCTATGAGGGCTCTTTGTTGCAAGAAAAGGGGTGACGCCAAAACCAAACCCTCTCCCCACCCGCCTCCCGGGTGCTCTGGGTACCTTCCGTAGACCAGTATTAGGGCATTTACTGACACCATTTTGTCTATCTTTTATTTTGTTTTCGGTGGTATTCAGGTTCCGAACCCCAAGATGTTCTGGACGTACTTCACATCATAGTGCTAATCCTGTTGACGAGCGATTGTCACTTTTGCTACTTCAGTTAAGATTTTGTACGTGAAGATCAGTTATTCTTATTGTGTCCTTTTTGGTTAAAGGGTGTTAAATGATCCTTGGTTACATAATACCTCTCCCTCTTAGGGAGTAGAAAAAGGAGAGCAGTGAATATTTGTAGGACATTTTGACAAAATACTGGAGGGCATCTGATGGACTCCCTGCACCACTTCCAGGGGGAGGGGAACAGTAGTTTTCTTCCTAATCTTGTCATGCGTCAGTTATTAAGCAGCTGTTTATCAGTATAAGTCAGTATTGTGGTTCTTTCAGCAGGTGAGCTGATGTACTTCACTTTTCCTCTCTTGCAGGAGAAGCTGTTAATTACCACCTGGCTCTCAATGCAAATATTTCATCGGAACACAGACTGGACTGTAAGTAGTATCCTTTTAGTGACAAAATCACCACACTCGCCTAACTGTAGGTTAAAACTCGCAGCATAGTGGTGGCTACAATGGGATTCAAACTTAATACCAGACCATGGTGCTGATTCAATACACTCAGCAGCTTCTGACAGAGGATTAAAAACAGAAGCCACGACAAATATATGTGGCTTTAATGGGATTCAAACCCATCGACCTCCTTGTTTCTGCTGCAATATGTTCTCTATGCTAATTAACTGAGGTGATGTGTTATATAAGGGGCCGAAGGAAGAGAGGTAAAAGTCTGGACTAAAATCTGTGGCTTCAACGGGATTCAAACCCAAAGACTTCAATGTTCTCCATACTGACTATTATTTCATCAGGTCCAGATTCACGTGTCCTGTTACAATATCAGTTACTGTCCGACCTTCGTTAGCTGTCAGCTCTGACCTTGTCAGAAGTCAGTGTTTCGATGTGTTTTCAAACCAGGTACGGAAATCTCTGATTCGTTTTGTGCATTAAATTTGCTTTCTCCAAGTATGTAGGTAAATTAAGGACGCCAGTTCGCGAAAACTAACATCTGAATTTAGAGTATGACCCATGATAAATCAGGTAGCTAGGGAGATCCTCCACACTTCATGTTACAGAAATCATAAATTCATTCCACCCTGATGTCCCAATAGGCTACGATTAGAACCAGTCACGGTGGATCCAGACCCCATCCTAAGAAATTGGGTTGAAAAAAGGTAGGCGGAGTGAATTATGTGGGGCGGGGGAGGGGGGGGGGGGGGGGGGGGATGGTGAATAAGACCAGGCCGGTCGGAATGAAAACGTTCGAGACCTTAACCTTAACCAAGCAGCTGTTTGTTATTTGTTTTACGACGATTTTAGGATTAGAGAGAGTTTGAATAGCCCACTTCCAAAGTGGCTCTTAGCCTCCTTTTCAAACCGGGGCCAAGTGCAAAACCATTCATGTGAAAATGACGTTTCTTTCACATGTAAATAAACTTATATCCATATGAGTGGTTTTGCACTTGGCCTCGCTTTGAAAAGGAGGCTAAGAGCAGCTTGGAAATGAGCATTTCACGGTTTGATCCACAGAGATTTTTATCTTTAAAATAAAACAGATATCAACTGGACTAGACTGTGATTCGTGAATAATTTCGTTTTCTTTTCCTTGATTTTCAGTTAACTATTACTACCTTGTACTTAGCTCAAACTGTTTCAACACCAAGTACAGATCAACCAATGACTGTCATCCTCAGTACCACAGCACGCCGAATGGTCATCTACAGCATATCCAATGGTCATCGCCGGTACCACAGCTCACCCAATGGCCATTCACATCACAACAATTGTTCAGTCCAGAATCACAGAATTCGCAATGGTTATCGCCGGTCCCACAGCAAACCCAATGGTCATCTCAGTAATTTGGTCAGTCTTTTCCTTGTGGGTTGGGAATGGTGGGTAAATAGAGCTCTGGATGAACCTCGCAATACAAACCTCACTGATGCACACACGTTCGGTCAGAAGTCAACGGACTTCTTATTCGGCTTAACTTAGTTGTACTTTAATTAACTAGTGGGACCCCTGGGCTGGTATCTTTTTTCCCCTTTTCCTTTCATTTGGGCCTTGGGTTTCTTAACACGTCTTCGAGTACTGTGTTCGATCGGCTCATTTTCTTCTGCGACTCTGATTCGGCGTCACTTTGGCTTTTTTTCGGAAATACTTATTCGTCGTCGTTATTATTTCGTTCTCCCGCTTATTTGCGCGAAATTAAGTTGATCATTTACGTTTCACTTGACAGTCCAAGCGCTGTTTTAAGCGAAACTTCTCTTTCTCTTCTCTTCTCTTCTCTTTCTTCCGTAAGGTTCATCCAGATATGTCAATTATGACAAGGCTTAGGACACTAGAAGCTGCAGACCATTCAGCTGTTGGAAGGAGACCTTATTTGGCCACTCCTTACAGGTTTAGTGGCCTCTCTAGTGACAGGCAGATAGTTAGGCAGGCTGCAATTTTTGGCTGGCTGTTACCTCTATGAAATTGGCTATACAACAAAATAGCTTACAAAACGATAGATTTTGACTTTCACTCCTAAAACAAAACAAAAAAACATAAAGGCTTGTTAGGTTATAAACAGAGGTAGTAGCATTCTGCTAAATTTGCCAGCGTAGATTGGATTACAGGTTAATCGTGACTTTTTACCTAGCGGGATATTACGGGATAATGCACACACCATAGTGTAGATCGTTTACAGATTCGCCACTCCAGAAACTGCGGGGAGACTGAGCACCAGCTTTCGGTACTAGGCTGTCTGGGATCGTTTGGGTAACCTGCGTTAGTTACGACGGGTTGATGGTTTTAAAAGGCAACCGTTTACCAATCATAACTCGTATTGGTCACCGAAACAATCACAAAAAACAGTTCCAGAAGCTGGTGCTCAAGCTGGTGCACGGTTTCTGGAGTGGCGAATTGTAAGCGTACGTAGCCTTCAACGACGCAGCAATCATTGGATGGAGCTGGGGGTCGGTCGGTCAGTCAGCAAAGCTGATACACCCTGATAGATAGCCAAGGAAGATAGCATAAAGCAATACGATAAATGTACAGCTGTTTTACCGAATGTTGTTGGACAAGCTTCAAGAGGCGAATGCGAAAAAGCAAAAGCTGGATTCTGTTCAAGCTTGTAATCGAGACAAAAAGCGCGCTCGCAACTTTAATTATTGACGCTTGAAGCTAACGTCCAGCTGTATAATAACAGAAACCCATAGGAGGGATTTCTCATGAAACCCTCTTATCGGTTTCTACAAGAGAAAATGATCTCTTGGTTTCTGGTATCATATTGTAATTGATAGCTCATTTTCACGATGGCGTTAATTGTCGTGGTTGCAACTAGTAGAATTTATTTAATCTGAATTGGAAACATTCTTCACTGAACGATATTTTTAAAGTGTTTCCGTTCAATAACGCCCTCGAGAAAACGTGCTACTGGCCGGCCGACACACATTTCCAAGTAAAACCTTGTTGCCTCATCAAGCTGACCACAGACGGCGTCCGATTTACCGGCGACGTACGCCCACGACGGACATGAATGAGGCAGTCAGTGACAACCGCTGGCTTAAGGTACGTGGGGCTAATTAACTGCGTGATAAATAAAGTTGCAAATAAAAAGTCTAGCAGTGTGTTCATTTATTTTTTTTCGTGATACAGCCACGAAGTTGTATCACTGCAGGAGATAACACCAGTTTACAATCATTGCTTAAATCGTGTCCCGTGATTTTACATATTGCCGGTGAATCGGACGGTAACCTCTAATAAGTAGCATCTTAAAAGATAGCAATGGTTGTGGATTGGTGTTATCTTCTACATAAGCTCGGTCCGGCTTTCAATCCGAAATTTCGACATATTCGATTTCGATCTCTTATATTGTGGCTCTTCTATTTTGTTTTCAAATTAGGCCGAATTCGAAAACAAAATAGTTCACAATTTAACTGAGGACATTTTAAGTCATGGTATCGAAAAAGTCTCGATAGTAAGCTTAAAGATGACCCCTGCGTACCGTCAATAGGAGACCCTGGGGTATTCCGTTAGGAAATACTCTTCGGTTTTCTTGGACACTAAATGTTTCACGTAGGAGCGCACCCTCTCATGGATAGTTAATAGGCCTGTGTCATAGTCAAAGATAAGTTTAAAAGCTCTGTATTAAAAATAAATGTCAAATAATAAAACTCAAAAACCTGGTGTGTCTTGTGTCTTTATTCTAAAACATTATCTACTTAGCTAAGTGAGCAACAATACTAACGGATGGTTTTATTTCAGAGACAATACTAACTCAATGATTACATTTCAGGAAAGAAATGTCATTTTTTTCTTCAAATGAATCGACTTTTTTTCGGCGAAACCCTCAGCTACGTACGAAACCGTTCCATTTTTTTCTTCGGCCCAGCTTCTACGCATTCGACAAAATTCCACGTACTTCAACTTGCGACCAGTAGCGGTTAAAGTGTTGTTACGAAATAATTAATGACATGAGTTTGTAAGCCATCTTACGTGGCGCTTTTTTGTTGGGAATAAAATTTGAAATAAAAGTTTGTCAGTGTGTTTTATTTGCGTCATTTGTGGCTTGCTTAACACGACTAACTTTCTAATTTTAGGACAATCGACGAATCCGGCTCAACTTGTACTTATTAGTCATTCTTAAAAGACTACATAACATAAGAGTGTACAAACCATGTAATAACAGATGTTACTGTGAAAAAAGATAGAAAATAAACGTATGTTTACTGTTTATCATAGCAACTGATGTTCTAATTTCAGGAAAGTTCAGCTTGTATCCATTCCAAGAATTTGACATAAATATGCAAGCTAAGTTATAATGATGATCATAATAAAACGCAGTTTACTTTTTTGTGTCTTGCGTGTTTTTCTAGACTACTAATATTTTAATTTCAGGAATATCTCGCAGCATCCAAATCAACGTCTTAAATCACCATCAGGGATTTTTTTGGTCAGTCACAAACGTCGCTACTGAACTACTTTTTTAAATGGTTTTATCACTTTTTTGGTGTGCGAAATCAAGACGCATGAAGCCTTTTGACGGCAATTACAAGGTCATTAAAGGAATCACCATTGAACGATAGCAGAGAGGGAAGTGCAGTGATGATTGTGTGAAGAGAACGTCTTTAGAAGAACCATAATTTAATTTCAATTGCGATGGTAGCCCCATGCTTTAGGTTAAATATTAATGTGAGCTTCTTTTAGTTATAAAGTAAGCAGGACCAAAACTTACCAACTACGGCCGATTAGAGAGGCAAAATCAAGAGTAACAATGCAAACATGACATTGGAACACAGACTGGACTGTAAGTTGTATCCTTTTATTGACAAAATTACCACACTCGCCTTAACCGTTAGGTTAACAACTACTGGCTTCAATGGGATTCAAACCCAATCTACTATGGTGCTGATTCAATGTACTCAGCAGCCACTGACAGAAGATGTAACAAAACATCCCCGATAACTAAATTTTGTGGCTTTAAAGGGATTCAAACCCAATGAACTGTAGTATTGATTCAATATGAGCAGCAACAGACAGAGGATGTGAAAACTTCCCCCACAAAATTATGTGGCTTCAAAGGGATTCAAACACAATTAGATCTTTGTTGTCGGTACCACTGGAAGGAGGTAAGAACCCGGACCAAAATCTGTGGCTTTAATGGGATTCAAACCCAAAGACTATCTTTGTTACTGCTGCAATGTTCTCCATACTAACTGTTATTTCATCAGGTCCAGATTCGTGTGATATTACTATACTTATCCTGCTAGTGTCCGACCTTCGTTAGCTGTCAGTGTTTCGATGTGTTTTCAAATCAGGTGCGATAATCTTTGCCTCGTTTTTTTGCCCTAGATTCGCTCTCCATCTATGCAGGTAAATAAGGGACGCCAGTTTGAGAAAACTAACTTCTGAATTTGGAATGTGACCCACGATAAATCAAGTAGCCAGGGAGATCCCCCACACTTCATGTTACAGAAATCCTAGATTCATTCCTCCCTGATGCCCCAATAGGCTACGACTGCAACCAGTCACGGTGGATCCAGAAACCCATCATAAGGAGTTGGAGGGAGGTTGGGGGGGGGGGGGGGAAGCGGGTGGACGGAGTGAATTATGTGGGGGGGGGGGGGGGGGGTTGAATACGGCCGGGTTGGTCGGAATGAAAATATTAGAGACTGAGGATCTAACATTTCTTGCAAGATAAGTGAGGTGGGCAGTGGTGGATCTAAGTAAGGGACCGGTGGGGGGAGGGAGGGGGGGGGGGGGGGGGGGGGCTACAGTCTTAAGGTATTAACTGACATTCTTTTGTTTTTTCTTTTATCTTTTCTGCAGTATTCAGGTTCTGAATCCAAAGATGTTTTGGACATATTTCACATCATAGTGCTAATCCTGTGGATGACCAACTGTGACTTGCTCACAGTGCTACTTCAGTTGAGATTTCGAGGTAAAGATTAGTGATTGTTATTGTGTTCTTTTTGTTTAAGGGTCTTAAAGGACCATTAATTAACCAATACCTCTCTCTACAATGGTGTAGAAATGGGATAGTAGTGCATTTATAGGAAATGCTGCCAAAATACTGGAGGACAACAGATGGACTCCACACACCACACCCAGGGGGAGGGGGACAGTAGTTATACTCCCAATCTTGTTGTGCGTCAGTTATAGCAGCTGTTTATCAGTGTAAGTCAGTATTGTGGATCTTTAAGCACATGAGCTGATTTACTTACAGAAGAAGCTATTACCATTTGACTCTGTATTTCTTCAAGATCTACCTCCATAACAGCATCCAACAAGTTCCAAAATACCCTGTGCTACAGGTGTCTACTTCAAGAGGTAAGTAATCAGTTCTTTCTTTTTGATTCCACAAATGCTCAACATCCAATTTTCCTTACTAACGATTGGTCAAGTGTTGACGAAACCAGCTATGAGCATAAAAACAATCATTAAATGGATCACATGGTGCCAAATTTAATTCTCAAGAAGCTACCAGAAAGGAAAGTACGCAATCACAAGAAAATCCCCCTGGCTTGCTCTCAGTATTTTCCATCACTTGTACTTTGATGCATCAAAATTACAATCAGTTGATGCTACAAAAATGGTGTCAACTAAATGTGCAGCCATTGGTGAACAGGTTATGGTCTCTTTATAAATGATGTAACAGATTACCATAGTACTAGTATAACCTGTTAAAGACACCCTTACTTTTAGCTTGCAGTGCTTATAACTAAACATCAAAGGCTCCTGTTAAAGAGCCAACCCGTAAATAAGAAATGCATCATTTGACACATAACACATAATGCAATATTGCGGTAATATGTTTTCACACTGACATGGTTCGATTTTTTTAAATTAAACGTAAGGATTTTTGACGAACGCAAAAAAAAGTAAATCACTTTCCTAATGTCCAGTCCGAAAAAAAAAGTTGTCTCGAGCGTGAATTGAACCCGGGGTCTCCCGACTGTGAATCCAAACGCTAGCCCACAAGACCATCAAGGAACACATGCTCATTTAAGACTACATTTTATTATTTTAAGGTAAATTTGCGTCAAAACGCATGTCTCGATTGGAAAATCCTTTTTAATAGATCAATTTTAAAGTTGCATTAAAGACTCCAAATGCGAAACATCTTTAAGCTTATTGTTGTTAATATTCGTTTACAACAAATTAGTAATTGTTATCACTGGATTCACGTTATTGTTACGTCAGTAAGTTTACAGCTGATGGAAGGAGCAAGTGAGTGAGTGAGTTAGCCACTGTTACCAATAACCCGTTCATTGCGCATGCGCGCGTATTCACGGGTTACAAAACAAGCTTGGGGACCTCCATTTTTTATTATCGAATTGTAATTAGCATGTTAAGATACAACTTTTGCAAAGTTTAACAATTCTTGGAAAGGGGTTCAGAGCCACCTTAAATTTTCGAAAATTTAATTCACCAAACTCATTTTATTAGTTATAAGCTCTTCAAGCTAAAAATATAGGGTCTTTCACATATTACACTGTTACTATAGTAACCTAAGACAATGACTCTTGACTAATATAACTTGACTGGGCATATGTTTGATACCATTATGGTAGCACTAACTGACCAAGGGTGGTAGTATTGATCCATCAAAGTGTAAGTACTGGAAATTAATAGAAACTGTTGTTAGCCACCTTAAGAGTAGCCAGAAAATAAATACTGCACAAAAACAACAAAAGACTGCAGAGATGAAAGACCCACTCTCTGCATGCCTTCACACAAAAGGCAGCACTATAGTTTCCATATCTCAAAAACTGACTTTTCTGTGTCACTTCAAATTACATGAAGTAAAACGTTTTTCACAATTTACAGAAAAAGAAAGGAAAAGATTAGAATAGCATTTGCCTCAAACCTGAGTCATATCCATATCCACTACAACAACAAGGGCTAGCTGCCAGGAGCTGTAATTTTTAACAAATCAAATCAAATCAATCATTGATGGTAATTCCAACGATCGTATGCTAATTTTATGTTACTTGTATTTGATTCGTTTTCCTTTAGAATCACTCCGCGCAAAAAAATCCTGTCAGATTGCAAAGGACAAACCCTGTCGTTGTTTCCCAGGGATCATTTTCGACATCACCATCGCAATTTAACTTGCTGTGCATCAAGCTAAAGAGTGGTACGTACGTATCAGAGAACCAAGCCTTCAGACTTCAAAGTGATGAGATGTTCACTCAAGCTTCAAGGTGACTGACATTACACTGCAGAGACATAAACACACTTTGTAACATAGTTATATTAGCTTAAAGTAACTATGTCTTTCATACACAAAATGCTTATAGAACACTAAGAGGAGAACGTTAGATTGACTGACTGATTGATTTATTTATTGATTGATTGGTTAACTGGTTGAAGAGAAAATAAACCATAATCATTGGTCCAGCAAGTTTTGAAAAGACAAAATGTGATAAACTTGAAAACAGTGGCCCCTGTTTTTTCAAGTTGCAATCCATTTTTATCCTGGCCAGCTGCAGCTCAAGACACTGATTGTTACTCTTAGCTAGAGCACTAGTACAATAATTGTAAACAAAACTGCATGGACCATTATTGTTGCATTTCCACCGATATAAGTATGACTTTTGGCTTTTTAAAGCAACACTCACTTAAGAAATATCTGTCTCGCAGAACCTCGCAAAGCTCGGGGAGGGTGCACTGCAAAATTTTAGAGATATGCCCCCCCCCCCCCCCCCACCTCTTTTCATTAATTATTGTCAGAAGGAAAATTGGTCTGAAAGTGGATGTATAATACTGTTGCGGACTTGTGTCCAGTACAATATGTAGTGGTGTTCTGTTTATTTTGATTGGATGAGTTGGTTCATCAGGAGTACAGCTAACTCCTACTGTTTCAAATTCTAATTTTGAAGCTTGTGGGTGCTATCTTCCAAATTAACCTGTTCCCCTTAGATACTGCAGCTGCAGTTTTTGTTCCATATACTGGGTATCAAATAATAATTGCTAACCCAATAGCCCAATTTCGATATATTAAAATTCAACTTGAAACAAAAGGCATCATTACATATGATAGTAGAGATTTATATGGTTTATTCCCCTTAGCCTCGTAGTGATGTCTTTTGTTTGAAGTTGAATTTTAATATATTGAAATTGGGCTATTCACTATTTTCCTTAAATGGTTGAGATTGCAGGAGTTAACTGCTGCTGAAGAGTGATGCTGTAATCCTGGACTAATGATGGGACACTAAATGGACCAAAGCTGTGTATACATATGACGAGTCTCAGAATTAGGATCATGAATATATATATAATATAAATCATCTTGAAATCTTGGATAAGGATTATTTAATCTGTATTTTCTCACAAGAGATGGAGACATTACCTGTTTTTGTTCAAGTAAGTTGAAAGAAAGCTTCAATCATTTACTAGTTATTCTGTCTTCTTGAAATTAACATTTCAAATTCAACATAAAGATTTGTTTTAGTATAATTTCGTGTTTTTCTTTGTAGAATTTTAGCTTGACTGTTTTTCTATCTTTCTCCAATGGCATTGTATATAGCATAATGAAAAATGTTTTGTTCACAACCTTTGTGAGTAGCCACATCTGTATAGAACTATCACAGACCTATTTTTTTCTGTGTCATGTACACATCCTCGGAGTAGTGTATGATGAGTTCCATTAAACTATTTGTTTATTATACGCAAATCTTTTGCATGCACAATTCAGCCTGAATAGAAATTTAACCGAGGTAATTATTGCCAACACAAAATGCAAGATTAGAACGAGAGTGTATTGACTTCTCACTCATGGAAGTGTCAAGAAGGTGTTTTCCAGCCCCCACCCTGCTTCTACCCTTAACTACCACCACCCACAACCCAACCCGACCCTTATCTGCTCCTCCCCTCAACTACCCCTCTGATCCTCCCACCCAATCTCATCCACCACCACTATAACCATGGCAAACAACAGTACATAAACATGACACTATTATTTAATTGCTTTTCTTTGTTGCTCATGAGATCATAATAAGGTAATGCAGGGATGATAGCTCAAGGCAGATCTCCACTATGTGCAAGCTGTTCCTAGCTGTACTCTGTTCATGTATCTATAAGTACAGGTAGAAATATTTTGCACTGGTGGCCTTTCAATGACCTAAGTGGCATATAATTTTGTCATTAACTCCTGTGGAGTTAATCCAGGATATTAAGATATCAAAATATAATTCTAATTTGAGCTAGTATCATCCCTTTCAATAAATCTTGCATGATTTCTAATTTCCTCACCTCATAATCATTCTGAAATACATATATATATACTCCCATAATTCCCACACTTCCTGACACCTCCTTGAGGAAGTACTCAGTACGCCTTAGCGATAGGCGGACATAAGTTTGGCTAACGTCAGTCACGGTGATCGTATATCAACAGATTTAAACTTTTCTGATTTCAATTTATTATTTGCATTAGCTGACCTTGCATGCATAAACTATAAGTTTTACATAAATGAATTGTGCACAAAAAAATTATAAGAAACACAGTTGTGATCCAATTGGATAGTTCTCATGGTCTGTCAGTAATGTAGGGCAGTGGTCATTCACACAAGGTTGTCATTTAAAATTTTTTTAAATTTCAAATTGGGTGTTTGTAGCGGACAGCTATTTTTACACAACTATTTAACTTTCGAAACGGGTTTTGTGTAACTTGTATGGCATCATAAACAAATCATTCAAACTAGCATAGATTTTCACAGTACTGTTACAACACTAGAGAAAGAACAATGTATGTTAATCAGCTGCAGCAAAAAATAGGCGCACTGGACAACCATCAATTTTTCTGCAGATGACTGACAGGAACAATATAAGCATGCCTCTGTGTGAATCTACAACTCTGGCTCATTTTAAGAAAGGACTTTATAAAGAATTAATAAATAAAGTTAAGTGCACTTAATTTTAGATTTTAATTAGTTTTTTGTTGATTTTATGTTGGTTTCCTTAGAAAAGATTAATTACTTTTTGGAGTTTAAGCATCACTACAGTGTTTCTAGGTCATTTTTAATGTTGGGAATAACTTTAGAAAAATATTTTACTTTCTATGAACTGGTTTTTCAATGCGATACTATAAAAAGAAACAGTATTAGCTTTTACTACTGGAGAAACTGAAAATTATGGTGATGCCTTAGAAACCTTACAAACAATTGACACAACTTCACCGAGGCTGGCAAACTGTTGCTGACTTGACTCACATTTTTTAATACGCCAAATTCCACTCGCGTCGGTTATTCATCCCTGAGATTCCGATGCAGCTAACAATTATGAGGACAAGAAAGTCTCTATTTAAGGTCTCAAGGCATCCGGTCAAGGTGTCCCAGACTGACGGAGAATGAAATTAAGGTTTCTGGATGTTTGTTGTGTGAAAATGCGAGTTTGCCAACTTAAGTTTGCCGTGTGAAGGTGGATTTATGAACCACTTGTATTGCTTTATGTATTTGGCATTGTTGTTAAGATAATTACTTAACCAAAAATTTTGAAAGGCAGTATGTCAGTTTTTATTTTTATACACAGTCAATTTCTTTTGAATGTATGTTGTTTCACGGACTGGCTCGCTGAAGATATACAAAGAAATGAACAAAACAATAGGAAAATGTACAGTTGCTTCAACTTCTAAAATTTTATCCGAGCTGCAAATTGTTTTGATTTGAACTTTTTTAAGGAAAATTGACAGAATTTTCAAAGTTCTTATTTTTTATTTTGTATTAATTGTACTGATTTTTGCTAGTTTAAAGACTTGGAACATTGGTTTTCTTCCTCATTAAGTTGCTTGTAATCTAAGCTGATTCTAACATAATGCAATCTAACAAAAAATAACCTGCCAAATGCAGGAAGATTTCTAGCTGTTCCAAGTCAACTCAAAATGCTATGAAATTAAGATTTCTTTATTTGGCAATGATAAAATTCATGTGGGACTTCGTGCAAGACAAATGCAGACTGCCGACCGAGAAGAGTTAGGTTGCAGCTTGGTTCAGGGATGTAGTACAGGATTTATAGTGAGTGTTAGCGTAAAAAAGAAAGAATATTAAGGTTAGGTTTACAGTAAAGGTAATAATTAGGAATTAGGGTTAGAAGATTAGGATTGACCAGTTAGGTTTTAGATTAAGGAGAAGTCTGTAGTCTGCATAATTGTCTTGCACTGAGTCTTGCACCTGATTGAAATAAGAAAATTGAAAACAAATATTAAGCCTTTGGCACTGTTGAGTAAATAACCGGGAAAGTAAAATTCGACAGAAAATGTTAAAGCTGAATTGAAATTATTTCTGTAAAATTTTTAACGAATGTCCAAATTTTTCGTTTTCTCTGACTGAGTTAAGAATTAGTTTCTGATATTTTTGCCACACAAAGTTAAATCCTGACATACTGCCTTCAAGTGTACTATTTTACAACTTCTACAACAGGGTTGCATCTTCATAACTTTTTATAAAATGCTCAAGGAAATGTGCACCATATGATTGGTTAAACCGAGTTCATTATAACTTGATAAAGCACGCGCGTTTATTTTATAAAAGAAATAAAAAAACTTGTTCCTCGTTCATTGTTGAGTTAAATAAGCACTTGGGAATTTTTAAGAACACTTGAGAAGTGCGAGAAGCACTTGCCTTTGGCTCGTGCTTCTAGTGCTTATTTAACTCAATAATGATATAGATATTTTTTAATATTAGTTTATTGCTTTGTGTTAGTATTATAATGATTTTTAGCTGACGAATTTTTACCGTGTTTAAATAAAGATTATCTATCTATCTATCTAATGCACTCGGTGCGTTTTTTATTTCTTTAATAGTGTAGGGTTAGTGGAATATTTAGTCTTGTGTAATAAAATAAAAGATGTTGGCAGATATGAAGAGTTGTTTGTGGTGATCTGTTTTATTTTTTTGCTTCCCCAGCCTGGGAAAGGGTAACCTTGTCCTTTGGGACTAATCTCCCCTTTCAAACTAGCGTGGGGCGGGGCAGGGCAGAAACCCTGAGAGGGGGGGGGGGGGGGGGACTCCCATATAAAAATGACGGGGGTGCTCATCGTACCTTTTAGGGGTCACAATTTGTAGATTGGGAGTGCTTAGGGTACTAAAATCTAAAATGACCACAGTTAGAATAATATTATTGCGGTACCTTTTAGGGTATCAGCTGAAAAAAATTGACAGAATATCACATGTGTTGTCTTACCTCTGAGGGGTAAAAATTCATTTGAGCCACATCCATCAAAGAAGATTCTGGTACCTTTTAGGGTGTTTTTAAAAAAAATTTGACGAGCACCCCCATCACTTATATGCAAGTCCCTCCACAAGGCTGCCAAAACTGACTCCAAGAATCCTGGTGTGTTGTCGCGTAAAACATGATGAAATATCTTCGTTTTTTTTTTTGAACAACTACTTGAGATTACCAGAAAACAAACACGACTGTCAATTGCCGAAAACAATCGCCATGAAATGCTATTTCATTGTGTGTCACGTTACAAAATAGAGATTTTCCTCAAACAGTGAGTTGGTGTAAAATAGTCAAAAGACACAAAAGAAAACAATGGAAATAAGATCCACTAACCTCTTAGTGTACTACCTATTTCACGGTGTGAGGAAAATCACTCTACTCCACGATTCTTTGAGTATTTTGGGAGGTAGGCTTTTCCTCGGCCTTCCGCGCCCGCCCGGCCATTTTGAAAGCGGAGGAGGCCCTGAGACGAGGTTGACTCCACCACAGGCTACCCAGGAGTACGAAAGAACTAATAAAAGCAAGGCTGACCGTACAACTGGGATTATAATATTCTTTCCAATATTTCGTCAGGCACAGCCTGACTTCTTCAGGAGTACCGTGGGACAAGGTAGGTGGTGCGTCCAATTTCGGTGCATTTCACAAGGAATGGTTCCGAAAGAGTAGGATTTAGTGATAACGCGAAGAGATGAAATACAAAAATCAAGGTCTTGCAAAAAAAAAATAAATAAATAAACTTTATTAACAATTTAAAAAATATCTTAATTACATAAATAAAAATAGAAATAATTGATAATAAAAATTCAAAATTCTATAAAATTACAAATTCCATGATGTAGAGATATTAAAATTATACAAACTATTATAAAAATAGTTTCAGTTATAGTGGCGCCATGCTCTGGAACAGCCTTTCTCATAATGTAAGGAAAGCTGAGTCCCTTGGGCAATTTAAACGACTTCTCAAAGAGGAACTATAAGGCACGGCATTCGTGGAAAGCAGCTTTTTATTATTTATTAAATTCTTCATATATAGATATTTTTTAATATTAGTTTATTGCTTTGTGTTAGTATTATAATGATTTTTAGCTGACGAATTTTTACCGTGTTTAAATAAAGATTATCTATCTATCTATCTATCTATCTACTAATGACGGCTAAACCAATGTCCATAAAACGCCCTGAGTATAAAAGCATATAAACCGTGTATTTCAAATATCCGCACTAGCTACATTTATTTTACAGTCTAAGGGTTGCTCTATCTTGCTACGAAACGGCGTTCGCGAACCTCTAACACATGCATGTACCGATCTTAAGAGTTCAAACGAAATCTGTGTCCTGAGCCAAGTGATTACAATATGATAAGGCTCGGTATCTTTCTGAGCTATCCTGTCTGCGAGATGCTTTAAGAACCGCTGACACTCCTTTCCCATTCCGCCATTGGTTCCAAACACTAAAGGTGTAAACGAACCCATTTCTACATCTAACACCCGCTGCTGGTACTTGCGCTTCTTCTCTTCTTCTTGCTCCTTGAACACTTCCGATGTTGGCTTGCTCTGGTAACAACTGGAGTTGACGTGCGTAACTCTAACATCAAAAAATGCCGTAACTCCTCTTGCCCAGAACCCTCCCGCTTTGATGTCCAACCTTGCCTCAGAACTTGTAACAGCGCTCCTCAAATGAAAACGCTCGTTGTCCAGAGGTTGAAGGTGTGGTTCGATTTCGACATTATTGCAGATCTTATCGATGAATGTCGTTAACAAATTCCGTACACCATCATGTCTCTGCGCTACAACCCCCCCCCCCCCCCCCCCCCCCCCCCCCCCCCCCCTTTTTACAAGAGAGGGCGTGACCAACGGTGAATTTATCCCCACACACGCAATGACTTGGTAGATCGACTAAGGGCAAGTCATAACGCAAGCGTAGCGAGTCTCTGAATTATTGCTTGTTCAGGGCTAAACCTTGGTCTGCGAGGGGCATCGCATGCAGCCAAGAACTTGCGCCCTTGTCTCTCGATTGATTAACCAGTCGCAGCAGGTCTGGGGAGAGGCTTGAATCAATGCTATCCATTTTCTCTTTAGCACTTGCTCTCTTGAGTGATTGTTGATGCCTCTTTAGCTCCTCCGTAGATCTTTCGCCTGGCACCATGATGGAACTCTGTGATGTAATAGAATCTACGTGCGCGGTGGTTATTAGTCTCGAGGCAGCAAACTGCTGCAGTGCCTCGGATCTCAGATCAGGAATGCCTAGACCCCCTTGACCCGTTGCTAAGGTAGCAAGTCTGCACACCTCGTTAGGGAGAGGCTCTGATTGACCAAACAAAGTTGGAAGTAGTAAATCCTCAATCACCTCCTGGATTGGGTCGACATAATCTTCAAACGATCCTATCGTGCGCATGAAGTAGGTGAACTTCGACTTGTAGCCTTTTGTGAAAGCAATGTACGCCGCATGAGGCTGGCTCTTCGCTATTTCAGAGAGACGTTCGATTTCCTCTTTCCATACACGAACCTTCTCCTCACAATACTGATCTTTGTATTCTTGCGACGCAATAACTGCTCCCAGATGGCGCTGACCTTCAGTCGTTATGTTGACCTCATCTTCAAACACCCTCTTTGCTTCCTTTGCAAGTTCCCCAGACTTCACAATAAGCCAGCTCTTTGACCCATTCACAAGGTATCCAACTTTTGTCCTTTCTTACTCAATTGCTTGTACCAGTTATACAACTGCACAATACTCCCTCCTCCAGCTGAGTCGTCTGCAAGCCACACCTGTTTAACCAATGGGCAGTGGTCCCTCAAATTCTGAATCATTATAGATGTATTAAGTGCATACCATGGCATCGCTAGCGGATCTCCTTGCGTGGTGCCTTCACGAGAAAGTATTTCACCTCCCCCGCAGATAAACAGTCTAGATGGGTCTTGCAAAATGAAGGAATTAATATTACCTTCTTTTTTAATTTTTTATTAGCGACTTTCTGCCCTCCTGCTTTGGCAACGCTGACTTCAGAGACGTCTTTACTGATAAGAAAAAAAAGTGGTTTAAAAGGATTAACCATTTTACTCTCGGTCGTTAGAGTTTAATTACGTTTAAAATTAAAAACAACTGAGCAGTATTTTTCTTTCGTGCTATTTTAAAGTGCACCTAAACCCAAAATTGTTTTCTTGTTTTAACATTGCGTTAGTGAATTATAGAGGTTTGAATTTACAGAATGTTAATAAGATGACGTCAAATCAAGAATCGTTTGTTATACAACTACTTGTTTCCACTTCCAAGTAATATTTTTTTACAAATCAATTGACTATTAACAGTTTTTATTTAGTATTTCTTAAATTGATTATCCTTAAGCTGTGAACTGCGTATTGTAAATTGAAGTAGAAATAATGGTAAAGTCTTGATTTGACGTCATCTAATTAGCATTTTGTAAATTCAAATCTCTACAACTCACTAACGCGATGTTAAAAATAAGAAATATTTCACTATTCGACTTTTCAACGTACATTGAGTTTCGATGAGTTGATTAAAAGAAAAAAAATTGGGGGTTAGGTGCACTTTAAACGTGGTTCTAAATTTGAGACTTGAGATGAAATCTTCCTGATTCAAACTATAAAGCTACAGAGCAGTACTTTTTCTGTGATACTGTAAACAGACTTGTTGCACAAGCAGAAGGCAACTTACTCTGTTGAGTCTGTCGCTGAAGTACGAAAGTGTTATCGTTCAAATGAAAGCTATTTAGCAGAACTTTCGTGTGTTGTTTTTTTTTTATTCTTTTCCTTTTCAGTTAAAGCACATCTTAGAACTAGCAATCTTTATTTCTTGGAAAAAAGGGTAGAACCCTTTTGGCCGGACCAATTGTGAACAGCAACTGAAATTTGAGAGACCAATCACGTCTCTACCTCAACCTCCTCTGTACATATTTTCCAAGGACTACTGCCGTGATGATTCCAGACTGGCTTAGTAACAAGTAAGGTGGAGAATGGCGAGTGAAAAAAAGAGGTGCTGAGTGAAGTTTGTTCGGGAAGAAAACTTGTACGCCTTTCGGACCTTACTTTCTTTGCAATTTGTATTTCTCTTTTTGAGGAAGGGGGGTTCCCTTCTCTAGATTCGTTAGTGTACTTTACACACCCCAGATCAGGAAACGTCGTGCGGCATGTCTTAAAAAAAGGTGATCTGTTCTGTTCTAGCTTCTTATGACGCATCTGATGCTCTCGTTGTCTCTCTGTTGTGTCCAAATTTCCGGCACTTCCTCAAAGATCTTTCCACTCTACGTTCCTCATCGGGTGCGATGCCAATGGCAGCTGATTTCTTTGCTATCAAGGCTGCCGCGTTGTATCTGTTGCGCCAGCGGTTTCTTCGATTAGAGCAGCAGGCTCCAGACACTGAAAGTAAAAAAAATAAAGCAAATGTGCAGTTTAACCCTTCAATTCCCTAGGGTACCAAAAATAAGAATTCAAGAAAAATCCCAAATTTCATTTTGTAAAATATTGAAAAACAATTGGTACCATGAAAAAGAACTGCCGAAGAGGTTTTATTTGAATGGTCACACCATAAGGTTTCGTCAACAGACTCAAAAGTTAGAAATACACTACATGTCTCCATGGGAAACCATTGACTGCAGCCAGGACTCGGCCATAACTTAAACATTTTACACGAAACGGTCTTAAGTTCTTAACTTCTTCTAACTTTTTGCTTAAAAAAAATGTTGCGTTTAAAAGCGTCCTTGCGCTATATGTCGCTCAAAATCTTTCCATGTAACACGATCTTTATACACGTATACATATTAACTACCCGGCGTAGCTAATCGAACAAAATCGAACTGAATTTTAATCGAACTCAATCGAACTTCTCAATCCATGGATTGAGTTCGATTGGTTCGGTAATCGAACGTAATCGAACTCGCAAAAAAAAATTGGGGGTAATCGAATACAATCGAACGTTCGATTTCCGAACTCTTGATTGGTAAAATAAACCAAAGAATATAGTATAGTCGTGAGGCTCAATGTAGCTAACACACCTTGAACACGTGTTAACCGATTCTGCTTTGGAAATTATAGAACTTGTAACAATAAAATGCGTGGTCAAAGGGTACCAAAAGTGCCGATTTGACGTCGGTGACGTGGAGGACAAGGAAACATTTGAGGCGATGAGTCGAATGCACCGACAAAGAAAGACACAAGGCTAAATGGCGGCTAAAATGGCATCGGAACTTAACTTTGATCACGCTAGGGGTGCAGCACGGTTGTATCGAAAACTAAGACCCACGAAAACGAAGACCTAAGACCTATAAAGACCGAAATCTAAGACCTAAAACTAAGTATAGGTAATCATACGGTTTCGAGTTCAATTTGGGATTAATTTGCACCAGTGAGTTTTTCAAAAAGCTCAAAATTGCACGAGCCGCTTCACAAGTTTTTTTTTCTTTCCCAAATTTTTTTTTCTTTTTTTTTTGGCAAAAGAAAAGAAAAAAAAATTTTTTTTTTCGATTTGTAATTTGCACTGGTGTTACACTTTTTGCACTGGTGTTACACTTGAACTGCACTGCTCTTAGCCAATCAGAATCGAGTAATTTTTTCATGTATATTATTAGACCTAAAACTAAGACCTAAAACTAAGACCCCCTATAATTTACCTTTTTTTACCAGGGTCTTAATTTTCGTTTTTTCGAAAACTAAGACCTAAAACTAAGACCCCCTTTTATTTATTTAAAGGCCGTTTTTTTTCTTTTTCCAAAGCCAATTTTGTTATTTCAATCCGTTATTCAGTATAAGACAACAATCAAAAACCAGATCACGAGGGTCTACGCCCGAAGTCTATGGCAAAATTTGACTAAGGCCTTTTATTTCTTTAAAGGCCGTTTTTTTCTTTTTCCAAAGCCAATTTTGTTATTTCAATCCGTTAAAGAACGCGCGATCCTGTCAATTTTTACGGCATCACTTCTAGGTTCAATCAAGGGTAGACCCCGAACGTTCAAAAGAAGGAGGGGGGGGGGGGGTAAATTAAGACCAATTAACTATATGTCCCAAAATATGGATGAAAATCAAAGGAATGAGAAGTCCAAGGAAATGTGTCAAAATTTAAACCTACATAACTTGGCGACTCGCCCGAGTATGTTATCTTCGAGGTCCACTTGAGCAGATACTTAGCTCAAATGAAAAATTTAATTGAAGCCAAGAGGTAGAAAGGATATTTATTTTCAATTCTGCCTGGAAACATTTTTAATTGCCATCGCTGAAATCCTGGAAAAAGAATAAATTAAACACAGTAAATTACACCACCATGGAACATCGTCTAAACTCCACGAATTGAACTGATTTATTTCATTCCACCAGTAAAAATTTGAAAACATTTTTGGGTTACACATTGTTATTTTAAATTTCCTGTTGAAAAAGCAATCAATCATATTTCAGATTTCCATACTTTGCGCGAATCTTTGCTCGCAAGTTGTTTCATGGCATTCAACCTACAAGCTAACCAGAGTTTTCTGTTTATTGTGCGATCATTTGACATGAATATCGCTTCTTTTGAGCAGTGTTTTCCTCGACTGTGGCCGCTTCCATTTCAAGTGAACTGAAAAAACGGCCTTTAAAGAAATAAAAGGGGGTCTTAGTTTTAGGTCTTAGTTTTCGAAAAAACGAAAACTAAGACCCTGGTAAAAAAGGTAAATTATAGGGGGTCTTAGTTTTAGGTCTTAGTTTTAGGTCTTAGTTTTAGGTCTTAGTTTAAGGTCTTAGTTTTCGTGGTGAGTTTTAGATACAGCAGGCGCAGCACCGCGTCATGATCAATTATCCATGGAGTCATTAGTCATTTGCTGTAGTCAAAAGTCTTGAATTTGCTCATTTAGTGGTTTTTGGCTTTATTTAAAACAAAATAAAGATACAGTATATTAATCTCAAATGAATTTAAATCATCGAACCTGCCTTCGAATTTCGTTTCAGTCCGTTTTCGGGTCTTTTGAATCCAAAATAGAACACCGGAAATGATAATCACGTAAATACCCGGGAGTATGCCCTACGAAATAGGCACTGAAAAATAGGAAGAATTACAAAGGGTGTTTTAAGGTGCAGAATTTGCTTTTTCGCTATTTACATGTGATACTTTCTCTGTCAGCTGTAACTTTTCAGACTAACGTACAGCGCAGTGGAGCCCAACGAACGTTTTCAGGTTGTTATTGTTACTGTTGTTTGGTTTGCTCAATAATTAAAAGCACGACAACATTTTGTGTCTGATAGGATGGTTTTGTAGCTGTACCAGAATTTGCGCTCAATTCCCGTGTCAATTGCATCCAATCTCCTAATTGCCGATCCGGCAATCGAACGTGTTTCAGTGGATTCTGTTCGATTGTGTTCGATTTCCGAACTTAATCCACCGGATTGAGTTCGATTGGGTTCGATTAAATCAAGTTCGATTAGTTCGTTAATCAAATTCACAGAAAATTTCCTTGTTCGATTAAACGATCTAAACGATCTAAAAGATCCCAAACGATCTAGACGATTTAAAAGATCCCAAACGATCTAACAGATCCAGACGATCTAAACGATCTAAAAGATCCCTATCGATCCAAACGATCTAAAAGATCCCAAACGATCTAAAAGATCCAGACGATCTAAACGATCCAAAACGATCTGATGAAGAGATGCGCTAACGGTGTTGTCTGGCTTTGACGTCATAGAGCATGAACCGAAATTGAGGTAAATCCCATACATTTCCTACAAAATTACAATATGTTATGCACCTGTCAATGTTTTTCCCCAGGTGGAGGGGTATCGGGCATACCCACGGGGTTTGACATTAAATTGCCTCCCCTGCAGGGTTGGGAATTTGACAAGTTTGTGTTGCCTCAGGGTCGGGAAGATTGTCAACATTGTGTTGATAGGGACAGCAGAAGTACCATACACAACGTAAAATTTACCATCGAGCCTGACATTTTGGCGCGTTCGGTGGGCATCACGGCACAGACTTCAAAGGATCTTGAGAGGGTGAGTGAAGAGTTATTTACCATATTTCTCCAAACTTTTATGTTTATAAACTTTTCTTCTTTGCACTATTAGCCGATAGATCGATATTATGGCATCATAGTGCAAGTTGCCACTTTAAATTAAATAAAGTCTATCACTTTTAACGATTTAATTAAGTTGTTTGGATATTTTTCAGAATTTCCCTAGGGTGGGGGAATTTAAATGGCAATTTTTGCCCGGAATTTTTGCCCCAGGGCGGGGTAATAAGCTCCTGCCCAGGGTGACAATATTGACCAAAATTTGAAGGAAAAATGTCAAACCCCGTGGGTATGTTCGATACCCCCCTCCCACCCCCACTGGGAGAAACCATTGACAGGTGTATTACACAAACAACCTCGTTCCCAGGGTCTCTCTTCTTCCCTCCCCCTGGAGCGAGAGAGAGAGAGACCCTGGCTCAGGCTGGTCACGTGTCTCGTGGACAATTATAATCCTAAGGAGGGGTAGACAGTATTTGTAATGTTGCCTTGTTTTCTGTACAGTGGCAAGGCTCGTGCTGTGCGCGACGGTTGTTGTTTCAGCTGTCGCTGTGAAATAAATTATGTTCCATGTTCCATAACCTCTTGTTGAAAATAGGAATCTGTATTGCAAGATATATATAAAAGACGTAAAAAATTCTCTGTGATTATAGCAGGACCCGGAATAAAACAGATAAAACATCCCAGGCTTATCGTCAACCGAATAGGGATGTTAGAAATCTCTTTGGCCGTGAAAAGTGCTTCAATTTTGCTGTTTATGTTATGCCTGCCGTTTGTAACTCAATAAATAGAGGTACAAAAGATCCTGACAACTTATAATTTTCGAACTGAACATAATATGAACAAAATCCTAAAATTGAAATAACGAAGGTTCAGTCAAACGATTCAAACGAAAGCGAATAAACAATACGCAAGGATAAAATTGTTGCTCAAAAATTCACAAGTATATAAATGAACAATGTATAGACATCCAAACGACTACAACTGGTGAACATAGTAACTAAACAACATGCATCACACACGAAGAGTAAAAGCTTTCATTGTCTTCTCTCGATCGTTTCCTGTTATAAAAGTGTACTGTTGATCAGCGTGCAAACATTTGGTCCGTGGCGGCCGCTTCTTTCTTGCTTTGCCATCGCCAGAGAACAGACGGCAGCACTTTAATGTGCCTTTCGAATGAAGCTTAAAGATCGCCTGTTAAGCAGTATGTAGCGATAATTCATCCCAGTCCGGAACAATGCCATAAATCAAGAGCGCGAGCTTTGCGTCGTTAAGTAATAAAATTGGATTGCATTCTGCAGCAAGTTCAAAATTAGCTTTACTACGGTAAATCTTCAAGCGCCGTGACAATTCCTCTGATCCTAAAGCAACTTACACTTTCAGAACCAGACCATGTGGATATGTTTTCGAAGTCTGAGGATGACCTCCGCTTCACATTTTTCGCGAGCCGCCGAATGCTTTTGCATTTGTTTCGCAATGCCCAACTAGAGCAGACAAATTTCACACTTTGCCGCCCCTCCCCCGTGTCCTTTAATCTCCCAGATTCTGGGAGACACGTGACCAGCCTGAGCCAGGGTCTCTCTCTCTCTCTCTCGCTCCAGGGGGCGGGAAGAAGAGAGACCCTGGGAACGAGGTTGATTACACAAACAGATTGTGTGGGCGCCATCTGTTATTTTGTTTGAGTGAAGAGTGTTGGTTTTTGATTCAGAAAAGCGCCAAGGTTTCCTCTGCTGAAGGTAAGACTAGTAGTAATCACAGATTATTGGATTGCGTTCGTCGACTTTAGGGAAAAACCTGTAAGCGAGCATGTTTAGGCTTGGTGAAACTGAGTTGGTGTAGCGAAACACGTGCGGAAGGGGAAAAGAAGTTGTCGCATGGCCTGTTTCTCAAGGTAGTCTGGTAATGAAATATGGTATTATATGCTATGTAGTAATTGTAATGTGGGAGTCTAGGGCAGTTTCTTTTCGGTGTGAAGTGTGTTAAATGCCAAATTCAAGTAATGAGCAAAACTGCTGACACGTGCATGAAAGCTGCTGTTCTTCGAAGTGGAAAGAGATCGAAGTACATATGCAGGCTGTGTGGAACAATTTAATAAGCACAATTGCTTACTATATCAATATATGAAAATAAATAAAGAAGGTGAACCTAAAATGATTTGTATTCACTTCTTTGTAGTATAGTTGAAATGCTAGAAACCCTTATTTTCAAACTTATGTGGTACAACACACTCCCTCAAAATGATTGGATCAGCCCATGTCAATAAAACAAGATGATTCTAAAGTGATTTTTATTCACTTTTTGATGTACCATAATTAAGACTGGAATAACTGACTGTCCACTTAACTTCTCCTTGAAGGGATTCAACCAATGTGATGGTTCAGTCGTTTTTTTTGTTTTGGCGTTTTCAAACCTAACGTGATTTGTGTTGACCTTTTTGAAGTATTCAAAACTCAAATAATTGAATGTGAATTGAATGAAAACTTCCATTCAGCTAATGTAGAACATGAACTTGAATAACAGTAACATAACAATTAAGAAACAAGTTAAATCCAACATGATTTGTGTTTGAAGTATTTAAAACTGGAGTAACTGAATGGCAGCTTGACGAATTCAGTCAGCTTACATAGTGCATTGAAAATAGCAATGCATGCTAAATGTCATTTTTTTCTATGTCAATGAGTTTGTGAGATTGGCGCTATCGTAGTAAAGTTTCACAGTATCGAGCTGCAAGAGAGCTTTAGTGATTTCATCTTCGGATGATGTTTCCTCTAAATCACATATGGTTAACAGCTTTGTTGCAGTGTCAGTGTAGACATACAGATGCAGCTTTTGTGATGGCTTTTTGGCATTTTCAATGTATATTCTTAGGCTCCATTGTATACGACAAGCACTTGACTTTTGCGACATTTTGCAATTTTGACAAAATGCCAGATTTCCTTTGACGGTCACCCTTTTGGCACAAGAACAACATGATCTGTATTTGCTGATATTGCTTACACCAAGGATGGTTGCAATGACTTCGTCAGTGGTAGAGACCTCATCAACAGTGGGCAACTTCTCCTTGAAGGGTTCAACCAGTGTGATGTTGCATTCTTTTTCTTGCTTAGGTGTATTTAGATATCTTTGATTTTGCGCCAACTTGACTCTTACTTTGTTAAAGAAGTAGGTAGACTGTTGTGCCACTGTATCAGCATGGTTGCCCCAGAAGATGATCTTTATGTATCCACTTGGATCTACAATGTATCCTTCTTGTTTTTTTACTGGCAAGCCTTGGATGACAACGGTTTTTGTTGGACCAAGATATTGCAGGTATCCTTTGATTGCCACTAGCTGCTCTGCTGCCACATGCGTCAGTGATGCAATGGACATGACGTTATCTTGAGTTTGGTACTGAAAATCAGCTGTGGTTGTTGTGAGGGTAGTCTTCCTGTTTATCACTATATCGTCTGTTCCATACTTGTTGCTGATACTGAAGTTTGCTATCTTTACTGGTGATCTCTGTGTGGCCATTAAATCCAGTGTTTCTTTCTTTTCAAGTGCAAAGCATACACCTTTAACCACATTTTGTTTGGTCTGGAGATTGCAATTAAAGAAGTTTGTAGGACCCGACTTCTTGATAGGCGAGACAGAGTGTATGTAACAGGTTAGGTCTGACGATTCTGAGAAACAACAAGAGGAAAGAAACACAAATTAGGCAAAAAAGCATACAATATTTATGTAGATGTTTGTAATACTTTTATTAGAAAAAGGGTTGGTCAGTTCAATCCAATTATATGGGTAGCAAACCAACTGAGGCAACTTCAACAATAACCTTACAAAAAGAAAAGGATTTCAGGTTTTCTCCTTGGGTTGTTACGGCTAGGATCTTGATGATGATGATGTTTCTACACACAATTTTTTTTATGCTTACCTGGCTTAATGTCGTCCATATTATGATGTGAAGAGCTGCAGAATGAAGAATGAGAGTCAGGAGGAATTTGTACATGGTTTGCAGTACATTAAGTACTGTTACAATTTAATGACACAGTAAAGATCTGTGTATATAATTAGTGTAAATTAATTTTCCCAAGTCAAAATACAATATATATATATAGTAAAACTGATTGAATTGAAATTCTCATCTAGTAAAAAGTGCTCAATAGTAGAACTAGAGCTACATGTGTAGGCATGTAAAGTAGCAACAAAATGTTATAATTGCTTGTGAGAATGACAATCAAAGGTTAATTGAGAAGTTTTGATGCCAGCTCATCCAGCCGCTTTTCTTCTTGAAGTCTGAATTTTAAATTAACGGATTTTTTTAGACTTGTAAGTCTTTCAAAAGTCATTGGCTCTATAATGCACGACGAGAGTGTTCTGACTCTGCTTATTGCCACATATGAAATGCCTGCAGTTCTTTCAGTCGTACCAATGTTAATCCAAGCTTTTGATAGGGTCAGTCCTTGGCTTTTGTGTATTGTCATTGCCCAAGCAAGTTTCAAAGGGAGTTGTTGTCTCTCATGTACAGAATTTAATACACTAGAGCTTGCTGTGATTGGACATATAGGAGCACATCCTGGAATATTATTATTTATAGATGGGCCTTTATAATTATTAAATTTCACAATAACAGCAATGGGTAAATCAGGTGGCTGCTGATTGTTAGCATATATAAAGTCTACAACAGTACCAGTTGCACCATTGCAATGACCAACATCTGTCCACAAATTCATGGTTAACATGACATGTGCTTCTTTTGCAAGGAAAATGACAGGCTGTAATCCTGACATCTCATCTGGGCTGCTATTCTTAGCCATGTCACTAGAGTGCCGAGCATTGATTCTTGCTATTGGCTGTCCAAGTTCTGATAATTTTTCAAAGTTGTAATTTGCAACTTCATCGTTGCCAAAGTACAGCCGTGTGGCATCTCTAAAGTCAACCAAGTGTTGTGCCATAGAAGGTTGTCGAGTTAAGAGAAGTTTCCAGTCACTTTCATTACAATCTCCTGTGCGTAGGTGCATAAGTATATCTCTAAATTGAGTCTGTTCAGGACTTACACCTTGTACCCTTTGATTCAGAGTTAGTTTAACAACATTGTTAAACATGAAATAAGCTAAATGGCCTTGCTCTTGTATGGAATTAGAAGGCTTGGAATGATAAAGGGGTTTATCAGCTACAGGTGGTAGTTGAGCTGGGTCACCAACTAATATGATTGATTTACCACCAAAGACTTCATCAGTCAAACCAGTAGCTTGTCTACAGCGCTTGTCAATCCAGCCCATCATTTTTTGGCCAAGCATCGAGTATTCATCAATTATAATATATTTGACGTTTTTAAGGTTATTTTGCAATCTAATAAGGCTCTGCCCAGTTAAGTCTTTATTTTGTTTTGGACTGATAGGAAGTTTTAACAGTGAATGGATAGTAATTCCATTTATGTTGTATGCTGCTTTGCCAGTTGTAGCAGTCACTGCACAAGAATGTCCAAGAAGGTTACGAATAGCATTAATCAGATAGCTTTTACCAGTACCAGCAACACCAATTATTATAAGTAACAATGCATCCCTAGAAGATTGTTCTGAATGGGCCTCAACAATGTTATATGCAGACTTCTGCATTTCACTAAAAGTACTCACATCAATATTTTCCTGTTGTGTTAGACCTGGAGCTAACCCATTATTATCCTTGGCAGTTTTTAGCCAGGAAGGCATTTCCTTTATTTGGCTATCTTGATATTTAAGTTTATCACTTTGCCAGTCACAATCTGAGTGAAGTGTTTGCTGTGTTTTATCTTTGCTAACAAAAGATCCAGGAACAAGATCTGCTAAAACCATCCACTCTTCACGCTGAGGGAGCTCTTGTGGGGTTTGTTCAATACAGGTATCTATGTCATCTTCAGAGTAATTTTGCATGGTGTGTAACTTTTCATACCAGTCAGGAACATGCTCTCTAGCATATGGTGTTTCTAGGAAGTCTTTCCATTCACTAATATATAATTCATCAGTGCCTGGTTGATCACCCCAAGCATTGTCTTGTGTTGTGTGCCAAAGTTTATACCGAATCAACTGGTATTTGCAGTAAAGGCCGAAATTTGGGCCTTTGGGATTTGAAGAATATACTGGAAAAACTTTAGCAATAGTATTACCTGGTTGAGCTGTCAGTTTATTGTTCACAACTTTGTACTTTGTGGCAAAAGTAATGAAATTAAAATTCATTATATCAGGGATGGTGTCAGTATATTTCCCACGCTTGGCATAAACATCAAGTAGTGAATCATTTGTTACAAGATCTCCATCAGGTGAATCTGTTTTGATTTTACGAGAACCATTCAAACTAACTGGTATTAAATTGAATGATGAACTGACCAGTTTAAGTGACATGAGATGATGCATAGTCTCTTGTGCTGAAAAGTCTCTTTCTCCAAGTGATTTCATTATCACCTTTTTAATCAGTTTTGTGGGATTGCTATCCATGTTACAGTTACGAACAATAGAATTAAATGCAGTTTTCATAACTGGTGAGCGTGGTTCACCTTTCGATGCATATTTGGCAAGATATTCAATACACGCATGATAATCAATTACTACCTGTATGTCACAGTTTGCCCTCCAACCCTGTAGTTGAAGGCGCTGGTGATTGTTAAGCCTGGGGTCATTCCTTTTGGTTATTATCTTTGCTTTGTACTGAGTGCTTTTTTGGTTTGTATGAATGAGCTCAAATTCAAGCTTTGTACTAATGCAAGGTTCAAATGGAAAATTAAATCTACACTTAACATCTGATTCATTTTGCCTTTTTCTAAGACAGTAATTTGAACTGCAACGAGTGTGTCTTTGAACAGTATTCAATAAATCTACATAATCCTCATGAGAGTCTTGAATGTCCTTATGTTGTCTTTGACATGGATGAATAGTAGGTTTTATCCAAGTGCCATTATCTGGTGGGTCTGGATTGTATGTGGATAGTAACCAGTCTACATACTGACAAACTATATGTGAAGCTTTTTCACCATCAAGTATCTGCTGATTTAGTTCAAGTAAATCTGGAGTCTCAGTATTATCAACTGATTTTTCAGCCAAGAAGCCTTGGAGAGCTTTTTCAGATAGTTCACATAGCCCAGGATCATTTTTCAGTTTAGCAACACCATGGCAATGAATACTGCCTCTGGCTTGGTATTCAAATCTATACCAGTGCCACTCAGCATCTAATGAGTTATACAGCCAGTACTTAATAAAGTGTTCTAGACGTTGAGTGAAAAACCAGTCAGTAATGTGTGGATTGTTTATGACATTCTGCCGCCTCTGCTCAGCAGTGTTATTGTTATCACTACTAAACAGTGTATGTAATTCAGGCCAATGCATGTCTGCAGAAGAAAATGTAAAAAAGAATGTTGGGGGCCCAGCATGGCTAATTATTGCCTTTAAATCTTCTTTAGCTTTTTGCCAATAAGCATTTGATCCAGTTATGTTACTAAGATAGCGTGATATCTTAGATAAAAAAATATTGGAATTATTATTAGCTGCCATTTGTTGCAACTGCTCTGTTGTAAGATGTGCTTCCCCGGGATTTTGTTTCAGGAATATTCCTGTTTGTTGTAAAATTCGCTTTCTCTGAATCATATTCAAAGCCCAGTAGGCAAATCTGGGGTGTGTGGCAAAGCGGTAACACCATTTACCATCTTTCTTTTCTGCATACTTTAAAAGGTGTTAATTTTTATCCCCAAATGGTACATCTTGGTGAAGAGATGGATTAGTAGGGTCACCCGTCCCATCTGGGAATAGAGTTGGGAAAGCCAGTGTTGCTAGAAATGGAGTGGTGTACTCATTAATCGGCTCATTATCTACTGTTGGCCAAGACATACTGTGTTGATTGTGATGGCTATAAGATAACTGCTGCTGAACAGCTTCAATTTCTTGCTGCTGGTATTGGGGAATAGGAAGAAAGCTACTCATTTCTGTTTGTTCATTGTAAACAATGTCTTCTTCATTTTGAGGACCAAAGTCAGGGTTAGAAGAATCAGTGTCATCATTTTCTGTTTCAACTGAGATAAGATCATGTGGAACACCATTCTCAAGCAGACAGTTCAGAGAGTTTTCGTTCACAACTACACCTTTGTAATGTGGATTATTATGTATAAGCCAATGCAATGCATCAGCCACATTCTGTCTTCGAACTAACACATCTTTAAAGTTGTTGTCCTTGCCTTTCATCTTAACAACTATAACAGATAAATCTTTTGGATATCTTGGTAAGGAACTAGCCAGTTCTTCTACGCGCTGAGGCAAATTGATGCAGTGGCCTGAATAACCTCTTTGCCCACCAGGTTTTATATAAACTCTCATTATAGGAAGTGCACGTGCAATAAGCATTTCTTCTACTTGGGTGAGACCCTGAAGTTCACAAGGGACTGCAGCAGGAATCATGTTATTTCCTCTTGAAAATTTCTTTGGGTGTTTCTTGTCTCTTTTGCATCTCAAACAATGATACTCAGAAGCTGTACGAGTATTTGAAGTGGCTGTTAAAGGCCATGCTTCCAGACAGACTGTGCACTGGACAACATTGTACTCATTAGACTTATGAAACAAATCGACATTTTGTAGTGCTTGTTCTTTTTCTATTATTGGGGTCCAGCAATAATTATTGTCTTGGCTTGTATCATGAGTTTGTGTATCATTTTGGCATATGTCATCTGTTGCTTTGGCAAATTTATTTTGGTTTGTGAGAGGTTCACTGTTTCTCGACTTTTTCTCGACAGTGTCTTTGGCCTTTTGTTTAGCATAATATTTTCTACGGTTAGCAAGCCTAACTTCCCTCTCTTCAAGTGTCTCCATTGATCTAGATAGATGATAGATTTTTCTTCTCTTAGCAAGCTTCTGCTGTTTTTGGTCATCAGATTCAATTAACTTTGACTTTAGGTATTTTAACTTTTTTCTATTGTGACTGTTTTTCTGTGGCACTGTTGAAACATAGTGTAGCTCATTAATATACCCAAGGAAAATTGTTCTTGGTTGTTCCTCATGAACAACAGGAATGATAGCTGTACCATCTGGTTTATTAATATCTGACTCGGTGATATGAATGATGCAGTTATGAGCATTAGACACTGCCTGGATAATTATATTGTCACACCATGTGCCTGGTTTTGACATTTGCTGAAAGTAGTTTTCCCAAGTATTATCAGAAATACTCTCAATATAAAACTCTGGATGATCATTTAAATGCCTGATACCAGCCATACGAATTTCAAAGTGAAACTCAGGTGTTCCATAGAGTTGATGTGAAACTGACTTGAAAAAACAATCTCCACTTCCTCCAACATCATAAGGCATCAAACTTATGCTTGATAGCCTCTCGATTAGAGAAGTCCAGGCCAAAGTACAACTGACATTCTCAGGAGGCATACCTCCTTTTAAACTTGAAAAGTTGAAAAGACCACTACAAAGACAATCGTTTTCAGTGAAGTCTGATTTAATTTCTTGTTTGCAACTGGCATACAAGTACTTGCATCTTCTTTCATATTTGTGCTTCTTTAGAAAAAACACATACTTACAATAAAATTGTTCCCTGTTAAACCACAGGCACCAATTCATGAAATTGTTACACAAGTCTCTCATAAATGACGACTTTGGAACACTATGTCTCAGCACATGTTGAGCACTTTTTCTGTATAACCTTCTTTTTAATAGTCTAAGAACTCTATGAACAGGAATTCGAGAGGGTTCTCGGTCTCTTTTCCTTTTCAAGGTCTCTCGGTCTCTTTTCCTTTTAGTTTCTTTGATGACCACAGTATTATCATAGTTGTCAGAAATGGTCAGTAGAGAAGAACACTTACTGTTCTCAGTGCTTTTCGGAAGTACATGTAAAACATTACTAATATCACTAACAACACTACTGAAAGCTTGAAAGGTATCATTCATCAAAGCTTGTGTCATCAGAGCATCATGACCCAAAGATTCAAAGGCATAATTCATCAAAACTTGAAGAGCTTGTGTACGACCCACAGCATTGCGTTTGCTAGCGATATTACTCCTTGGATTAATTTCGCTTGACCGAACTGGTCTCATCTGGCCATCACTTGGCAACTGACTGGCATAACACCGACGAACATAGCTCGGTTCCTTCGTGTTTTGATCACAAGTCATGACCACGTGGCTCAAATAGGGCCGCCGACCCGAATAAGTCGGTGATAGTGTTTTGAGACAAAAAATCATGTCTTTGGGCCACCGCCGAGCCAAAAAACTCGGTGGGTTATATAATTCATGACTGCAAATCACAGTCATATGGCTCAATGGCCGCTGGGTGAAAGAACGGATCAGTTTGTGGTCTTTGTGATGACGCATCTTCAGCGAGCAGGTTAACACACATCGCGACAAAGCGATGTCGAACTGTGCGGCCGTACACACTTTCTTAATGCTTTGATGAATACAACCTAAAAGATTTTTAAACAACATAACATTTCTCTTATTGGAAAGCAATAATCAATGTTACTTACCCAGTGAAAGGCACACCGCAACCAAGAACCAGACACAACGCAACCAAGCACAACGAAGGCGGCACACTCCCTGCACTTCGCTGTACGCGAAAACGAGACCACGCGAAATGAAGACAAATTGTGCCCGAGGCCGACCCTGACAAATGCAATAAAAATGCCCGAGTCCCACCCGGACAACCCCTGAAAAATGCAATAGGGGAGTACGTTTGGCTGTCGACCCAAAAAGGTTCAAATTATCTTGGTATGGTAGGCCACAGGAACACCAACCAAGATTATGATGGCGTTCTGCGAACGCAATTATCTAGTCAGTGTAATTTTTTATAAACAAGCATTCTTTAGGTGCAAGAATCAATCAACAGAGACAAAAGAAGACCGAGTTTTAACCAACAAAATTTTCCCGCGCCATACTCTATCGATCCAAAATTCGTGGAGAACTTTGTTGTGAATTTTGCGATTTATTTATAGTCGTACGACCGCTCGCGCCACCCGGTTACATATGCCCAAGCTCGGAGAATTCGTCCGTTACAAAACGAAAACATCATTTAGAATCGCTTGGCATTTCTGAACAAAGATCGAATACTCTCGAGAGGTTTCAGTGATAATTTTTGTGGAGATAATCCCGTGAGAGTTGACTCGGCGAGTCAGCACGATTTTTTTTCTTAGTCATTAGGACTTCAACACGGACAAAGTGTGTAATTCATTATGAATTCAGTAATTATTCCTCACATGCACAGTTTAGAGCTCCCCTGGCGCATCCAGTTTCTTTTCGTCGATCAAAACCTGTTTTGAATCAGCCAAAACGAAACTTTGAACGTGGCAGTAAAAGATGGCGTCAAAAGAAAACGCTCATCAACCCTTTCGAGCAAAAATATTGAATGAAGCTTATCATTTTATAGTTCCTGCTCCGGTGATAAATAAATTATATCTCTTGAGTAAACGCCATGGTTTATCTGTAGTTACCCGTCACAAAAATATGCTACAATGCAACTTCAGCCTTCCAGAAATTTATTCAAGTAAAAAACACAGACTTTGCATTGTTTGACTGAAAAGACAACACGCATCACTGATCACTGATCACTTGATCGATCATGCTTTCGCATTCCCTTCCCCCCTTGCGCGCCCATTGTTTTTCAGCAGAGAGACGTCTGGGTACGAGGCAGGCCGGGCCCGGCTCAGAATACCAAAACGAAATAAAACCAGTCGATTTACACCACTCGCATGGAATTGTCTTAATGTTAAGGTCTTTCTGAATATATTTCGCTTTGAAACGGGAAACTTTCGTGCAAGAACGGCTTGCTTTCTACTTGTAAACAAAGAGCTCAAATTACGGCAAGAGTTTAAAATTTGCATAAAAACCTACACAAACAAGATCTGGAGCGTTTACCATTTGTATGGAAAAACCGGTTATTCCGGTGGAAAAACAAATGGAATGGTTCATCCCAACGGAAATTTTCCGGGGAAAAGGTAATACCTTAGAAGGTATTTCCTTTTTCTCGCTTTCACCGGAACGACCGGAATTTTCTGTACCATTTGTTTGCATCACTAGTTCCAGGCTTCTTCGCGAAATAGGGGAGCTCGAAGATGGCGGATCACTTTGAAGAATGAAATTTACTCCGAGTTTGTTCATGTGAAAATTGCCACTTTTCTTTGACTATATTGACAGATTTCCCACAGCATGACTGCGAAATTACAGGTGGATGGACATTTTTGACTGCCGGTAGTTGTTTTACTTTAACTTTTACGAATCGTGCTTGCTGCATGCTTGTTATGGGATAACGATTCGCATAATTGAAGTTGTAAGTAGCAAAGAATCAGAGCTGTAATTCTAGAGTTAACATGAGCGAACTAAAGTAAATAAATAAATGATTGTTATGGTAAATTGGAGAATTGTAGCAGGGCTTGAAAGCATACAATCGTGTTTTAGGGTAAGTTTATAAAAGTATTTTTCTGTTAATTTTTCCCGCCACCATTTTGTTTTTTACTCCAAGTGCCTCTCGGCATTTTGGTAAAATAGAAATGGTACAGATCATTCCTGTTCCGTTTCCTTCAGTAAGGAAGGTCCAGTTCCATTTGTCGAAAAATTCTAACCGTAAATTCAATTCAAATGGTAAGCGCTCCTGATCAGATCTCTCTGAATTGCGGAGAATACAACATCCATGTTTTGCCCTCTGAATAAAAAGAATCATATTAAAAATATATGTGAGCTTCAGATTATCGAAACCGACGAGAAACCGGTTTTCACTTTATGGCCAGCATTTGAGACTCCCAATGGGACTCTGTCTAAGTGTAAGCATGTCCCCAAATAGGGTGTGTCTATATATCTCTAGAATCACACCTAACTCCTGTAGATCGGCCTGTAGAACCCATAGATCCTATAGAACCCATAGATCCTATAGATCCTGTAGAACCCATACACTGTAGATCCTATAGAACCCATAGATCCTATAGATCCTATAGAACCCATAGATCCTATAGAACCCATAGATCCTATAGAACCCATAGATCCTATAGAACCCATAGATCCTATGGATTCTATAGAACCCATAGATCCAATTCCAGAGATATATAGACACACCCCATTTGGGGACATGCTTACACTTAGACAGAGCCTTTTATCTTATTTTCAGAGTCATCAAAGGCAAAAATGACTGCAAAAAAATAACTAGTGACCTTAAATTACTAGTTTTGCTAGTAGAAAAAATCTTACTAGCAGACTGAAAAATTAAGTTTGACCCTGGTTATTTCTTGCCAATACAACACATTGCATAGAAAAAATGGTTTGCATCATGGTTTTCATACAGTTATTATGATACCAAAAGAAATTAACTTGTTTTGGAGTATCAGTTCTCCTTTAACCCTGAAACTAACCCCCCCCCCCCCCAGGTGAAAATCCTCACAGGATCTTCAGGGATCTTTGAAGATCTTCAAAGACCTGTCAAAGATCCTTAAAGATGAAGATCTTTAAAGGATCCTCACAGGATCTTTGAAAGATCCTCAAAGATTCTTCATCTGCAATTTCTTGTAGAATGTTTTACAAAGATCCTCAAGGAATTGATGAAGATCTTGAAAGGATCTTAGCAAAATATCCTTGTGAGGATCTTTGTAAGGATCCTTTAAGATCCTCAAGAATTTATAAGGATCTTTCAAGGATCTTAATAAGATCCTTTGAAGGATCTTGCCATAATCGGGTTTTGGGGTTTTACACATGGAAGCCATTGTGACATCATCAATTCACATGTCGCAAGATAACTTTGACATGCAGTTGATGCAGAACGGATAGATCTTTGCATTCATGTATCAATTTTGGGAATCGGTCAAATTCTTCTGGAGTTTTTTTTGCAAAATCAGTGCCAAATTTGGCTCACATACTGGACATTCTTCCAGATTCATTTCTCGTGTTCCTTAAAACATTTGGGTCAAAACTTTTCCAGCTAAACTAGAAAGTGTATAAATAGCTGAAGATAGCAAGTAAAGAAAGGGACGGGTCAGAGATGAAGGGAAAAGAGAGATGGAAAAAAAGTCAAATGGGAAAACACTTTTTTTTAAAGTCTAAAGTCTCGAACTACGCCTGCTTCAAAGACAAAATTGATTGTTTTTACTCAGAAACTACATATGACCTTGCTCCAGTTCACAAATACGTTTTTTTAGGGCAGGAAACACCTATTTTGGCCCAAAAATGCACAAAAACCCAACCTTTTTCGCCCCCAAAAAGCTTGTTTTGATTGAAATTCCGCAATTTAAGGGTTAAAGGCAGGAACAATGACGAGTAACAGGGAACGGGGGACAGGTAATCTTAAAATGTGGGATATCTCTAAATCCTGAAAATCACTAACCTTAATTTTTTTTACTAGATATAACACCTTTATTGACAAAAAATATATACATTTCAAGTTACGTTAAGTTACATTAAGCTGCTGTATTAAAGAAAAAGAGTACATGTAGTAGAGATGATACTGTCGCAATATACTGGTAATAATAATAACAATAATAATTAGGTGACAATTGTTTCAATTTGAAAGGTTAAGTTAAAAGGAAACGTAACCAGATCAGCGTGAGATTAGGCTGCTTTATTGATTTTCCATGTTACTTTTAGTTTAGAGATGCATTCGTCTAGGTCGAGTTTTCTTTCAAAGAACTTACTTGCGTAGATATAATGTTTCACGTGCTGCAGGAGTAGAGAGATTTTTCTATTTAAACGAGGACCTGACTCCGGTGGTAGATGGCAAACATTTAACATTATTTGTTCCAAAGTAGGTCGATATTCATGTTATGCTTCATGTTAAACCAATTTAAAATTCCATCTTATAACTTTCGAGTTGAACTACATTCCAAGAAGGTATGTTCTATAGAGTCTGACTCATGACATTCAAAACAGCTATCATCATTTGCAATTCCAAAGCGTTTTAGTTCTTAATTGGTAACCAGAATTTGGTGCAATAGTTTGAAAGAGAATTGTCCAAGCTTGTTATCTGAGGTTTTTTGGATATAGTATTCATGCTCTTTTCCCAGTTCTTCGCTATTTCGTCATTAGTCTTCACCCAACTTTTAACTGCAGTTGGCGAATCAGTGTTGTTTTCTTCAAGTAATAATCAATAGTAGTCTTAGTTTGCAACACATTTTTGAAAAAAAAATACAGATTTATCTTTTGAGAGCTGAAAAGCGTCATCCTCCTGTTCTGATATTCGTAAGGAGATATGAGATTCCGAAGCCTTGTTCTTGGTATAGCTGAAATAATTTGTTGATACCTCAAGAAGTTTGTATTTACCTTATACTTGTTATTAAGTACAGCTAAAGTAAGAAAATTCCCATTGCTGTCTAGAATATCTTGAATATGGTGAATGTTTCTATCAGACCAGGTTTTCCAGAAAAAAGACCTTCCTTCAATGGTTATATCCTTGTTGTTCTATATTATAAACGTTTTTCCCTAGGTATCTTCAAATTTATTTCGCAGATCACCGAGATAATTTAGCAGATCCCTATAAAAGATGGGTAGTTTCTGACCAAGACTGTTCACATTGTAGTTACACTCTAAAACAAAAAATAATGCACCAAGTTTTGAGAAGTAATAATTTGGAATTACTTTCCAGGTGTCATCAGAACTTGTTGAAAACCTACTGATCCAACTTAGGCGAAGGGCTTTGATCATAGTTTTAAAGCAAAGAAAATTCAAACCATCCTTTGAAAGTGGCTGGTAGAGGACATCTCTCTTAATTTTATCTTTCTTGTTTTTCCACAAGAAAGCGAAAAGTTTAGATTGGACCTTCTGAATAATTGGATCTGGAACATGAAGCATTGAAGCAGCATAAATCAGCTGTGAGATCCCTAGTGACTTAACAGGCATTGTTCTTCCATAAAGAGTTAGGTCACGAGATAACCATAAATTGAGTCTGGTTTCCATTTTCTGAATCTTAAGAAAGAAGTTGCTATTGTTGTTTTTGGAATCGTCATAGGATAGATGGGTTCCTAAAAATTTGATTGGGTCGCGTGGGCATTCGAAACTCAGAATTTTTTGTCTATTACTTTTGTGGGAGCCAATCCACATGGCTTTTGTCTTCATACTATTAATTTCCAGGCCTGAGATAGTGCCAAAGTCAACAATTAATTTTAAGGACTCTCTGATTGATTCTGTATCTCTTGCAGTTGTATCGTCCGCAAATTGGGATATTTTCGTTTCTTTGTTATCGGGAATTTGAACGCCTTTGCATAATTCGCTTTGTCGAATTTTGGCAGCTAAGAGTTCTGCTGCAATAACAAAAATAAATGGACTTACTGTAAGGGGCAACCTTGACGAACACCACGTGAGACTTTAAAGTACTTTGTCATAAAGCCTGCATTCATTACACCACTTTCAACGTTTGAGTAAAGAATTGTTATCCACTTTCTAATTTTTGGACAAAAGTTAAAGAATTCCAAGGAGTTATGTATGAAATCCCACTCGATAGAGTCAAAGGCTTTCTTAAAGTCGAGAAATACGAAGATTCCTGGGAGTTTGTTGGTATCGATCTGTGTATTCCATAATACATGTATCACACAATAGTCTTACATTTTGACCAATATATCTTCCTTTAATAAACCTGGATTGATCAGAATGGATAATGTTTGGTAAAATTGGTTCAAGTCGTTTGGCGATTGTTTTAGCCAGAATTTTATAATTAACATTGAGTAGAGTAATATAGGGCACCAATTAAACAAATTGATCAGATAAGAATCATCTTTGGGGAGTAATGTTATCACACCTCTTCTTTGTGAAATAGATAATTGGCCATTGATGAAGGTCTCATTGTAACAGTCAAGAAGGTGCTGGCCAAGTATTTAAAAAAAGGCTTAATAGAATTCCTTAGTGAAGCCGTTTTCTCCAGGTGTTTTATTGTTCTGAAAGGATTTTAGCGATGATTCCAGTTCTTCAAGTGTTAATTCAACTTCTAGAACGGAGTTTTCCTGATTGTTTACTTTCGGTGTGGCAACACCGTTAACAAAATCTGAAAAGTGTTTCTTTGAGTCCATCTGTTGGGTTTCATGAAGTTGTGATTTAAGAAGCTCGCTGTAGTATAATTCTATTTCTTCATTAATTTCCTTTATGTCTGTTATTACATTATTCTTTGTTTTAAGTTGTAGAATGACTTTTTTTGCATAGTTCTTTTTTTCAAGGTTAAAAAAGTATTTTGTTGGTTTTTCTTCTTTTTCTACCCAGCGGGCTTTCGATCTAAAAATTGCTTCTTTACCAATTTTTTCAAACATGTCTTCAAGTTCTTGTTTGCATTTCTCGTATTTGTCCAAGGTTTGCGCACTGAGGTCTAGATTGTTGCATATCAGGTAGTGAAGCTTTTGTAGCCTGTCTTGGATTAAAGCCTCCCTTGTTTTAAATTCCTTTCGTGTTGACTTGGAGTAGGTTATCGTTTTTGAACGAATCTCCATCTTGATTAGCTCCCACAGAAGTTGTTTACTTTCAACCTTTTGGTAGTAAACTAAGGTTCCTCGTAAACATTCTTTTATCGAATTCTTATAAGCCTCATCTTCTGGTAGTTCGTTATTAAATTTCCAAGTCCCTGGCCCTCTTTTAAATGCATCTTGAACAGTAATGCTGAGGAATATTGCTTTATGGTCTGGAGCATTTGAAATTCTGATCTCGGCCTTGTTTACAGCGTTCTGGAGGACTCGTGTAATCAAAAAGAAATCAATTCTCGATTTCAATTTCAGTGGTTTAGACTCGTAGGTAAATGCTTTGGTTTTCGGGTGCTTTAACCGATAAACATCGATGAGGCCTAGTTCTTCCATGAGGTTAATGACAGCGTTTCTGTAGCTTGTTTCTTTCCACGGTAAACCGCCACATTTATCTATTGAATTCAGAGTTGTATTCCAATCTCCTGTAATAATTAATTTGTCAATGTCTATGTTCGATATTAAGATTTTGCCTATTGATTGCATAAATGCTATGTGTTGTCGGCACTCATTTGGAGCAAATATTGTAGTAATGTATATATTTTCATCACCTACAACATCCTCGGCTATTATGTATCTACAGTACCTTCAGGATCAACTTGTAAACATTTTAAAGAAAAAAGAGAACCTTTGTAGCATGCAAACGCCTTTTGAATGTTCACTACCATGTGAGAAAAACATATTTCCACCCCATTCAGCTGGCCACACACTTTCGTCAAGTTTCCTGTAAGCAAAAAATGTCAGCTTTTTGTAGCTTTAGATAATGTTGTGTGTCAGTCAATCTCCTTCCATCAATCCTTTGATCAGTTGTACTCATTGAGCATGCTGTCACCAGTGAAAGCTGTAGCAAATTTAAAATAATTAAGAATTGCTCATCTTACGGAAGATTAACGATAATAAATGGCTTTATTTCTGTGAGTACAATGATTTTGCATTTCTTATGTTCTTATTAATTTTGTTTGCTAAGGGAAAATTTCCAAGGCAAGACTGCAAGCACTGCACTGGAGGAGACCCCCCCACCCCTCCCCTCTAATTTTAAGAAAAAAATAATCTATGAATGGACTTTTCGAAATGCTTTGTTCATAAAATCTGCTTTTCGATCAAGTTCTCGATGAAAAGTAAAAGTAGCCAATACCAGATTGAGTGGAGACGTGACTGCTTCTTCTGGTAAAACTGGCAACCAGTGCAGCTGACGAACAATCATTTTGTGCTGCTCGAAGATTGAAAACCTGGCTCCATTCTACAATGAAGCAAGAAAGGTTTAAAGAACAGACAAACTTTGCTTTCTTTATGTGGCTAATGAGTTTGTTGGTTGTCTATAATGACAATTGAAAAAGAAATTTGGTAGCTTAAAAAAATTGACTTTAATCATTAATCTTATCGAATCCTATACATGATACTCAGCCATTATTTTCCTTGTTGTCATCAATAGCTCCTTCAAGAGCGGTTATTTGTTAGTTTTGCATAATTGTTACTATGTTTAGAAAAGGCTCGGGTCTGTAGAGTTATAAGGTGTCGAAAAGGCTTCTCTCTGTTGAGTTGAGCTTGTGATTGTTGGGTAGAAATAAATGGCAGTGTTATGGATAAGTTACCCAACATTGAATACATTGTTGTTCGACATACGATTACTGCAATTTTTGATGCAATTTCCGTTCATTTTAGTTGACTTACATTCGAAATTTTTGTAAAGGGGGGAATTCCCCCGGGACCTCCCTAGGTGGCTTATGCTTACACGTTTGCTTTAACCCTAGCCTGTGAACAGGCTTCATTTTGGGGGAATTGGGTTAGGTTAAAATCGGCGAGCGAAGCGAGCCGAGCGCGGACTAGGGAAGAGGGAAGGGGCGGCGAAGCCTGTGGACTCGCCTTTGATGCCGCCGTTCCATGATACCAGAGTCTGGTATCATGAGCTGATTGTTCAGATCACTTGGTGTTGACAGGCATGTGGTGATCGACGACACATGTTGACATCTCAGATGCCTGGCGCCCTACATTTGCATAATTATTCCATTTGCTGGCCAAATGATAAACAAACACGTCGACTCGTTGCATGCAATTTTCAGATCTCGATTTGGAGAAAGCTTTGAACGATTCGTTGCGAAATTTTTCGCATATACCGAGACTTAAAGAAGAGCAAAAGCTGTGTCTAAAGTCTGGCAAAAAAGCAAGATGTTTTTGGAATTTTGCCGACTGGATTTACAAAACAGTCACCATGTGCAGATTATCTGTTGGATGCCAGATCAAACGCCATTACAAAACAACAGAGGTTTATCCTAGCTCCACTGAGACACACTACTCAACTACAGAACTTACTAAGGAGCTAAATTAATAATTCATGATTTCATTGCAGTGGAATTATAGACTACGGCTTTTTTAGACTCGGATCTATATGCCTATTATACCGTGTGGCCGAAAACACTACACTGTATAATCCGCCGAGATCAAAAGGTCAATATCATCGAAGAGAACAAATTCATAACTGCGATTCTCTCTGAATTCTTACTGGGAAAGCTTTATACTTTAGGCTTTTTGAATACTTTTTAGCGAAGAGTGGGAGTCGTGTTTAGCCTGTCTTTTTTTATACTACTACCGATGCATTCAACCGAATAAAAACATGACAACTTGTTGACATATTAATTAACTTGTTCACAATTATAATAACAGGATAATTACTTGGGGGCGGAACGGCGGCATCAAAGGCAAGTCCACAGGCTTCGCCGCCCCTTCCCTCTTCCCCAGTCTTTTAACCTAACCCAATTCCCCAAAAAGAAGCCTATTTACAGGCTACTTTAACCCCTTCACTTTAAAATCTTCTCCTCGGACTCTGGACACAGTACTTGTAACATCACCTTCAAATCACTATTCAAAAATCAGTCGCGAGAAAAATAGTTCCTGAATTTCATTTTTTAGGTTCATTTAAACATTATTAACAAAAAAACTTTAAAGATCACACAAACTGCCCATACTAAGATGGTGTCCAGCTTCCCATGAATAAGGTTTTTTCTGTTTTATTATTTTTGAAGAAAAATACAGTAATGTCAAAGTATTTACCTAGAAAATCCCTTGTAAATGATGGGTTTGATCGACCCATCTCTCTCTTCTAGTCAAAGTTTTTTTCAGTTTTTTTTAAACATTTTACCATGGATACTCTAACATTTAAAATAAATAAGAACAAGTTGAACTGAGAAAAAGTATTAATGGAGAATGGTAAGAAACCCTTATCCTTAATTTTGCCTGAGGAGGGGGATGTTAGTACTACAAATTGAACAATGCATTAGAGTGATTTTTGTAAGGCCGTGAAAGTAGTTACTAAGTTAGTAGGCACTAGTAGACACTATTAGACAATAATTCCATTGTTTTCATTTGTTTAGTTTTAGCTAATTTTGATTAAGTGCTAGATACTGTTTCACAGTCTTACGAAAATCACTCTATAAACCATCAAAGTGACTTGGGCAATCAATTATTTCAAGCTCAGCAATCTGCTAATCTAATTATCTGAAATTATTATTCATAACAGTAATTCCAAAAGCGCAAATTGTTTGCTTCACTGCTTTTAAACAGCTCAAGTTGTTTGTTTCACTTCTTTTAAACAGTTCAAGTTGTTCGTTTCATTTGAAAAACGCCCATGTTGTTTGCATCACTGCTTTTAAATTGCTTATAAATTGGGCAGAAAAAAGTTGGGATTTTCAAGTGGTTTATAGCCTAAGGCGAAGTGTTAGTGACATCATATCAGTTGATATAGCAACTTCAAGGTCATGGATGACTGGATTTATTTACAACATAAGAAAAAGGAAAATGACAAAATGAAACATACCAAGTAAAAGGAACTTACATTATTGCCGGGTTTGGTGAGAGTTCCATTCAATAATGATTTTGTTTTCTTTCTTTTCGAGCAATAGATAAATAGAAGTATTAAGTTGACTTTAGTAGTTGTTTGGGGATGGCTCAAATACGGTTTTTTCAAACCCCTAAATAAGCAGTCCTCACGCGTTCGGTCCGCTTATTTAGGGGTTTGAAAAAACCGTATTTGAGGCCATCCCCAACCAACTACTCTGGATACCCCTCCCTCAAACCCCGTAAGATGGGGTCAAATGCGTTTTTTCCCGAGCCCGCCCGCAACGGCAAGCGAGACATAACCAATTGGAGAAACCATACACCCCTTGTATAAACACGATGGCGAACAGAGCTATGGCTGCTGTTGAGTTCTTGTCCCTGAAAGGAATCCCTTTGAAAGAAGGCGATGATGTCTTTGCAAAGAACAAAGGGACGTTCGAATACAACCCTTGCAGATATTGTGGTTTAAACTTCACACAAGGCCACTCACTCGTGGAGCATCACAAATATTCTTGCAAGAAGCTTCAAACAGAAAAATGGCCGAAAGTGATTTGCCCCAGTTGCAATCGAGCAGTTTCTAAAACAACAGTTTACAAACACAGAAAAAATGGTTGCCCGCCTTTGAAAAGAAATCCTCGAGCTCTTCTCAGACATGAGGCTGATTTGGTTGTTCGAGATGTTTTTGCCGAGTCATATGTCAGCTGGCATGAGCTGAATGCATGGCTTGATGAGCAAGAACAAGAACAAGAACCATTTAAAAGTTTAGAGGCTCTTGATCCTTTAAACGACATCCGCGACTTAAGCTTTGTTTCGGATTACCTCGCAGGTAAGAAATCCCTCGCAACGTTTCAAACGGAGTTGAGTGGTTATTACCAATTGAAAAAACGCCTGGACTTTGTATACCAATGATGGCGACAACACAAATGTTCATGAACTTTCTCAAATCGAGAAACACTGGTCTGAAACAAAAGAGTGCCGACTGGGTGAGAGCCAGACAAAACTCCATCGGTGCATCAGAGATCTCTGCCTTGACAGGATGGTCGCCGTTTGAATCACGGCAAAGCTTGCTCTTAAAGAAAATACAGCCAACAGATATGCTCAACAATGCGGCTTGTACCTGGGGCAATCTGTTCAAACCGCTTATTCACAAGTATTTTGAGCAAAAACATTCTGTTTCCGTTTTTGGTTACAGCATCTCTCTTAATCTAGCAAGAGAGCATCCGCTTTATCGAAAGGTCACTTGTAGTCCAGACGGCTATTTTATAGACAAAGATAACACCTTAAGATTGTTAGAGTTTAAATGTCCGTTCAAGCGAAAAATAGCTATTAATAGAATTCCTAGTTATTATAGTGATCAGATACAAACAGGGCTTGCTTTGAGCGGTGATATGGTAAACAAAGGTCTGTTTGTTGACGGCTATTTTAGAATGTGTTCTTTAAACCAGATTGATCCAAGTTTAGCACACAATCATTCTCTCAACGGAGGAAAAGAATATAAAACGAAGTGTAACACACGCTTGCGTGGGGAGTTTGTTATTTATTTAGCAAACGGACGATAACAAGAAACCAAAGGTCAATCATCGATGTCGGCTCACTCACATCGAAACAATTATTTGAGAGAATTATGTCTTCCATTGCTGAGAAAGATATAATGGTGTTGTTATGGCGCTGTAAGAATGTCGTTTAGAAAACAGGACGAAGACGAGGAGTTTTTGCGTTATAACCATATGCAAAAAGTGTTTTCAGAGGGTTCAGAAAGCCCTAAACCAGTAGCTATGTTCGCATGGAAGCTTCTGGATATAACTGAGATTGGGGCGCCAAAGCAACCAAACTTTTTGAATAATATTCAAACGTCGGTCGAGCGTTTTCATAACAGCTTGGCAAGCCTTCGAAAAAAAATAACCGAACACTCTGAAGAGGCAACTGAAAGCTATCACAGCCCTAAGAAAAATGCTGCCGCTGTAAGGGCTGGAGATGAAGAGCAAATGTTAGCATTTCTCATGGATAAACTTGCTCAAGGTTATTAATGCCCACGGCATTAATAGCTGCTGTCCAATACCATTCATTTCTTAGACGTGTAGCGGGATTCTGATGTCTTATGTATGATAAGATTTTGTGTTTTCTTGGCCCTTCTGTTAAAATTAGCTTTAAGAGCTTATGAATTATGAACTCATAAGACATCACGCTTGGAAGATGATCTCTTATGCTTGAGTAAACAAAGTTAATTTGCTTAATTTCGTCATCGGTTAATCTCTGAGGGGGTTCCCCTAGGATGCAACTCAACAACATAGTTGTGTGTTTATTGAAATCACTGCGTTTTATTTTTTTTAAGAATGTTTCGTAGAGCGTCAATTGTTAAAAATGATGGATGAATATTTCGTTTTGCCATTTCTTTACGTATTTCTAATAAAACCTTCTCACTGCCTCTTATGCTTTCTAAAGAGTAATTTCCGAGTAACTGATCAAGGCGATATTTAAAATTATAATTTATTCTGCATGGTGTTTTAACTTTCATATTTTTTTCTTTATCGTAGAGGTCTTTATGAGAAAAGACAGCTCCGTATATTGTTTCAATGCGGTTGCATTCTCTGCAGACAAGTTCTGTTGAATCACGAATGCGTGTAAACGATCCACCACAGCTTTGACACGATTCAATGCTTTTATCTGTGCTGCCTAGAATGATAACAAACTTGTTTTCGCGATATTGTTGGATTAATTCTTGTCTCGCTGACAAACTAAGATCTTCGAAAATGATTTGAAGTTTTTCTGTTAGTTGTGCTCGGTGAAGCTCTTTTAGATAACTGCTGTCATAAAAGCCACGCAGCATGGCTTGCTGGTGTTTTTTATCCAAGACATCTAGTTGAGTCTTGTATTCGTTATTTTCATCCATACGTCTAACAATAGACAGTTGCGTGATAAAGCGCTCAACATGTTGCGCCTCAGTCATGTTTATTTTTAGAAGATGACAAATGTTCAATTGGGGAAAAACAAATGACGTATGAAATTCTTGAGTGCCCCTGCGTTCCAGAGCGCCCCGTTTTCAGCTTTTTCAAAAAATAAAAATTTCTAAAAAAAAAAAATTTTTTTTTTGCTTTCTGAAAAACCTGAAAACGGGGTCACTCAAGAATTTCATACGTCATTTGTGTGATTACGTCATATCAATACCCGCGGATCCAATGGCTTTATTCAAAAGACGTTCGTTCTTAAGTTCGTGTTGTCTATGATTTATCCTTCGAAATGTAGAGGGTAAATCCAGAATTTAATCTCTCAAATCGGACTTGGATGCTGCGGTGAGAAGATTTATCTTTTTTTGAAATTCTTGTTTGACTTCCTTGCGAAGTTCGTTTTTGAGTTTCTCTAGGTCTGGCGATTGTGTTTGAGTGGCAACATCTTTTGATGCCTTAACACCATCCCTGATTGCAGCTTTTAGTTCGTGATATTTTTCCACCTCACGAGTGATTATGGTGAATTCTGTATCACTGATCCTCTTGTCTTCCAGAGCCTTTGAGACCAGTTCATTGACAGAGTTGCGTTTAGCCAGGGCCAGTGTATAGATATTCTCGTGTTTAGTCACTTTACGATCTAATCGCTTGTTGACAGCTGTAAAGCCAACAGAGGACAGCCCACAAAGCGTGGCGACGCCGGCAAGTGCTGGACTTATAACAATTCCTAATCCGGTCAAAGCAGTGGCTAGAGCCCCTGATGACAACCCAACAGAAAGCGACCCAAGGCCAACCGCCGAGTAATGAACCAATGATTGGGTTCGTTTATATTTCTTTGCGACCTGACGGTAATGCTCGGCTTCGTCAGACAATTTCTTAAGCAAGTCAGAGATCTTTTTGAGCCGGAAATCTTCTGCATTGATTTGAGTGATCTCACGCATAGGGTAGAGTGGTTGTGTCTCGCTGTATTCGGGGGCCGATGGAAGCACATTGGCAGAACTCATGGCGTGGGTATATATATGATTTTTTAATTTATCTCAACTTCAAATTCTAAGGGCATGTCATTGAAGTTGAAGAGGTCATTGTTCTCATCCCTCACTGACAGTGTTATGCTATTTACATAATCACCAGACGAGACGTCACGCAAGACGTTCTGTTGTGTTGTCTCGTAGAGAATTTTCTCATAAGCTTTTCCACGAATATCAAACCGAGCCAAAACTGTCGAAGGCTTACCATTGAGGAGGTTTTGTTCTTTATCAACCAGATCACAGTGGATGAAGTAAGTGCTTGGTGCCCTTAAACGCTTGATGTAAGCGTTAAAATTAAATACAGGGTCTATGTCAAGCAATTCTGCCAGATTGTCACTAAACCTCAGACTTCTGCCGTTATTATTAAGGGACATGGCTCCGAGCGGTGTGTTTGTATCACTTGTTAGTTTTAAATGTTCGCGATTCTCTTTTAGGGCTTCAAAGATTTTCGCTAATCTATCAATAGTGTAATGACCTTGAAGTAAGGTCGCGCTATGTGTTGAATCATAGCTAATTGAAATCTTTGCTTCTTCTTTCAAATTATGCCACGAGTTGAAAATTGAGCAAGAGACAAGCCGGATGTATCTCGGCTTTTGAAGCGGGTGATAGAAGTAGATCGTGTGAGGGTTTGAAGGTGTGACAATTGTTAACACAACCATGATTGTTGTATATAATTACTTTTCAAAATATAAATATATACAATCATGTTTGGCAGACAGCCCTGTGGAATTTTTCCTAATTCAAATCTTGGTATAAAAATTGACGGCCGCAATTACGAGCCCCCACCCCCTTTTTATTCGCCTCCAAACGTCTATAGCCCTGTAAAGCCAAAGCCACACACAGATCCTGAAATGGCTTGGTTGAGTTCGCCGGAGGCTGCCAGGCTCTCTGCCGCGGCCAAGGCCAAGGCGATCTCAGACTTCAAAAAGCGTTTCCTGCGCGCCAATATGTCACACTTTAAAGTGCAAGTAGAGTTTAGCGACGACCACAAAACCGCCACAGGGGAAGTGCTTTACAAAGAGGGCCAAGGCTCATTTGCACTCGTTACAAGAATGCCCCACAAAGATTGGACTCAAGCCATGAAAGACGCTCTTGGTCTCCATTATGACGAGGGTTTTCCCTATCAGCTATCGTTGGGGCAACCAGAAAAGTCAATCCCAGCTGTTGATTTCTCCACCACAATAGATAAGGATATGATGATTGGCGCAATCTTGAACGACGAAGGGCAAAAGATTTACGTCACGCCAACTGATTATTTCACAACGAAATACAGAAATATCTTCAGGGACACACAGATTTCATTCACAACCGCGAAATACGGTAGAAAGTGGATGGGTGGACCGCATATGAGTTTTTGGCCACAACAACTCTCCTTCGCACTGTGGTGTGCAACAACCGGCTGCGGAATTTCGCGTGACATTCTATTCGATAAGAACTCCAGTCTATCCCTAACCCCCCAGCTCCGGTCGTTTTACCGGTTTCACGTTTATTTCACAACAAGGCGAATTCTTTACAAGATGGGTGGGGAACAAAGCGTGAGTGCTTTGCCAGACGACCCTCCATTCAACCAGAAAGACAACAAGTACAACATCGACGCGTACAAGAAGATTTGCATAGAGTTCGGTATCGACCCCAGTTCTGACTTCCGTTTCACATACAGCAAGAACCACGGTCTTGGGAATGTCTACATTTGGGCTTATGGAAAGGGCAACATTTCTACCGATTACACCTATCCAGACCCCGATCTAGCTCTGTTCAATGATGAGCGCGTGGCTGACAGAAAAGACCCCAACTTTCGCGCCAATGGAATATTTTTCGTCCGCAACGACCAAGGGGCGGACACCCAGTTCGAGCACTTTGTGCCAAATTACGCACAGGGGCTAACACAGCCAGGGCTCACGCGTATGAACCAATCAATCGAGGCCTTTGTGTACTGCATTCTTGGTTCACAAGCCAAAACCCGCAGCAGCATCATTGGAAGAGGAGGCCGGGCATTCAAAACGCAGAGAGTATTCCTCACCCATCTAGAGGAGGCCATAATACTGAACGACATCACAACAAGCGTACAGCGATACCAGCTTGCCATCCAAGCAACGAAAGTGCGCCTAGACTTTGCGACAGCACCCGGAAGCTGGCTCATGCCATCACGCATGATTATCAACACAGAGAGCGTGATCGGGTATAACAATAATCTACAGGAGGCAACGCAAGGGATGAAGCTGGGCGTAAACAATGATGTTAATCTGGGCACAAAAAAAGCCTCCCTTCGCCTCATGGACGGTGGACCGACAAAGATTAATCCACCAAACAGTCACCCATCAAACCCGATACATAAACAGGCCACACAGGCACAGGGCATCGCACCCAAACCAATGACCACACCCACACCACAACCAGCCCCCACACCACAACCAACCCCCACTCCAACACCGACCCCCACACCACAGCCCGACTCACATCACGTAAACAAGGCACTCATTGCTGTGGGTGCGCTTGCTTTGGCAGGCCTTTTCGTTTGGTCGAGATAAGTGTTCAAGACTTCGCACGCTTGGTGATCCTTTCAACAAGGAAGGCCACCACGGCAAGGATGAGCAGCCAGGCGTGTTCACCCAGAAAGGAGATGACCGACCCAGCCGCTTTGAAGATGAAGCTCACAATTGAGCCAATGAGGCCAGGCAGGGCGTTGGCTGCTTTTTTGCCAAGCTCTTTAAGCCCATTTCCAATAGCCTTGGTGGCCCTTGCCAGGCCATTCAAGGTGGCGAGTACCACAGCGCTGATGGTGATGCCAGCTGCCAGAACAATCGCTTGCAGGGTCCATCCGTATTTCTTGAAGATTTCTCTGACCCTCTCTCTCAAAGACATGCTCCTTTCACGCACATCAATTTCTGTATTGAGCCTTGCCAGCTCTTCTTCTCGCTCAGCAACCCGGGCTTCCGCGGCTTCTCTTTCAGAGGGGGAAGTGTCCTCAGCCTCTATGACGCGCTTGTCTTCAGCGTCCTGCCGTTCAAGCTCTTCTTTGTTCTGTTTCAGTTCGTCCAGTGGTTTTATGGCGTCCTTTTTTGCTCTAAGTTCCTCTAAGCGTCTTTCAAAGCCCCTTTCGTCAAGTTTGAGTTTGTCTATTTCTTTTTGTAGTTTGTCTGCTTGTTGAGCAGCTTTTTGCATCTTGTCCAGTTCTTTTCGTTTAGCTTGATGCTCAGCTTCAAGAGCTCTCTTTTCATTTTTCAGTCTTTGTATTGCCTCCGTATCCAGTGTCCCATGTGCATCTTCCAGTTCCTGAATCCGGTCATCAGCCTCTTTGATTCTATTTCTGATGGCATCCATGTCGCGGCAATTTTTTTGTACATCAGCAGCAATTTGTTCTTTTTGTTGTTTTTGCTTTTGTTTGGCTTCAAGTTCTTTTTAATTTGCTTGAAGTGCAGCATTTGTGTCACTGAACTCTTCATCCACAGACTTTCCGAGAGCCCTTTTAATCTCTTTGGTAAGACCAGCAGTGTTGAAAGTCTTTTCAAAATCCCCAGGTGATTTTGTTTTAAGAACATACCATTTATTTTTAGCCCTCATACTCACCTCGATTATAGCGCCTTCTCCTCCCGGCGCGTACCTAAGCTTAACTTTCGATACATCTGCATCTGGGTATTCATCACCAACCTCAGTCCATGCCGCGGCTTCGTTTGATGACATGTCTTCCTGGGTTATCACCCGCTGGCCTTGAGTAGGGCCTTCAATGAAAGAGGTTTCTTCAGTGCGGGAGCCTTGTTGTTCTGGGGGCAACCTTGTTCTTGTGGCCAAAGGCACTTGTTCGCTAGCCGGGGTGGAAGCAGAACCTGGTTCAAAGGGTTGCATGGTGTTGGGGCCTGTGTCTTGGTCCTGGGTCCATCGCCGTTCTTCTTCTGTCATTTGTCTCCACCCTTTGTCTAAAACAGGATCACCCCATGGGTTGTCATCGTCATCATCGTCATCCCCTGTGTCTGGGATAAGAGGGGTTTCCTCAGTTGCATCAGTTGGATCAACTTTGCCTTCCATGATGATATATAAATATAAATTTTAAAAACACAAATATATACCATGGCTGTGCAACCGAATTTACTTCCATCTCACAGTGAAAAGACACTGGGCGCCATGAAGGCAGAGCGAACCGTCAAACGCATCACATTCAACCCATCTGAGGCCAATCCCGGCGAAACACTGTACGTCTCGGTGCCCAAGCTGGGCGAGCACGATGTTATTGTGTCCGGCTCACTTGCACTGGTGTTCAACATCAACCTAGCCGGGCGCAATGCAAACAACTGTCTCGTGCAAAATGTTTCTCGGGCCCTGGTGGACAGGTTCGTTGTAAAGTTTGCAGCCACCACTGTCCAGGACACGATTGGGTACGACATCTACAAGATCTTCGAAGATCTATTCAAATCAACCGATGAGCGGGAAAATATGATTATGGAGGGCATCCAGAGTGTGGATTTGTGTAAGATCCGCTCTGGTGCTGGTGACAAGCCGACCTCAGGCGTGGCTGCGGAAACCAAGCTGGAGACAATATACAAGAATAAGTATCGCATCAAACTGGATCACCAAATCTTAACTGATCACGGAATCATATACCCTCAAGCGTTATATAACGATCTGGTCTTCGAACTAACCCTCGCCCCCGCAAACCAAGTTGTCCTGGGATCAGACACAAGCAAGCTCGTGTACAAGTTAGAAAACATCCAGCTGGAGTATGAGACGATCAGAAGTAAGGAGCTGGCCGACGATGCAACAAGCGCTTACACTAGTGGTAAGGAGTTCGCCTATGACCTCGTAATGCGAGATCGGGTGCATCCCTTCTCAAAAGGTGGTGACACTCGGCTGAATCTTCGGGTTAACCCACAGCGCAAATCTCTCAAAGGCATCCTCTTGCTGTTCAACAATCCCTATGTAGCGGGTGCCAGGGATTCTGAGAACTATTTCAATCCCGACATCACCAAAGTGAAAGTCACAGTCAACGGTGTTCCAAACAGGATCTACAACGACGGCATCAGTGGTACTGACATGTGGAATGAAATCTTCCGATACTTCAAGCCACACACGAGCGGCAGGCCTAACATGAACTTGACTAAAATATCTCACAGGCAACAAGTTTGGTCTCTGGATTGACCTGCGGTCCATGGCTGACACATCCCTGCATGGCAACGGCCAACGGCTCGTCAACACACAGGATGGCGTGCAACTCGAGATCGAACGAAACGGCACAGGCTCGGGAAACACAAACTGCCACATCTTCACCATCTCAGACTCACAGATGAACATCATGGACAAGCAGCTGCATTCTGTACAGTACTAGGTAAACACACGCATATGCACAACACACGCATACGCACAACACACGCATACGCACATATTATATACCCACCAGCCCCATGGCCACAAAACAACAAACCACAAACAAGATCAACTTCTATGCCAAGCCGGCTCCCCTGCCATCCACCGGACCATTATCACACAATAAAATACAAAGACTTTTGGCAATGACACCTTCCCCACCAGTTTGCAAACCAACTAATATAGGTGTTGGTTATGGACCCAAGAAAGCTGCCATTCAATGCACTAATCGTGGGCCCCACTAACTCTGGCAAGACACAGTATCTTCTAAACCAACTGCGAGGCTCCTTTAGAGGTTATTTTGACTACATTGTTTTATTCTGCCCCACATTTGTCAAGAACAAGACATACGATGGCTTCGTGGACCGCGATCCGCACATCTTCGTGATTGTCTGCCAACAGCATGAGATCGAAGACTGGTTGAAGCTGGCGAGCTTCTTTTTCACATGCACCAACACTTTATTCATTCTCGATGACTGCGCTGCCTCCAAAGATGCTAAAGGCCGCAAGAGTCAGCTGGTCAATCTGGGGTTCAGCGCAAGGCATGACGGCATATCAGTAGTTAAGGACTTGGCGGTACCAGATCAGTTTTGCAAAACTGATCTGATACCATGCCAAGTCTTAACTACTTCCCATCTGTTGGATTAAAAAATATAGAAAAATCAAATGAAACTATATGTTAAAAAAACAAATGGTGCGTTTATTTCATTGCGTGACACAATTCTCGGAAACACAGGATGTAATACCCAGAAACAGAGAACGGGGAATCCCCCGCTTACAAGTCTGAACATGTTTTGATAAAAAGGAAATGAGTCATCACTAATAGTTATTGTTTCAGATCACGAGACGGTCGTGTGATATTTTTAACCAATCAGAGGCTTCACACTTTGATTCACAATTGTGAACTTTTTCAGTGAAAAAGTTCACAATTGTGAAGTTGCTTGTGAAGTTAAGATGCCTTACTCTCTAAAACAGCTCGATCAGCGATATGAGACAATGGAAAATATCGCTAACGCGTTAGCCGATTTTTAGCCAAGCTTTTCCGCATGATCGTCATATGGCTGTCTTGTAGGTAAAGAGATCTAGAAGTTTATGATTTAGTTTAATCTTAAAATGGCTGAGAGTGAAACTGGTTTATCTGATTTGTTCGATGTTGATGCAAATATTCTCAGGATTTTCGAATTTGCTAGTCGTGTGAAGAAGAGTATTTCATCTTTCACCAAACATACATAACTGAATGATGCATCATCCACCTTCTGATTGGTTGAAAAAATCATACGACTGACTCATGATCTGAAACAATAGCTATTAATGATGACTCATTTCCTGTTATTAAAACATGTTCGCTATTTTTGTTTTCTGGGAATTTAGACACGCACCGCTTATAGCTATTGTTTTAAAAATATAATCTCATATAATAGTATAGAATGAATTGTAATTTGGAAATTCATGATGAATTTGAGAAGATGGGAGAGTTGACCTGTCCCTTTTGTGACCAACGATTAGCAGATGTTGGTAGAAATACGGAAATGATGAGTATTGGTGAGTTGACCTGTCCCTTTTGTGACCGACGATTAGCAGATGTTGGTAGAAATACGGAAATGATGAGTATTGGTGAGTTGATATGTCCCTTTTATGATATGAAATTATTAGAAGTTGATAGTAGTGCTAGATTGGTTGAGTTATGTTGTTGTGAACAAGATATAAATAGTATAGATGGTATGAGCGTCTGTCTAAATTGCGGTTCCGTCCATGGTTATGATTATGTTAAAGAGTACGTTGATGTTTATGAGAATATGTATAGAATAAGGACGAAGAGTGTGTATGTAAGAAAATATCATATCGAAAATATAATCAATAAATATAATAAAGAAATTCATTTGAGTTATCAAGACCGTAACAAAATATATAAGATTTTTGGATTAATAAACAACGTGTTACCAGAAGTCAATAAGAACCGGAAACGGATGATTAGTGTAACCTATGTTTTGAGAAGATTATTAAAAATTTTAGGATTACCTTATGATAAAATAAAAATAACTTCTTCTAAAAAGACATTAAAATTTTATGAACAATGGTGGGATGATGTTTATAAATTAATAAAGAATGATGTCAACAAAATTATTAAAAGGTGACCTGTTGCATGATTCTCAGAAAAATAGGAAGTCATACGTCATGCAAAGGGGGTTTTCCCTATGAATGAGTTATTGAATAAAGTTTGTTAGTAAAGTTTATCGTAAAATTTACTATAAAAGTTTACTCGGAAGTGAATTTTTTATCATACTGTTTCTCGAATTTATCGGCAAGAGGACAAATATCGATGATTATTTCGTCTAACTGTCTCATTTCATTGATGAATATATTGTGGTTGAATTGATTTCCTCTAAGACAAGACCGTAAAAAAACTAATACTTTTTCATATGTCGTATAAGCAAATTCAGACATTTCGATTTTCTTTTTATAATTCTTGATTTCACTTACTGTTTTTAGCACTAAACCAGCTCCAGAAATAGAAGCTAGTATAGCAGGATTTAATGTGATACTACCAGTTACAGTACCAATAACTATTAAGCCTGTTGAAGTTACATTAATAGCTAATTCAATCTCTTGAAATATTTGAAAGCATTCTTATAGCACCAAAATCGTTTATGATAAAATTTATACAATGCTTTGATTTCAGATAATTTTTCTTGGCTGATGTTTTTATCAATATGATTGAAATTGAATATATCTGTTTTAGTCATTATATTATATATTTGGATAATTATATTTTAGGATTTGAAAGAAGACAATATAATACACCACTTATTTGGCCCATTATTGGAGATCTTTTTATTTTCTTCGGCATTGAAAGGCAGCAATATGTGTATCCAGGCCCCTTTTCATAGTCATTGTAAAATCTTCCAAATGCATCATGAAAAATAGCATGTTTAATTAAAAATTGGTATTTGGTATTTAGAGTACAAGAACCTGGTCCTATTAATCCAATGTCAGAGTGTTTTTCTAATATTTGGTTAAATGATATTGGCTTATTCAAATAGTTAACGTACAAAAATTGATATATTAAAGCCGATTTTAATATTTCATCTTTAGTATTAGGATGCAGGTTTTTTTGAGTTGTAAAAAATTTATTGCAAAAATTAATTGACTGTGCAAGAATTGACATTTATATATATCAATATATTAGATAATTATATATTAAAACTCTTCAAAAAGTACACTGATATGGCAATTATAAGGTGCATATGTAATATGATCAATTGATATTAATTTGATTCGTACAACTGTATCTTCATTGAAATTGATAACTGACGACGCTATATTGAAAGTGTAATAAATTTTATTCGATGCTTTATTCCAATTTTGGGGTCCAAATGAATTGTTACCGATTAATATAACCATTTTTTTGTATCCTTCAGGCGGTTTATCGTCCAATATTATCAACCATAATTTTACTATTTTTAAATTAGTTAACGCAATAAATGATGATGAACCGTTGAATATGATATCATTAGTGTTCTTATTTTTCATATAATTGCCTAAAAATATGAATTTTTGTTTCTTTATAGGTAAACCAATTATGTTTCTACCATTTAAATCAATATCTGTCTCCATTGTCATTTTTCCATTTTCAATTGTATAAATAGAATCATATACATCTGAATCAACACTCGAGATATGTCCTTGAACACCATAAACGATTAGATGTGCTTTATTTGTATGTCCTTTTGTTATACTACCATGAAGATCTATCATTATATATTCAGGGGGAGAAACCTGCCATTTGTGTAAATGAACAATGCTTTTCGTATATCCTTCAGTGTTAAAAATCTTTGTAGTTTGCTGCCCAATATTAATGACTGTTGATACAACACTGACAGTTGTTGAACTAATATAAGCTTTATCTGGAACGAAAAACTCAATCACCATAGTGTACTCACCTTGAGAAAGATTTAGTGCATTAAAACCTATCCTTGACGCGAAGTCATCGTTATTGTCTGTCGTAAGAGTTATATCATAGGCTTTCTTGTTAATTTTGTGTGGACTGGATACAAAATCGATAATACCATTAACAACAATATTACTCTCCGACGAGCTCTGATTAACATCTTCCATCATGTATCTAAAAACATCTTTTTTAGCTGTAGAGGTATTTATATGTGACTTGTTTACATAACTCTTATAATCATCCGTTATTCGTGTATACAAGTTGGAATTGGAATCATTGAGTTCGCTGTTGAAAAATGAAACATTTATAGCAGCGTCATTCTCATTTGGTTCAGGAGTTGCTAGATTAACAATCTTTTTATCTCCCATATCAAGATCGCTGGAAATAGTTTTATCAAGTTTGAGTGTTTCTAAATTATTTATTGCATTCGTATTTTGATTTATTCTTGTGTTGTTATCACCAGTTTTTGTGTCAACATATCCTTTATTTGTAGCGTGATCAATTGCTATTGGATCTTTTACATTGAAGATCGTATTTTTATTCATATCAAGACCAGTTTCCATAGAAAGCATTTCTTTACGAGAAATAAAAATGTTTTTCACGTCGTTGTAACTAACAAGATTGTTGTAATTTGCAGCTAAATCCAAGTATGTCTGTTGTTTCGACTTAACAACATTAAAAAGTTCTTTCAAATCAATGTTTTTAGTAACTTCATGAGTGTGATCAGGAACATCGGGATGATATTTTTTTAGAGTTATCATATTCACAGCTGAAAGATCTTGGTTTTCATCTGTGTTGATATTTATGATTTTCTTATTCTTCGCATCATATTGTTGACCGTCATAATTTAAAAAATGTGTCTTCCCATGGTAAAAAGGGAAAGCATCATTATCCCCAGCTGCTTGAACATTTAATAAAGAATGATAATTAGCATCTAAATGATCATTCAATACTATTCTTTTGTTTTTCATATATGCATCTGTAATATTAGCTTTTTTATTATTATGATTTTTAAGAGTTATCATATTAACAGCTGACAAATCATTGTTTTCATCTGTATCCATATTTGTAATCAATTTTCGGTCCATATCAATTTCACCAGGAAGAATTAATTTATGTCCCCGCATATCAAGATCCCCCACCATATGAGTTGTTCCATCTAATTTTAAATAATGCGTGTCTCCATACTCTTTATTAACAGCATCTTTTTCTGAAATTGGTGTTTTTAAATTTCTTATATTATTGTTTTTCATATCAAGATTTGCTGTAACTAATGGTAAATTCTTACTAACAAATGTATTTCTAATAAATTTGAAATCAACTACATCATTCAAACCAGTAACTGTTCCTATATTTACTATTTTTTTATTTTGCATATCATAATTACCATCATCTGTCAATTTGAAGCCAACGCCTGGCGGGCCTGGTGGCCCTTGTGATGTTGTTGTTGTTGTTGTTGTTGTTGATGGTAGTAATCCGTTTGAATAACTCATTATATATAATATGAGTATATTATATTTTTTCATTGAAATTCTTGGTTGTGAATTTCCTTGGTTTATCAATATATATGAAGCAATATGAATCATTAGTGGCTTTTTCATAGTCAGATTTTTTTATACCAAGCTCTCTACTAATCCTGTTTTGTTCGTTTGGAGAAGGAAATTCAAAAATGCAGTAATGTGTAGAGTTAAGACGGATACATTTGTCAGTGTCATAAAACGATTGACTAAGATATATGCAACTGCAATTTTTGTTTCTTGAGTTAGTGTAGTAGTTTCTTATTTCTGCATCATTTTTACTACCAGTATTAAGATAGTCATCAAAAATAACCAACTTTTGGTTATCACAATTTAATTCGGACAAAGGCAATATTTGATCATTACTTGCTTCAATAATTGGGTAACCCACCTCTTCACTGATTGGTTTCAATGTTTCCAGTAAATGTTGATATTTTGATTGTTCCAAGTTTTTAGCATATAGATAAATTTTATCGAAATAGAGTAGCCTATAGATCATGTCTAGCAGAACGTTTGTTTTTCCTGACCCAGATGGGCCGCAAATTAGCATCCGGAAGCATCGGTCAGGCATGAAAGGATATAACTGTTTATAATTTGAGGTTACATCATCATCGGCATCGTAATTTGGTATTATCATTTATATTATATGGGTATATTATTTCAATATAACATGGTGTATAACACGGTGTACAACACAGTATACAACACGGTGTAAAATGCTCTTTTTTAAATATGATTTCCAAATTTTATGTAACCTAATAATATAATAAAAATGAGTTTACTTAAATGGAAAGAACTTGCAAAGAGTAAATCTCTATTAGGTAATAAGATTAATCTTGTACATGATGCAATCACAAAACATAATCTTAGTCATAAGATAAGTCAAGAGTCATTGGCTAAGGTATTCAAACCTGTGACTAGTAAATTAGATGATGTTATCGACAGTAATGTAGATTTAAGGGTACCCATAAGAAAGAAAAGAGCACCTAAAAAAGCTGATCAAGGTATTGATTATATGCCTGAAGTTGACCCTTTCGAAGACATGCAAGTTGATGATTTATTTGGTGATTATGTCCCACCAAATCAAAATAAACAAATTGTACCTAAACCACCTACTTATGAAGAATCTTTACAAGATCTTATGGAAGGAAATAAGAATATTTATGTTGATCCTGAATACTTTGTTAATCAACCAGATGATTTACCGCCAGAATATGATGACGACGATGAGATGGACTATGGATTAGATGATGAAGATGAAAGTAATTTGATTTTGGATGATCTTGGTATTACTAATTATGAAAATGTGGATAAGATATTGAATCAATCATCAATAACAGACAAAAAAACTAAGACATATTGTAACGAATCGAATCTTCTTTAGTAGCAAACAGTTTTAAGCTTTAATAAAGATGCACATGTCTTTGCTCACAAGATCTCTATGGTACAATCGATCTACTGCGCAAGTCCATATGTTATGGACTTATTGGATTGGACTGGACATTACATTTCTCCCCTTTTCCGGAAGGGTAGCTTCCCCTAAGTTTGACTGGTATACAAAAACTAAAGCATGCAATTGTCCTTAACTCAACTGGAAAATATCAACAATAATGTCTCTGTTCAGACAACATAGGCTTCCCAAATATGGAGGCCGTTCAGATAACATAGTCTTTGTTCAGATAACATAGTCTTTCAGATATGAAGGCTGTCGCTTGTCTCTTCTCGGTCTGGTGGTAGCTGCCGGTGTCTCCGGTGTTTTCCTCTGTTCCAAACTGTTGCTGGTTGTGTCTGGGTCTTGATTTTCGTTGGTCATCATTTCCGGCAAGTTTGAACTTGGATTTGCATTGAGAAGGACTCTCTCTCTCCACTCCTCTGGGTTTGGTTCTTTCTCCTGATTTCCCAGTTCTTTGTCACTGTTGTCTTGTACCAATGCATTAGCGAGCTTGAATTGACTTGCATCACGGTATATCTCTCGTCCATCTGTTATCCTCCTAGCTGCGATGCTTGACCCATCTATTCGAACTATGACGTAGAAAGCTGGTTCATAAGCTGTTGACCATTTGTTCTTCTTTCTTTGTTTTAACAGGGCATAGTCTCCTTTGATAAAATTGTGTGCCTTAGTGTTCTTGTTTTCAGCATTGTGCTTAATCTTCTCTTTGTATTCTTCATCTCTCTTATTGATGGTCACATCACAAGCGTTTTCTGGGTTGTCTTCCTTTGCTTGGTGATCTAGCTTGGTTCTCACTGGCCTGTTCATGAGAGCTTCGTATGGTGTTACACCAGTAGCTGGGTGTGGTGTCGATCGATAACCTGTCAACATCTCCTGGACGGCTATATTGCTGTCTTTGCCTTGGAGGTGGGCGATCTGCTCTGTCTTGTTCAGTAGCTTCATGAAGCTCTCAGCCTCTCCATTGGCTCGTGCATGTTCTGGGGTGACGCGATGGTGGTGAAACCCCTCTGTTTTTGCAAATTCTGCAAATTCTTTGGAGTTAAAGGGTGGTCCATTGTCGCTTTCGAGCTGTCTTGGAGTCCCGTGAGTGGCAAACATGGTCTTGAGCTTTTTCGCAGTCGGGTGAAATGCTGTAGAGTAGGTGCTGGCAACTTCAGGGTATCTTGTTCTTTTGTCGATGGCTAAAAGGTTGTAATGGCCGTCCGGGTAGGGTCCACCGAAGTCCACTTCTATGATATCCCAGGGTTTCTTAGGTATGTCCGTGGTCTTGATAGGTTCCTGTTTGTGTTGTTTTGTTGTGATTTGGCATTCATAGCACTGGCCTATGATTTGTTCTACCATGCTGTTCATGGTGGGAAACCAGTACTTTTCTCGCAGCATCTGTTTGGTCTTGGTCATTCCGAGGTGCCCTAGGTGATGTGCTGCTTTGATGACCCTTCTCTGAAGGTTCGTGGGGATCACGATTTGATTCAGCCGGAAGATTACATCATCCACTGCATATAGCTCATGTCGAATTCCATAAAAAGGTGCGATGTCTGGGTCTTTCTTATGTTTTTCCCAGTCACCCTGTAGTATCCTGGCAGATAGTTTCTGGAGTTGACCATCTTGCAAGGTCTCTTCTTTGATGTGGTCTATCACTACAGCGTGCTCAGCTGACACAACTTGCTTGATCACTCTCTCTGCAGCGTCCTCACTTGTCTCTGGTAATGGATGCCTTGATAGGAAGTCGAGCGGGTCTGCTTCGTCTTTGCCAGGTGCATAGACTAGCTCGAAGTCGGTGTCTTGCATACCCATGACCCATCTTTCAATTCTTGGTGGGAGCTTCATAGTTGCTTTGTTAAACAGTGGTATCAACGGCTTATGGGAGGTCACGATCTTGAATTTCGGCGCTCCAAGAAGGTACAGACTGAATCTATTCTTTGCCCACAGTACTGCCAAAGCGTCTTTCTCGGTCTGACTGTATCGTTTTTCAGTTGCTGTCATGGTGCGGCTGATAAAATGGACTGGTTGGATTCCTTTATCTGTCTTCTGGAACAATCCAGCGGAAAGCCCCTCATGGTAGCTGGCTTCTGTTCTCACAACAATTGGTCTGGATGGGTTGAAGTATGCCATAGTACTTTCGCTTGTGATGCTTTCTTTTAGCTTCTCAAATGCTTCATTCTCTTTTGCACCCCATTTGAACTTGGAATCTTTGTGGGTTAGTTCTCTCAATGGTGCAGTTAGTGATGAATATCTGGGGATGAACTTTGATAGGTATCCTACCATGCCCAGGAAACTTCTCACGGCCTCTTTAGACTCTGGTGGTCTGCTTTCTTTGACAGCTCTGATTTTGTCTGGGTTCGGTCTCAGTCCTTCTTTGGTGAATTGATGTCCATAGAACTCAATCTCTTCGACTCCAAATTGGCACTTCTCTCGGTTGAAAGTAATGCCGAAATCCTCTGCTCTCTGTAGGACAGCTTCTAGCGTCTTGTTATGTTCTTCCTCATTTCTCCCTCCGAGAAGGATGTCGTCACGTTGGTTGAGGCAACTTGGTATGTCCCCGAATATCCGGTACATCGCTTCATCGAAAAGGTCTTGTGATGACTTTGCTCCAAAGATTAATCGCTTTGGTCTCATGTTTCCCCATGGTGTGCTGAAAGTAGCGACCATTCTAGACTCGGGGTCTAGTAAGAGTTGGTGGTACCCCTGCCTCATGTCAAGTTTAGAGAAGATGGTACAGTCATGGAACTTGTACATGAAGTCTTCGATTATAGGCCCTTGGGTTATCCGGTGTCTTTCCATGAATTGGTTAGGTATTCTGAGGTCCACACTGGCTCTTATCATTTGCGGTTCCAGGTCCTCTTTGTCAACGTCGCTAAATTTGGGTTTCGGTTGAACCACCAACGGCGAACACCAGGTCACGGCTTCTCCTTCAGGTACTTCTTCAAATATCTCCTCTTCTATGCACTGCTCCAACCATTTCTTCAGTGGTTCTTGTAAGTAGTAAGCGACTGGTCTTGGCTTTTGGGCTACGGGCACTGCCTCTGGTTTCATGCTGAACTTTGTGTAGAAGTCTCTGTCGTTCTTGATGTCTCTAATTTTCCCGATGCCCTCGAATACTTTGCTGTATCGGTTGGTAATCTCTTTAACTTTGGGGCTGAGATCTTCTTCTTTCTGAATTGCTTTGATGTCTGGTGTTCCTTCCAGTATTCTCAGGTCATTGGGTTTTGCAAATGAGCCATCTTTTCGGATCTGTAACATCCCCAGCTCAAGAAGAGTATCTTTGCTAATAAGTGGCGGGGAGTTTATTCTGCCTCTGACCACAATAAATCTCGAAGTTGTTCCACAGGTCTTGTTCCTTATGGTGGCTATAAACTCTCCTTTCACTGGCAGCTCACTTTGCAGGGTCTTTAGCTTCGTTCTGCTAGGCTCTAGTGCTGGCTTCCTGTTGGATCGGTTTGTTAGTGCCTTGAATTGGTGTTCGTCCATAACATTGACTTCTGCACCGCTATCAGGTTCAACTCTTACATCGACGTCTTCTATCTTTACGGTCAATGTCCTTTCTTTGTCGCTCACTTTAACTTTCTTGACTTGCTTCAGGTGGTTCACAGCCTGACAGAAAAACTCATCATCAGAGCTTGTTGAGCTGTCATCATCAGGTGCTTGTTCTGTGGTTCTCTTAACGCGGCGCTTCTGCCCTGTGGTCCCTGACTGGCGTCGTTCACGGCCGGTTTCCTGGCCTTTGTAGTTGTTCCTGGGCGTATAAGATCTGCAAACCGACGTAAAGTGGTTGTATCTTTGACAATTCTTGCATTTCTTACCATATGCAGGGCAGTTTTGGCCTCCTTTATGAGTTCCTACCTGCCCACAGTATCCACATGGTTGCGGCCGCCGGTCCCTTGATCTCTCCCTGGAGAAGTGTCTCCTCTGCGATGGGAGTTCATCTTCTTGAATCAATTTGACATCTTCGGGGATTTTCATGTCGCGTACTTGAAGGGATGTGTCCTCCATCTGTACCGCTTCAGTGAGAAATTGTGATAAGTTCCATTTCTTGTTGATCGCTTTCTGGATCAGTACTTTGTTATGGGTCGTTTGGATGAGGTGCTCTAAGATACGCTCTTCGCAGTTTTCTCCAAATTCACAGTCGTTGGCTTTTTCTCGTAACCGAGCGGTGTACGCCATTGTTGTCTCCCCGTGTTCTGGTTGCATCTTGAGAAATAAATATCTGGCATGGTGTTTATTCTTCTTGGGCGTAAAGTAGGTATTTAGCTTTGTTTTCAACTTTTCGAAGTCGTTCATTTCATCTGTTGGGTTGGGGAGGCTTTTCTCAAGTCGAGCAATCTCTTTCCCGCCATATATGAGGAGAGCATCTTTCTTGTCTGTCGGGTCAGTGATTTTGAAATATCGAAATTCCCGTTCGATCTCCTCTAGCCATTCGTCCCACGCCTTTCCCGTGGTGATCTGGTCCTCTGCTGGTGTGAATGGATGAGCTTTCAGGTTTCTTGTCTCTGTAATTACTCGAACTGTTGCTGCTGCTTCGGTGGCTTGTTGTGGTGGATCTGGCATCTTGTTTATCGCCGGTCGAGCGTGTCGTTCGTTGAATGAATTTTTCGCTTGCTTGACTCTGGTCGCACTTTCTGCTTGCTCTTTCTTCTCTTTCTACCGTTTAATCCTCGTCGCCAATGTAACGAATCGAATCTTCTTTAGTAGCAAACAGTTTTAAGCTTTAATAAAGATGCACATGTCTTTGCTCACAAGATCTCTATGGTACAATCGATCTACTGCGCAAGTCCATATGTTATGGACTTATTGGATTGGACTGGACATTACACATATCTTAATAAGATTATAAAAAATGCTAAAGCAAAAAGAAGTCAATTAGGTGGATTTAAGTCACATGTTACAAAACAGTTCTAAAGTGGGGCTATATCTGAAGCCGAGAGACAAATGAAAAACAAAAGAATAGACAACGCAAGAGTTACTTTAAATGAATACATAAAACATTATAATACTAAATTGGAAACAATGAAAGGTTCTGGAATCAAAGGCCGAGGAAGAAAACAGAGAGGTGGAAATATTATGTTTTTTAATGATGTAAAGCAGCTTTTGAAAAAATTGGAATTGATTATTGGTGAAAGATTGGCAGGGAATACGAGCATTGAGATGAGGAATATGGGAGTAACTATACTAGATAAATTATTGGAAATGTCTAAAATCAATAGATCGCAGTATAATAAATTGTATGGTCAATATTTTAAAAATATAATGTAACTTTATTATATATGGAACGAGAGATAGTATTATCCTCCTATAGTGTGAAGTCCCAATTAAATAATAAACCTGAAGATTTCACAACAAAATTTACTAGACAAATGATATTGGATAGTAATTCTCAATATGTTATCAGTCTTAACAGAATTATCAATATGAGTTTCACATGGTTCAATGTTAACGCAGGATACAACAATCAATTAATAAAATATAGCTCTAATAATGGTACAACTTATCACAACATACAATTTCCATCAGGAGTATGGAATTATACTGATTTCGATGAATATATAAAAGATATAACAAAGAACGGTGATGAATATCCAATCACTCTTGAATTTGATCAGACAACATTTAGGGTTACGATTACATTGGCTCAGAATTATCAGCTTGATTTAACGCATTCCAATTTTAATGATCTAATCGGGTTTGATTAGACAGTATTGACAAGTGGAACAAATATTGGTCCTAGAGTACCAAATCTAAGTCAAGACACCGATATTTTGAATATCCATTGTGACCTAATTAATGATTCACTTGTCGACGGTCAAGATACAGACATCATTTATAGCTTCTCTACCAGTGTACTCCAACCTAGTTATAGCTTCACTTTAGAACCTAAACGGGTTACATATAACCCAGTTAATAAAAATACTATCAGTAGTATCCGAATATACATCACAGATGGAAAAAGAAGATTAGTTAACTTGAATGGCGCAGATACAGCTTTCTCACTGATTCTGAAAAGTATAGAATAATATAACATAATAGTATAATGAAACCGTATGAATTCAAAAGATTTTACCATCCAAAACTTGGTAAATTTGTATACAGACACAAACGATCGGGAATTATCGTTGATAATATTTTCAAACCGTTGAAGAGTGTTGCATCATCTGTTTTCAAGAAATTTGCTAAGCCAATAGCAAAGAAGGCGTTAGAATCGGGGATATCCCATGCAGGTGAGCGACTGGGTAAGGCGGTATCTCAAAAATCTGGTGATTTGATAATGAAAAGATTGACAAATTTGAGAAAAGGAGCTACAAGACAAACAGCAATTGTTCCATCCTCACCCATTAAACAGCTGCAGCAACATTATCAGCCAAAACTAGATCAAGAAAGTACTGATATGATACTGAATAGACTCATTTCTGGAGATGGTTTGAGGAGAAGACGTAGAGTTAGATTTGTATAGAATCAATGAATATATTTTTTAATTGTTAAAATTATATAACATAATAATATATGTCTTTTAGAACGGATAATTTTCTACAAAGAAATGAGTTGGTGCGATTCCAACTCGATGATGTAATCAGGTCTCCAGCTAACGGTCAACACCAAACGAAAAATGGTTATAAATTTACAATTAATGATCGATCGAGTTTCTACGATTGGTACAATGCCTATATTGAAGTCCAATTCCAACTACAGAAATTAGCAGACGGAGTAGGATATGCTGCTGCTGATCGAATAACGGTAATTAATGGAGGGCATTCCTTAATTGACCACATAATGATTAAATCTGCAGGAAAAATAGTTTATGACACTGACAATCTCCATAAAGTCACTTTTGTTAAAAACCTGCTAGAGTATTCTGATGATTACAGTAGATCAGTTGCTAAAAACAGTTTCTGGTATTTGGACACGAATGCTACAACAGCTGCGAATAACACAGGATTTGAAGCTCGCAGGTTGCAAACTCAAGCACTTCGAGACAATGGGGCTGGTGGTGCTAAAAACATTAATTTGATTATACCATTGAACAGGTTCTCATTTTTTGAAGAACTTGAAGATAAGATGCTTGTACCAATGCAAATACAATTTAACATTGAGCTACAAAACGATGGTGAACTCATTCACATGGCTAATGGAACTGATGCTGGAAGAATTGTTGTTAACAGGTTTTTGCTCTGGGTGCCAAAACTAACTCCAAAGGATTCATTGTATGACAATTTCGTTAGTTCATTTCTTAAAGAAACTCAGTGGAAATATTTAAGGGAAATGTACGAAGCATCAGCTCCTACACAATCATCAGGATTTTTCCAGATTTCAAGCAGTATTGACAATGTCAAACACATTTTTGTTTACTTGAAAAGAACAAACCCGCCTAATGATGCAGTTGAAGAAGACAGTCCTTATCTAATGGACACTTTTAAACTTAATGTTGCTGATAATAACTCTTCCCTTTTAAACTGTAGACTAGAATATGGAAATGGAGTCTTTTATCCAGAAACAGAGTATGATACAGAATCAAAAGTGAGAATCTTTAACGATTTGATGTCATATACTATGCGGAAAAATGACTATAACAGCGGAACTCAGCTGAACTTAGCAAACTATAGTTCTCTGTATGGGTTGATTTACTTTAATCTTACGTATCAAACTGAAAAAATAACAAGAGATCCGAAACAGCTAATCTTCAGGTATAGACTAAGCCAGAATACAGCTGCAAACTTCAATGTTCATGCTGTAGTCCTATATGAAGAATCTGTTGTCATTGACAAGGTGGGTAATGAATTGGTTATAGTGTAAAATTGTATAATAAGTAATGTATTACTAATAAAAATAAATATCCTTATTTCATATATGTTTTATAACTGGAAAAATTATATAACATATATTATATACAGCAAATGACTCAGCTTTTTGAAATCAAAGTAAATTTGTCTGACAATCAAAAGAAGAATCTTAGCAATGCTTTCAAAAAAAGGGAAACTATTGTTCTCAGACTATCAAATGAATCTCTGAACGGAAATGATATTCTATATGTACCAGCAATGGTAAAGAAGAGATTGGAGAAGAATCGTATGATGAATAAGGGTATGGATATCAAACTTGTTAAAAGTAATATCAGAAAACAGGTTGGAGGTAGTCTACTAACTTCTATCTTAAGTATTGGAAAGACACTAGCACCAACTATAGGTAAAACCCTTGGGCTATCAGCTCTTGCTGGATTGGCTTCAGAAGGTGCTTCTCAGATTGTGAAATCAATATCTGGCAAAGGCGTACAGTCGGGTGGTTTTCTCGTACCACAAGACAAAATTAATAAGCTGATAGAATATAAGCATCTTTTATCGACGAAACAAAAACAGGATATATTGAATGCCCTTCAATCAGGTTCAGGTGTTCATGTAAAACCAACAAAAACACAATCAGGTGGATTTTTAGGCACTCTGTTGGCAAGCATTGGTGTTCCACTCCTTCTAAATGCTTTGACTGGTAAAACTGGTAGTGGGGCTCCACGAATGGGAATTAGTAAGAAAAAAGGGGGTAAGGGAGCTCCGAGAATTGGTGCATACAGACAACCACCTCCATTTATAGGTACATGGGATAATCCAATTGGTATGGGGATTAAAAAAAAAACTACCAAAAAAAACAAGTCGGGAGAAGGCATACTATTAGGGAAAAACAGCCCATTCAATGGCATACCACTACTAGGGGCAATACTGTAAAACCAAAATTCCATAAAGATATCCCGTTAAGTAATCATGATCTAATAAAATGGTGTAGATATTTGAACATCCCAATCAAAGATGTTCTATCGAGGGATGAGAAAGTTCCACATAAGCATAAACAGGCGTTATTCATATACAATCTTGAACCCTCATATATGAGTGGAAGCCATTGGGTGGCCACATATGTCAAAGACAACGTGATAAATTATTTTGATAGTTTCGGTATGCCTCCATTTCAAGAGATCGTAAATCATACAAAAAGAAAGAATTTGATTCTGTTACATCAAAACAACCAAATCCAGAACATAAAAACGACTACATGTGGTTACTTCTGTTTATACTTTCTGAATGAAATGAATAAAGGGAATTCATATTATAATTTATTGCAAGTATTTGACATATATGATACAATGAAGAATGAGAGATTCCTCGAACATTATTTTAGAAATATCTAACTTATATATATAATGGTAAAATCATATTGTGTTAGACAGAAGAAAGTCACTGAATGTGTTCCAGGAAGCGAACGATATGTGAAAACTAAAAATGGTCGAACTATGTTGAAATGCACTTGCGCTGAATGTGGTATAACAAAAACCAAATTTATAAAACAAAAACAGGGAAACTAATTGAGCCCTCACAAGATGGGGGCTTTTTAAATATAGAAGGTAGTCACAGTCTTGGTGAAATAGCAGCTAAAAGCGCTTTAAAAGGTTTGTATAATTTAGGTAGAATCGGAGCATCAAAGGCAATTAAATCTGGTTATGCTAAACAAAAAATAAAAGGAATGGCTGATAAATATTTGGATCAAGCCTTAGATAGTTTAACTTCAGATATTAGTAAGAAACTAGATCCATTGCATAAAGGTAGTGGGATTGATATTCATAAGGCCATTGGGAAGCTTCCGAAACCAAAAGGCGGTTGGACATTACCCGGCCATAAATATACTGGCCCATATAATGATTTAAAGAGTCAAGTGAAATATGACCCAACAACTGGCCAAATATTAGAAATATATGACCAACCTACAGGAAGAACTGATGAAATAGCAATGCAACATGATGTCGATTATTCAGTCTGCAAGGATGATAGGAAATGTAAAAATAAGGCAGACCGAAAAATGGTTCAAGCTTTAGACAACGTACCGTATAATGAAAGACAATGGGGGCATTGGTTGGCTAGAAACACGATTGATGTAAAACAAAAACTTGGATTAGGTGTTAAAAGGAAGTCAAAAAACGTAAAAAGGAGTTGAGTAATGATTGGGCTGAACTCCTTGCAAATGAACTACATAAACCAATCAAACGGAAATTTCAAAAGAGACGTGTTATTGTTAATGGAATAGATGATATTTGGAGCGCTGACCTTGTAGAAATGCAGAAGTTTTCAAAATGGAATAAAGGATATAGATATTTGTTAAACATCATTGATGTGTTTTCGAAATTTGCTTGGAGCATCCCTATTAAAAATAAAACAGGTAATACAATTACTGAATCATTTGATGATGTTATTAAAAAATCCAAATGGAAACCTAAATTTATTTGGGTAGACCAAGGGTCTGAATTCTATAATAAAACTTTCAAAGACTGGCTAAAGAAAAATAATATTGAGATGTATTCTACTTTCAATGAAGGTAAAGCTGTTATTATTGAGAGATTTAACAGAACATTAAAATCTAAAATGTGGAAACAATTTACAGCTCAAAATACAACACAATATTTAGACATGTTACCAAAACTATTAAATGAATACAACAGTACAAAGCATTCAAGTATTAAAATGAAACCTATTGAAGCATCTATGAAAAAGAATGAAGGAACTGTTTATTTCAATCTATACGATACGGAACTATTATCATATAAACCAAAATTTAAAGTTGGTGATAAGGTTAGAATTTCAAAGTATAAACGGAATGTGTTCGACAAGGGTTATACACCAAACTGGACTGAAGAAGTGTTTACAGTCGATAAGATACAATACACAAACCCTATTACATATAAGTTAAAGGATCTTAATAATGAATCAATAGAAGGGTCATTTTATGAACCTGAATTACAATTAGCAAAACAGGATGTATTCAGAATTGGCAAAGTCATTAGGAGGGATTACAAGAAAAAACAAGCTTTGGTATCATGGTCTGGTTATCCAAAAGAATTTAATTCATGGATACCGTTAAAAGATGTCAAAAATATATAATGTTTATATATATCATGAGTGGTATTAAGAAATATATTGAAAAAATAAATGTTCAAATTAATGAATGTGAAGATGAATCAGACAATCTTCGTGATAAAATATACGATAATGAGCGTAGATTGGATATGTTACAATATAAAAAGAAATTATTGAAACTTTATCATAAAAAAATACATGAAATGGATGAAGATATAACATTGAAACAGTTATTGAATATTATCTGCAATGAGATAGAAAACAATAAATACGATGAGGAATGTAATGTGTTGAAACAAACAAAAGTTGATAATATAGCTGAATTGAAAACTGAAATGAATATCTGAATATAGTTTAAAAGATTCATAACTGGATCATTTGAATTCTCAACCATATTTAAACGCATATAAAGATAAAATAATATATAGTAATAATATAATGGAAAAAGAAGTAATAATAAAAAGAGGTAGGGGGCGACCGCCTATATACCAAACCCAAGAAGCCAAAAAAGAAGCTATTAAAAGATCCAAAACTCGTTATATGTTAAATAAAGAGTGGTATTGCCGTGCATGTAATAACAATATCAACTACTCACTTGCTGGAAAATTCTGTCATTTGAAAACTAATAAACATATGGATAATATTAATAGGCAGATCCGTGAATTCGTTCATTTAAACACACAATAAAAACTAAGAAATATATAGTTTAATGGATCCATTATTGGATCACTTAAATTCTTGATAAAGGTTAAACGCACTAAAATGACTTAAAAAATAATCGTACTATATAGTAATGGTAAAACAATCAAGGGGAAGACCTAAAAAGTATATGACCGATGAAGAAAAACGTATTATGGGACGTCTTTATTGTAAGAAGTATAATGACAATCCAGATAATAAATATCATTGCATTGAATGTAATAAATATTTTCATCCTGCAAGTAAATATAAACACAATAAAACTATGATGCATCAATTGAATTCACAAAAATACAACAACGAATAACGCAAGGCGATCATAAAAAGATAATCATATATGACCAATCATATATAACTATCTCAAATTATTTCAAAAATGATTCCAAAAATAAACGCACTATAAAAGGACTTAAAGAAATATTATATAATTATATATATATAGATAATGGAAAAATCAGACTTAACAAAATTGAGTAAGTCTCAACTAATCCAAATGCTATTAAAGCAACAGAAGAAAAAACCTGAAATTATTGTGGTAGATGATACCAAACCAGTTCCAACACCAAGGACTGTCAAACCAATCCCAGCACCTCGTAAGAGTGTAAATCAAATGGTTCAAGATTATGAAAACAATATAATTTTTCCACCAGTGCCAGCACCAAGAACTAAAAAACCAGTCCCATTACCAAGGACTAAGATAGAGCAAACAGATAAAGCTCTGAAAGGCTATACAAAGTCTTTTGAAATAAGTATCAAAAATAACAAAGACCCACTAGTGCAACTACAAAACACAAGAGAGGCTATAGCATATCATATTATAAGTACACTAAAATCCATGAAAGGACTGAAATTTGTTGAAACGCTTAAGGTAACATTCACAAAAATATCAGATGGAGAAATAGTGTATAAGACCGCATATTTCAACAGTGTAGCTCAAACAATTATAAATAATCTAGAAATTACTAAATCACTACAATTGTCAAAACAGCAAATCTTGAATAAAATAGCTCAATGGATATCTGAAGGGTCTGGTTGGACTGTTAAATCAGTTGAAAACCATTATCTTAATGTTGTAAAATATCAACCAATGAGAGGCTCTTCATATATTAAACTACCCCAAGAACTCAGAAACAGTGCGAAAGGATTGATCAACATGAAAAATGAGGATAATGAATGCTATAGGTGGTGTCACATTAGACATTTGAATCCTCAAGACAAATACCCACAGAGAATTAAAAAAGTTGACAAGCAATTCATTAAAAATTTAGATTATTCGGGGATTGAATTCCCAGTAACCACCAAACAGTACAACAAGATTGAAAAACAAAATAATATCAACATAAATGTTTTCGGTTATGAAGATCAACAACCATTTCCTATTTACATATCCCAAGAAAAATTTGAAGATCAAATGCATTTATTATTGATAACAGAAGGCGAAAACAAACATTATGTATTAATAAAAGACTTCAATAAATTTATGTACAATCAAACAAAACATGAACATAGAAAGCATTTTTGTATGTATTGTTTACAATGTTTCAGTAGTGAAAGAGTATTATTAAATCATAAAGAAAATTGCATCATCATAAATGGAAAACAAGCCATAAAAATGCCGTCAAAGGATAATAACATATTGAAATTCAACAACTTTCATAAGCAGTTGCCTGTACCATTTGTCATCTATGCAGATTTTGAAGCTATTGTAGAAAAAATAGAAGGATGCAGGCCAAACAATGACAAATCATATACAGAAGCCTATCAAAAACATACAGATTGTGGATATGGTTATAAAGTGGTTTGTTGTTATGATAACAAATACACGAAACAAACACAAATATACAGAGGTGAAAAAGCCGTATACAAATTTATGGAAGCTATGCTAGAAGAAGTTAAGTATTGTAAAAATATTATGAAAAAGGAATTTAACAAACCATTAAAAATGACAAAAGATGATGAAGAGGAATTTCAAAAAGCTAAAAAATGTCATATTTATAATAAAAAATATACTGATAAGGACATTCGAGTTCGAGACCATTGCCATATTATAGGCAAATACAGAGGCTCTGCTCATCAAGATTGCAACCTGAAACTCAAAATAAAACCAGAAGAAATAAAAATACCTGTTATATTTCACAATCTCCGTGGGTATGACAGTCATTTTATAATGCAAGAGATTGGTGAAATAGTCAAGAAGCATACATATACAAATAAGAAAGGTGAAAAGTGTCAAATGAATATCAATGCCATACCTAACAACATGGAGAAGTATATGGCTTTCATGTTGGGTAATCATCTTACCTTTATTGATAGTTTCCAATTTATGAGCTCAAGTTTGGAAAAACTAGTGAGCAATCTACCAAAAAAATTGTTGAAATACACCTCTCAAAAATTCAAAGGTGAAAAACTTGATTTAATGTCACAAAAAGGAGTATACCCTTACGACTACATGGACAGTTATAATAAATTCGATGAAAAGCTACCACCGAAAGAAGAATTTTACAGCATATTAAATGATGAACATATATCAGACGAAGACTATAAACATGCCCAAAATGTGTGGAATACATTCTCTCTTAAAAATATGGGTGAGTACCATGACTTATACCTTAAATCTGACATCATTCTGTTAGCTGATGTATTCGAAAACTTCAGGAAAACATGCCTAGAATACTATAAACTTGATCCATGTCATTATTTCACATCTCCCGGTTTGTCATGGGATGCTATGCTAAAAATGACTGACATTAAATTAGAGCTTATGGTCGATATTGATATGTTTCAATTTATTGAAAAGGGCATGCGTGGCGGAATCAGCTATATAGCCAACCGCTATGGAAAAGCAAACAATAAATACATGAAAACATATGATGAGAAGGCGCCCTCAAAGTATATCATGTATCTTGACGCCAATAATCTGTATGGCTGGGCAATGAGTCAATACCTTCCAACAGGCGGATTCAGATGGATGACACAAAAACAGATCGATAAGATAGACCTAGCCAAGTATAAAGAAGATAGTGAGAAGGGTTTGATACTGGAAGTAGATTTAGAGTATCCTGAAGGGTTACACAATCTTCATAATGACTACCCGCTAGGACCGGAAAAGGTTAAAGTAACTGAGAGTATGTTGTCTGGGTATTGTAAAAACATCGCGAAGAAATATAAAATATCAACTGGTTTAGTTCATAAATTGATACCAACCTTGAAGAACAAAGAAAAATACGTGCTCCATTATAGGAACCTTCAATTATACACTGATCTTGGTTTGAAAATAACTAAAGTCCATCGAGTACTAGAGTTTGATCAATCTCCTTGGTTAAAACAGTATATCGACTTTAATACAGAAAAAAGGAAGAACGCAAAAAATGCTTTTGAAAAAGACTTCTTTAAACTTATGAATAACTCTGTATTTGGTAAAACGATGGAAAATATTAGAAAGCGAGTAGATGTAAGACTAATCACCGATGAAAAAAAACTATTGAAATATGCCAGTAAACCAACGTATGTTAGTAGTAAGATCTTCAACGAAAATCTAGTAGCTGTGCATAAGATCAAAGAAACACTTACCCTAAACAGGCCGGCTTATGTGGGTATGTGCATCTTAGATTTAAGCAAGACGTTAATGTACGATTTCCATTATAACTACATTAAAAAGAAATATGAAGACAAAGCCAAGTTACTTTTCACAGACACAGACAGCTTGACCTATGAAATCGAAGCTGAAGATGTATACCAAGACTTTTGGAATGATAAAAATAAATTCGATAACAGCGACTACCCTGAAAGCTCCCCGTATTTTGATAAGACAAATAAAAAAGTTATTGGTAAATTCAAAGATGAAGCCGCAGGAGTTCCTATTTGTGAATTTGTTGGGTTGCGATCCAAAATGTATAGTTACATAAAAGATAACCAAAAAGGAGGAAAGACAGCCAAGGGAATCAAAAAGAATATTATCAAAAATAATATCAAGCATCAAGATTATAAAGAAACGTTATTAGGAAATAAACAGATGCATCACACTATGAAAACAATAAGAAGTCAAAACCATAAATTAGGAAGTTATGAAATCAATAAAGTATCACTCAGCTGTTTCGATGACAAAAGGTATATATCAGATGATGGCATAAATTCATATGCTTATGGACATTATAAAATAACTTTCCTTAATTAAATCCTGTGTAGACTTCCTATGTTTCCGAGAATTGTGTCACGCAAAGGATTCTATTATGCTGGATCACGCAATGAAATAAACGCACCATTTTGTTTTTATTAACATATAGTTTCATTTGATTTTACCATTTAATATTTTTAATTAATTATTGCATTTAATATTTCCATTTTATTTTTGCCATTATATGGTAAGTAGTATAGAGTTGGCTTGGTATCAGATCAGTTTTGCAAAACTGATCTGGTACCGCCAACTCTTATACTACTCATATCCGTGTGGGTCTTGACCCAGCAGATCACCAGCATTGCCAAGCCATATCGTGATAACATTGCAGCGATCGTGCTCTTTTACACGCCCTCCAGCAAGACAACTAAGACCATCTTCGAAGACTATGCCGGCGAGCTCTCCCATGAGAGGTACAAAGAGCTTATTGCAAGGCTCAAATCCCGCAAGTTCTCCCACCTGGTTTTCTCTCTGAGACACCCGTATGGAATTGAGTACAAGGTTTAAACACAGTACACAAATATACAGCCACACAAATATATATACAGTACATATATACATGCCATGAATGCGCCAACCAGTCTACACAAGCTCACTGTGCTTTCACAGCTTTTGGATGAATTGCACAAACACACACTTGATGCGCAAAACAAAATTATCAAAGCCGCTGGTGAGGAAGATCTGCACCTCATGCTTCTCAACAGATATCCATTGCGGTTGAATTCTATGCCAGACACCATGGCGGGGCTTATACGTGAGCTTGAAACCCTTTTGCCTGACATCAAGAGAATTATTGAAAAATAAAAACACATATATATACCCTGATGATGGCAGCTGAAGACCAGGCCGTTTTTGACGAAGTATTGCAGATGCTGGAGGCCACCCCTGATACCGCATCTCCAACAGGGATAGTTGGTGACAATGGCATTCCTGCCAAACGTGAGAAGCTTGCAATCCTTGTTTCAACTGGCAAGGCCAAAGAAGCTATCGGCGTGCAGCTCACACACGATCATGTCAAGCGGTTGTCAGACAAGGACGTTGAGAAGTACTGCAAAAGGTACGAGGCCTACATAGGCAACAAGACAACCGAATCCCTAGTTGATTCCGCCATCATGCTCATGTCCAAAGGCGTTGGCCTGGTGATCCCGGTTGATGATCTCAAGGAGTTGCAGCAAGAACTCCAGAACGACTACATCATCAACCAGGAGCTGTCAAATCTTGCTGGGGGTCTTGCCATGCGATGCGGACGATTGCTGGCACTTGCCAATGCTGCTCTCATCACAACAAAACACATCAAGTTTGAACGAGAGCCTGAGCCCCAACCCACACATCCAACCAGAGACAGTGAAGGCTATCCACTTGAGGGCTTTGATGAAGTTGGGCTGGAACCTGGGTCGACCTCGCAGGAACCTTGAAGGAACCTGGCTGGAACCTGACAGCAACCTGTCAGCACACTTATCACATCTTGTAAAAAATAAAATTTACATATATATACCCACTATGGCCACACCACTCGAGACGATCCCTGAAGAAACTCCAACTCCAACTCCAACTCCAACACCTGCCCGTGTTACCTCTGAGGCCCCGAAAACAAAGCCTGCAACAGAAAAGAACCCCGGCCGTGTTGCTTCTGGTAAAAGGCTAGCAGAACGCAACCGCCTGGCCCGTGAAGCAAAGAAAAAGGCCGAAGCACAAAAGCCTGCACCCTCAACAAGCGGCACAACAAGTGACACAACAAGTGACAGCAACAACAACTCAATCTTTTATATTCTGGGGGTTGGAGGATTGGCTGTCTCTGCTGCGGGTGTGTATTACCAACGCGAAGCCACAATGCAAAGGCTTGGACGCAAATCAAACACACCAGCAAACACACCACAAGCAGCCACACCCGCTGCACCACCCCCATCTCGAATTCCGGTAAGGCAAGGAATTAAAAAAATGGAATAAAAAACATATGTATACTGCACCATGAATCTTTTCCAGGCTTTGGTGAATGCTGCTGCAGTCGGAGGCGTGATTCTTGTTTGGTATAAATTAAACGTGAACGCCTTTGAAGTAGTTTACCTCTTGTTAAGGAACAGGCACAACGAGCCCGAGCCTGAGGCCGAGCCCGAGCCTGAGGCCGAGGCCGAGGCCGAACTCGAGGCCCGAATCCGAAATGCCGAGGCCTGAATCCGAGAGGCCGAGGCCCAAATCCGAAAGGCCGAGGCCAGAGTCCTCTATGACGAGGCCCGAGTCCTCTATGACGAGGCCAGAGTCCTATGACGAGGCCCGAGTCCTCTATGACGAGGCCCGAGGATTGAGATTGAACGAGACGACAAAGGCACAAAAGGTTCTGTCAGAAAAATAAAAAATCATATGTATACTGCACACAAACCATGTCTGACAACAAGCTTGTGAAGTCTATCCTCGAAGCCGCAACAATAACTGGCCTTGTCGCCGGTATTGGTTGGATTGGAAAAAGGTCATCAAAGAAAACTTAACTGCCGACCCCAGTGCAAGCTTGATGAACTACGTCAAGTTCACATCCGTCATGGCTGGCAGCATCGCGCTGAAGAAATATCTCGAGGACCAGAAAATCCTCCCAGACAATATGTAAAAACCATATGTATACACACGACCACAATGGCTTCGATTGCAATAATGGCCCTTGGCGCTGTTCTTAATGCGGCCGCTTTCACTGGCGGCAACTATCTCGCGAAATATCTGTCTGGTGATAACGGAAAGGCAGCAATGGATGAGAAAATCCGACATGACAAAGCCCTGGAACAATACCAAGCGGCTTACGCCAAATACCAGAAAGACCGCACCAAGCTCCTTGACTGAATTGCAGCCAACGATCGGATTAAACACCAAGCTAGCAAAAACTTCCAAACCACCGACCAAGCCCTGGTCTTGTATAACCAGATGCACCAAACACAACCAGATAAACAAATCAAAGACTACAAAGAGCCTCAGTTCTCGGACTTCTACAAGCCCAGCCCACAACAGCAGAATGGTGAACTTGCGTTCATTGGAGGCACCCTGCTTGCGGGTGGGTATGTGGCTTATCGCTTTCTGTAAACAAACATATATACCCCCTTTGGAGACCAAACTCTCAAAGATCTATTACAGTCCGAAAGGGTATTGGAAAGGTCTTGCCGCTGTGAAAAAGCTAGCTGCAGCGGCCAAGGTCTCTGATGATGTCGCAAAGAAATGGCTGGTCAAACAAGCCCTTTGGCAAGTTTACCTCCCAGCGCCACGCCATATCCCCCGACCCAAGTTTGATGTTTCATCACCAAATGCAGTGCATCAAGCAGATCTTCTCTTCCTGCCCCACGACAAACTTCCTCGTGGGAGAAAGGTTTACAAATACTCATTAACCCTTGTTGATGTGGCTAGCCGTTACAAAGCAGCAGAGCCTCTGACTTCGAAAGAGTCTGAAGAGGTTGCTAAAGCGTTTGCACAGATATATAGACGCGGGCCTTTGAAATGGCATCAACTCTTGCAAGTTGACCCTGGGAAAGAGTTTATGGGGGCTGTGACTAAGGCCATGGAGGATAACAAAACGACCATTCGTCGCGGGCGGGTTGATATCCACAGAGACCAAGCAATTGTGGAGAGATTCAATCGCACCCTGGCTGAAAGGCTGTTTGGTTATCAATATGCCGTTGAAATGAATATGCCCTCTGGCCGTTCGACGGCATGGGTGAAAAGACTACCAGATGTTGTCTCGGCCTTGAACAATGAAGTAACAAGACTCACTGGCAAGAAGCCAAAGGATGCAATCAAAGAGAAAGCAATATCTTCCAAGCCCGCGACACCGTATGCTAGACCTGTTGGGGTGAATGAGAAGAAGCTCCCACCCCGGGTGAGTGTGAGATATCTTTATTATCCCGGCGAGCTTGAGGGTGGTGGTAGGCGTGCGACTGATCCGATCTGGTCTTTGAAGGTCTATAACTTTGAGAAGGTTGTTACCAAGCCAGATGCGCCTGTCGTGTATTATGTCTACGATGGGCCCAAGAGAGGGTTTGTTCGTGAGGAGTTGATGGTTGTGCCCCCGGGCACTCAGTTGCCCCCAGTTGGGTTGTGAAACTCGATTGGTTCTGTGTGGATGCCGTCTGGCAGCACCCAACGCTTGTCGTAATAAGCGGAAAGGCCCAGCTTGTGCTGCTCGTACGTGAACATGGCCCCGTTGTGCATTCGGAAGCCCCTGTTGGTGGCCATGTCCCTGCCCCCCTGCAGGGCACTTTCGTACCTTTCCCAGCGAAGCTCGTTCTGCTTCTTGTTGACGCCCTTGGAGGACATCTTGGCCTCTCCGCTAGCCTCGTTTTCTACGTAATAACACTTGCTGCACAGGGCGATGGCCCGTGTGCTATCCTTCTCAAGCTTGAACAAGCCCGGCTCTCTGCCGCTCCACTTGTCCCACGCCAACCAATTCTTCTTCTCCACCTCGAACTGGACGCGAAGTTCCGGGCGAACGGCCTCCTCCAGAGTGTCGTGCGTAAGAGCGAAGTACATGCTGTCCGTGTCCATCTGGATGAGCTCGAAGTCGCGCCTGTCGATGAAGTAATCTAGGAAGTCGTAATAGAACTCCAGCATGCGGAGCTTGGCAAGTTGGTACACAACAATGCCCACTTGAAAAGGGCGGTCGATTGTGACCTTTGGCTTGCACAGCTCGATCTTGTAAGCATCTCCGATCTCTTTGAGATCATCGAACAAGGGTGAGCGGAGATTCTTGTCGACCTCGTTCTCGTCAGTTGTGTACAACGTTCTTGTCTGGCGCTCCACGGCTTCGATGAACTTGCCGTAAGCACTGTTGCCAAGGAGCTTGAACACTTCAGCAAGCAGTGACTTATCCTTGTCAGCGTCGCCTTTCCTTCGGTTGTCCGCGACCTCGCGAACGAACCAGTCGAAGAGCTTTTTGGGTCTATAATCGATTGTGCGGTAGACTGCCGTGATCTTGAGTCCGCTGTTGAGATACCATTTCAAGAGGTGTGCGTAGATCAGCATTTTTTTTCGCTGACAGCACACCCAGAAGCTTTTTCTGGTCGGAAAAGCGGGTTCGACCACTTTCTTGGAGGTAATCGTGCATATGCTGTGGAACGCATTCGTTAGGCACTGCTTGGTTGATGAAGAGCGGTGGAAACTCTTCGAACTTCTCCCACAACTCTCGAGCTTCGATGTCCACCTCCGCAAACCCGAACCACCTGCCTGTATTCAGATTCATTTCAAGAACTCTTGCCGCCTGCTCCGGGGCGTTGTAATGCACAACCTTCTCCTTACCGCAGGGCATCTCCTGCAGCATCGTGCTTGGGTAAAGGGAGTTAGCATCAAACCCCACAATACGTTTCGTGATGCGGGCTAAGTCGTTTTTGTGAGAACGGATGCGGGTTTCGCCGCGCACGTGTTTGCGGGTGAAGACCAGGCTTGGACCACCAACCACAGCCCCCTTCAGCATAGCGTAAGCTTCTGGGCCGGGGGCGTATAGTTCTGGAGCATTGCGCCCCCCTCTCAATGAGCCTCGCAAGACGTATTGCATTGATACTCCTGGCAAGGAGACCGCGTCTTTGAAGATGTCAACCCCGAGGCCCGTGTAAAAGCCCTTCATCGTTTGGAGAGCTTCGAGGAAGGGAGACACGTCTAGATTGTTGTAATACTCCAGCCAGTCTCCGAATGTCTTCATGCCTTCCTCGTGGAAGAGGCGATTGCATTCTTCGTGCTCCTTTGGAGAAAGAACGAAGGCGTTTTTGAGCTGTGAGTACCAGCACTCGTATGGGGGGAGACCAGGGTAATCCAGCTTGTCAGCGCTGTCAAACCACTCGTATGGGAGCCAGGACTTGGTCTGTGTCGCTCCATACGTCTTGACCCACTTGTCGTACGTGATGCCTGGGGCCAAATAATTCATGATGTCCAAGAACTTGTAGCTGGGAGTGTTGATGAACATGATGCGCCCCTCTTTCTCCTCGGCGAAGACCCCATTCTCTTGAGCGAAATGAGAAACAAAGTACTTGCGGATAAGCTTGAGATCGTAATGGCCTGAGTTGAAGCCGACCACAGGCACTTGGTTGCACCATTTGTCGATGAGCTTGAGTTGCTTCTCAGGAAGATTCTCAAGGTCTGGGGGCATATATTGGCCAGCCACATCCTCTCGGATGGCTGCACTTTGCCGCTCCAGGGAGGCATAAAACAGCCCGATAAGCTCGTCAGGATCTTTGGAGCAAATGTACTCAGGCTCAGGGTTCAACGTGTCGGCAATGGAGACTGAGATGGGAACATGCTCGCTTTCATAAGAGAGATCGCGTGTCGGGCGAGCTGCCTTGGTCTTGTCCTGGTACGCTTCGAATTCGTAGACGATCGTGTGGGGATATGTTTTGTTTCTTTTCTGTGGGCAACGGTCATTCCACCAGGGGGAAGGCTGTTCGTGTTCCCACCTTTCCACCACGTTGCACCCAGCGTCTCGAAGCAACTGAGTTCGTTGCAGAGTCTTTTGGTAAGCAACCATCTTTGTGATTGTATTGCCCCTTCGGTCAGTATAGACACCTTCGTCCCTCGTTCCCTCGGGGTAACATTCCTCCCAACCGTGCCAGAAACAACCGTGGAACTGGAAAACTGTCTTGCTTTCTAGGTGATAGCCGTCGACTGGAGCCCCACAAATATACCTCTCACCGCCATGGCCGCATCTGTGATGGTGGATGTGAATGTCACGCTGCTTTGCCTCCCACTCCAGCCAGCACACTGCCATGACACCAAAACCGCCTTCTGGGTAAAAGGCTTTCTCAAAAGCTGACTCCGGAGGGAGGACACGTTTCCCGGGGCAGTCGATTTTGGTTTGGCCTCGAGTACACAACTTGGAGTGGCGAGTTAAATGACAAGCTTGTGTGAACCTCCCGCCGCACTCGCCACAAGTGTAATTGTTTGTGACTTTATTGATATTGGTGATCAAGAAGGAGTGGCCCGCATGAATACCGATAGTCATGGTTGGAGCGCCAACCTTGTCGTAATTCGCAGGAGTGTGATATAAAATGAAGTCACCATTGGGGAGAACAAGATATGCGGCAATTCCTTGCTTGAAATGCCTTTCGATTTTAGAGAAGTGTCGCAAAGTTAGCTGGTCTCGAAGCCCCGGATAAACTGCGAAGAAGCTTTCTGCAAGCTCCCTGGTTCTGCGAGTGTTGTAATCTCTACGAGCTCCTCGATGGACAGCCAAGCAACGAAAGAGACAAAGATTGTCGTTGAAATTGTCAAGGGCAATGACTTCTCTTTTGTTGCGAATCCAATCAGGAAGACGGCCGAGGCCTATTTGCAAGGGTTGTCGATCCAGCATGACTTTGACATCAAGCAGGGCAGTGCGTTCGTAAACCCATTTGGTGTCAGGCCTGTTGAGTCTTGCGTTTTGAAGACGAAGCTCTTCCTGGGCTTGCAACCACTGTCGTGTCTCGGAAAGAGTGGATAGCCAACGACTGTTGTGGTTGTTTTGATAAAACATTCTCAACTCCTCGGTTTCAGTGTTTCGTAACTCAAATGTGAAGCGTAAATTGATTGCGTGTCGTGTGTGAACATTTTGCTTGATTTTGTTCAAAATTCTGCCGACAAGAGAGTTTTCAAGATTGTTTACAAAGCGGAACCGGATTATTCGTCTGCCGCGTTCAACCCATTGGTCAACCCGATCATAGATTTGAACAAGTTGTTCAAAATCTAGCTCCTGCGGATTGTTTTGAGGCTCGACCTCAGCATTATTGTCGTCGGCAGGCTCGATCCGCTCGACATTTCGTGCCTGTTCGTTCAGCCAGGCAATCAGCTCGCGTTGATTGGCATCACGTCGTCTTCGTTGCCGGGGTTGTGCCATTGCGTATATACCAAGGGTAGAGATTTCTTCAATTGGTTATGTCTCGCTTGCCGTTGCGGGCGGGCTCGGGAAAAAACGCATTTGACCCCCTCTTACGGGGTTTGAGGGAGGGGTATCCAGAGAAGTTGGTTGGGGATGGCCTCAAATACGGTTTTTTCAAACCCCTAAATAAGCGGACCGAACGCATGAGGGCCGCTTATTTAGGGGTTTGAAAAAACCGTATTTGAGCCATTCCCAACCAACTACTACTTTTCATGCACGAGTGATTGCGAAAGACTGATTAAAGGTTTCAAATGACATACAGTGTAGTAACGTTCGTGACATATCACCTAGTGTGACCAGAAAAGCGACTGTACATGTAAAACAAGAAGCTGTACACAGCTTGAACTTGGGGTGCCTTTAACTCATTGCAGCATTGATTCCAGAAATGCTAACGTGTAACGCAATATTGCCGTAAGCTTACGTTTTCACACTGACGTGGTTTGATATTTTTAGAAAAAAATTAAACATAAGGATTTTTGACAAACGAAAAAAAAACAGTACATCACTTTCATAATGTCCAGTCCGAAGAGAGAAAAAAAGAAAAAAAAGGACTTGAGTGAGACTCGAACTAGGACCTTCCAGGGCTAAGCTGTAACATCAGACCACTACGCTATCAAGGAACATGCTCAAATGAGACTAAATTTTATTATTTTAAAGTAGATATGCATCAAAACGCGTGTTTCGGTGGCAAATGCGAAACGTGTAGGCTTATTGTTGTTTATATTCGTTTACATCAAATTAGTTATTGTTTATATCGCTAGATTCACGTTGTTGTTACAAAACGTACATGTATTTGTAACAAAGCATTTACTCACTAAGTTTACAGCTGATGGAAGGAGCGAACGAGCGAGTGAGTGAGTGAGTTTTATTTAGCCACCGTTACCGATAACCCATTCATTACTCTTTCACATATACACGGGTTTAAAAGTAACACTACACTACATTCAGTAGCCAACACTTAAGCTCGATCGCTAAGCAAATAGCAAGTTATATAAAACACAAAACTTGCCGGAGCAAAAATCCCACAGGAATAAGTGGCGAACACAATATCAAAAGGTCCTATCCATCCATGAACGCCTTGCATTATCTTGAAAACGTGCAATTGTACGCTGTAGTTCTTTATTTTGATTCTCAAGTCAACACACACAGAGATTTTGTGGTATGTATTTCATGGCTGAAAGCCATATAGTCGTCGACATAAACTTAAATATACGTGCATAAATTTGCATGCGCTGATGTGACACACAAAAAAAGAAAAGTCACAGCCGGATTTACAGTTCGTGTACTCCGCCACGAGTAACAAATCATAACAATATATTGAATTAATTCTCGTACCTTAGGGGCACTTACAAGACCATTAAAGCTTCTTAAAGCACGACTTCACTACTCAAATAGTTGTTGTTCTTGTTGTTGTTAGTTTCCCTCGAAAAATGCGCAAGTTGGTAAGGGTCAGGATTAGGGTTAGGGTTTGATGAGTTAGGGTTAGGGCTAGGGTTAGAGTTAGGGTTGGAGTTAGCGTTAGGGTTAGAGTTAGCGAAAGTTGTTCGTTTCACTGCTTTAAAACTGAAGTTGTTCGTTTCATTTGAAAAAATCACAAGTTGTTGGTTTCACTGCCTTTGTACAGCCCAAGTTGATCCTTATACAGTACCTGTCAAAGGTAAGTTGACAATCTCGACTCGAAACTCGATCCTCGATCCTCGAAGTTTTTCGAGTATCGAGTTTCGAGTTTCGAGACACTCGAAGTTTTTTTCGAGAATCTCGAAAAGGGATTTCGAGAAAAGGATTAATTTCTCGAAGACAGAACAATGACGATTTCACACGGCCGCTTTTGTTTTGCGTGGCCTTTGTTTTGTTATCACACTGCTGTGAGCTGCGGAACCTCCAGCGAAAAAAAACTTGAAAACTGTCACCGGCCTGCGAGAGAGAGTGGCAATTTCACGGGTCTTGTTTCGCTACCATGAATACCAGAGGTTTATTTTTTTTAGTGGAAACCGGCTAGTTTACAAGCCGAGAATGCGAGAAGCGAACGCATCGGTTGTTGTCAAAAAATTGCGACGCGTAGCAGTCTGTAATGCTTTGAATTTAAACCTAGAATTTTCCCGGCGGATTAGAAAATCATGAATTTAACAAAGTTTATGATAGCAGAATCGGTAGGAATGACGAGGGTTTAACGCTAAATAACACAAGTTAATATTCTTTTCTGCTGCGACTTGATTTTGCATCGCATACCGTCAAAAATATTAAACTCCGGCAGCGGCTTGAATTTGCATACGTCAAAAAACAACTCCGGTCTTCGACAGGAGAATGTGACGCTTTCAAAACTAAAATTGGAAGTCTTCAATGAGACCAATATTAAAAATGAAAGTTTGTGGCAAATGTAAAAAATTAAAAGTAAATTTGAAAAACTTTGACACTGAAATCAAAGAGTACTAAATACATTTGCATACAGTCGTGCGGGCATGCACGGCCTTTGTAACTTGAAACCCGTAAACAGCGCGTAACGCAATAATGTTTTAGATAAATACGTTTCGCCAAGTTTCGCGGCCATGCATATTTATCTTTAGCAAATATATCTCAGCTGGTTTTAAAAGTCTATTTCCAACGCTAACTCTCAAACTTATAGATAATTGAGTCAAACTTGAAAAATTTAAAAGGAAGCTTGCAAAAGAGAGAGCGCTGAAATGAAAACAACGCCGTCGCTCTTTGTCTTCTAAAGAATTAATCGAGCGGCAAGCTTTTTGTTTTCTCGTCTCGAAACTTGAAGTTCGCGACTCGAAACTTGAAGTTCGCGACTCGAAGTTTTTCGAGTTTCGAGTATCGAGTTTCGAGTGACTGTCAACTTACCTTTGACAGGTACTGTACAGCGGCTAAACCGCTTTAACTGTTAGTTTCACTGGCTTTAAACATCTCAAGTTGTTCGTTTCACTTGAAAAAAGTGCAAGTTGTTCTGTGTTTTACTGCCTCTAAACAGCCAAGTTTTTCGTTCCACTCGCAAAAAGCGCTAGTTGTTGGTTTCACTGCCATTAAACTTCTTAAGTTGTTCATTTCACTGCAGCTAAATTGCTTTAGTTGTTCGTTTCACTTAACAAAAACATGGAAAAAGAAAAAGTTGTTCGCTTTACTGCTTTTAAAGTACTCAAGTTGTTCGTTTCACTGCTTTTAACCGCTCCAGTTGTTCATTTCACTTCACAGAAAAACACAAAAATTGTCCGTTTCACTTAAAAGAAGCACAAGTCGTTTGTTTCAGTAATAAACTGCTCAAGTTGTTCCTTTCATCAATAAAATTCAAACAAACCATACAGTGTTTTTTCTTTCGTACTAGCTGCCCTTTGGGATTACTGTTATGAATAATAATAATTTTAGATAATTAGATTAGCCCTGGATTAGCTTGAAATATGAAGGGATAGGGGCATAACCAACTTGTGTTGCTTTTGAGGTTGTTTTTTTATTTTTTATTTTTCTCGCTCAGATTTGTCCATTTTTGGCATGTGAACTACAAATTAGTTGCAAAACATTGTTCAGATTTTTTTCTGTTGTTTTTTTTTTCCGTTGCTTCCGAGAAATAACGTATGCAAAAAAAATTAAAAATTTCCATATATTGTCTTCCGCTGAATCCCGCTCGAAAAATTGAATCCCAAGGTCTACCCGAATTTCTTGATTTTACACTGATTTTTCACTTCAGATGGCCAAGTTTGGGCCCGTACCGCTAAATCCCGCTCAAGAAAAGTAAATCCCGAAGTTCATTCCCTCAAAATCGCTTCATTTTTATCACCAATAGTCAGCCACTTAGATTTGCGCCATCTCCCGCCTTGCTAAATTTCACCCGGCCGCAAGAACTCACTTTGAACTGCCTAAAGCTGTATTTCAACCTCCCGCGCAACCAGGCAAAGCTGACCTATCTGCCACTGTCGCAAAGCATTTCGGGATATCAATGGCCAAAACAAAGACGGAATATAAGTAGTTGAATAAAGGCGGGTCCCGGTGCATCCTCGGGCCCGTTAGTTTTAACGTAAAACTTATCCTCAACTTATGTATAATAGTAGCTCAAAATTTCGATTAGCCTCATTATATTCAAAACAACAGAACTCAATAAAAATATTTCAGCATATCATTTCTCATTTTCTCCTAAAATCTCCCACATTTTTTGAATTTTATCTACTGTCATAATTTGTCAGAAATATATTATTATTGATTGAAAAATGTAATTTTTATTTTCTGCTAAATCAATTTTTCAACTATCCCTAAAAGTCACATAATTTGAAAACGTTTACAATAAGGGGCCCTTCGGCTCCACCGGGACCCGCCTTTATTCAACTACTGTGTCAAAAAAAACTGGGGAGAATATTTCTCCAGCAGAAAATTTGTTTTTCATTTTCGTTTCCAGAATCTGGAGTGGTTTTTGAAAAACTTTTTCAAAAACCAGTTCACCAAAAAAACTGGAGAAAAAACAAATTGAAAAACGGTAATCTATTTTCTATTTCCAGATTCTGGTAAAATATTTGGTTGACAAAATTATTTCTATTTTCGTTTCCAGAATCTGGAGTGGTTTTTGTGAAAAGTTTTCACAAAAATGAAATCTATTTTTCTATTTCCAAAATGAAAATAGAAAGTTGACAATTAGGAAGGTTACATGTTTGATTTTAAAAAGATTTCTATTTTAAAAAAAAGTTTTTGATTTTAAAAACTTTCTAATTTTAAAAAAGTTTTTAAAAATCAAACATGTAACCTTCCTGATTGTCAACTTTCAATTTTCAATTTGGAAATAGAAATCATTTCAATCTCCAATGTCCTCTTGCAAATGTATTTATTCCATTTTTCAAAATCACTCTCTTATTGTCATTAGCAGACAATGCAATCTTCTCCATTCTCTCTGTGAAAAGATGATGTTCTCTGCTGCGAATCACATTTTGCTTTCTGAGTATTTTTTCTTCTCCTTTTAAACATTTCATAAAGTTGTTAAATCGCAACTGGTTTTTAATCACACATTTTTTCACACCTTTTGCTTTCTTTTCTTCTTTTCCTTCACTCAACAGGAAAGCATAAAGTTTTGGTCTCAATGCAACAAATTCTGTCATAGTTTTTCCAGCACATTCATCTTTCATCAACCCAATCTTTTTTTTATTTTCTTTCACAATAGGCAATCCATTTAAAACAGCAGGATGATCTCTGGAAAAGTCATTTGTGTCAAAACGTTCTTTCACACCATCTGCAATATCTGCATAGAAATCTTCTGTTTCAATTTCATAGACTAAAGAATCTGTATCTGTGTAAAGAACTTGGAGATTTTTCCATTTTTTCTTTGCATAATTATAGTGAAAGTCATACATCAGGGTTTTGGAGAGATCTAGAATTGACATTCCTACATAAACTGGTTTATTCATACAAATTTGCGTTTTTCTCATCTTGATTGCAATTAGAAATTCATCGAAAATCTGCACATCAGCAAAGTTTGGTTTGTTGATCAGTTTTTCTGCTCTTTCAACATCTTTCACCAATTCAATGGAAACTCTTTTTCGCACATTCTCCATTGTCTTCCCAAAAACTGAATTATTCATCAGCTTGAAGAAATCTTTTTCAAATGCATTTTTTTGCATTCATTCTCAATTTTGTGTTTGTCTCAATATATGATTTCATGAAATCCATTTCCTGAAATGAAATTCCTCTTCTCACTTTTTTCAACTTCATTCCCAGGGAAAGAAAGAGTTTCAGATTTTCTCCATGTAGAACCATTCTTTCTTTATCTCTCAGATTTTGAGTCAATTTCCACACTCCATCCAGTTGTAAACTTTCTGGAGCAAGCGGGAAATCATTGTGAGCATCATGCAGTTCATCTGGATATTCTAAATCCACTTCCAGAATACATCCTACATTTTCTCCATCAACAAATTCTCTCCAATTCAACAATTCATTTTCATTCATCCATTTGAATTTCCCAACTGGAAGAGGCTTTGACATTGCCCACCCATAAAGGTTATTTGCATCCAGATAAACCAGAAAAGAAGAAGGCTGCTTTTCATTGAAATTTTTCATAAACTTATTATTTGCCTTTCCATATCTTTTAAATGCATTTGAATTTCCACCTCTCATTCCTCTTTCAACCATCAACAACATATCCACATCATTCAACAGTTGCAATGAAACTCCTGACATTTTCAGCATTCCACGCCATTCCAGGAGTTGTGAAGAACTGGGCAGGGTCCAGTCCATAGTTTTCTTCGCAAAGTTTTCGGAAATTTTCAACAACATCTGCCAACAACAACACATCTGTTTTCAGATAGAGATCATGGAATTCTCCCATGTTTTTCATGTTCCATTTCCCCCAGACATGTTTTGCATGTTCAAAATCTTCATCCTCAATCCCCGAGTCATTCAATCTGGAGAAAAACGCTTCTTTCTCTGGAAGTGTTTCTTCAAACTTTTCAAATGAATCCATGAATTCATAGGGATAAACTCCTTTTCTTGTCATCAAGTTAAACTTTTCTCCCTGGAAAAATCTAGCAGTTTCTGTTAAATCTGATTTGGGAAGATTCCCCACCAAATTCCCCAGAGCAGACGCCATGAATTTAAATGAATCCAAAAACCGGATTTCATGTTTCACAACGATTTCTTTTCCATCCCGAGTCGTCTCTCTTTTCAATTCAAACTTCAGGGAGAAAGAGATATATTTCTCTTCATTATTGGGGATGCATTGAATATCTAAAATTTCATTCAATGTACCTAAAGCCCGCACGAAAAGATGTGAGTCATAGTTTGCTAAGTTGTGGAAAAACACGGGGGTGAATTTTGGTTTCTGAAACATTCGATTGCAAGAGCGATGAGCAGCTCCTCTGAATTTCCCTGTGAAATGGCAGTGATCTCGCACTTTCATCTTTTCTCCCTCTCTTTCAAATTCACCTCGACATAACCAACAACATGATGTCTGATTGTAAATCTGCCATTCTTCTGGAGTGAGAGGAATCATTGGTTTTGTTTTTAGTTTCAGTTGAGCAGTTTTCACTTTCTCAATGAGTTTTCTCACAAATTCTTTAGAAAGTTCAGCTGATTCTTTTTCATTTCCTGCTCTTTGCAGGACAGGTTCCATTTTCAGAAAAGGAGAAACGAGATGAAAAGCAAATCCACAGGGAAGATGCTCTTGTATTTTTTGCGTTTGTTTCATTTTCCCTGTATTTTTCATGGGTTTCAAAATCGATTCAAAATCAGCATAACCAACAACTGGAACATGAATCATCTTTGAGAAGTTGCGAAAAGAACATGTTCCTTCAGGCATAACAATATTCACTGCTTCAAATTCACCACAATTGAGTTTGTGTTTTTTCAAGCTTTTTTCACTGGGAAATGAATTGATGCATCTTTTGCAGAAGAATCTTTTTCGTTTTGTTTTCGAAACTTGTGATCCAGCTAAACGAGAAAAGTTTTTCACGATGCAGAAATGAGTTTTGAATTCCTTTTTCAACAGCAGCAAATCCACATGTTTTTCTTTTTCTTCATCCGTCGCTCTCAGGGTGAAAAGTTTTTTGTCCCATCCAAATACATTCACAGAAATATCGTTTCGTTTTTCAAATTTCCCAATATCTGCTAAAGTTGTTGGAAATGCAATTCCACTCCAATCAAGTTTTTCAGCTTGTTTTCTCAACAAAGGTGTGATTCTTTCAGGATTTTGTACCACCCAGTTCATTGCTCTTGTCACACACCATTTGAAACACATTTCATCTCCATTTTTCATGTTCACCACAGCGTTTTTGTTTGCCACTTCTTTTGGGAGAGAAATCCATGAAGATCCACCCAATGGTTTCCACTGAATGAGATGAAGTTCTAATTGAACCACTTTTTCAAACGCCCAGTTTGATCCTCTTTGGTTGAAGTTTTCCAGGTTAATCAACATTTCTCTGCTCATTTCATCAAACAACTCACCTGCATCATTTCCTTACAGATTTCTTTTCATGCGGGAATGGGAGAATGGTGTTTCTTCAATCATGTCATCGTCACTCAAATCGGGTTTCACCAATAGAGAGACTAAAACACATTTCACTTTTGTTTGTCGATTTTGCTTTATCAACTCAACAACTTCACTCCTCACTTTCCGGAGAAAATCTTGTGGAGTTGGGGAATCATCTCCTTGAATGACGAATTGTTTGGCAAATCCTTTTAAAGCAGATTTTCCTTCTTCAACAACAACTTTTTGCCCCCACAATGCAGCAATCTGTTTTTTCAATCTTTCAACTGCAGGAGTTGATCTTCTCCTAATTTCCACATCATCCACATCTTCCAACCAAGTCGCCCAGTCTGAAATATTTTCTGTTTGTTTTGAAATGACTTTGGGAATGATTTTGGGAGGAACTTTTCTTTTCCCCGGAATCAAAATAGGCACATCAAGTTGTTTATTTTCCTCATCTAGGGGGTTGGCTTTTCTATGTTTTCGAATTCTCAAACGAGTTGCTTTGTTCATTTTTGGCTGATCATTTTTCCCACCTCCAGTCCAAAGATTTTCAACTAAAAAGTTTGCTAAATCATCTCTCCTCAATCTAGACCAACCTTTCAATCCGGATGATCTCGCAAATGATTTCAATGCATTTAAAGTTGCCATTTTAAATGGGGTAAAAAGATTTTTTCTCCATTTAAAATGAAGTTTTCAATCCAAGAAGAAGGAAAAGAAAAGCAAACTTTTTTCACATTCAAAGAAGCCAGTGAACAATCTGGTCTTCCCTCAAAAACGATTTTGAGAGTTCTCAAATCTGGCAACATCAAATATTTCAGAAGAGCGGATAGAAAAACTTTTTCAATTCAGGAGGAAGAAGAATCACCATTTATCCAGATTGATGGAGAAGATTTTTTCACCGCAGAGGAAATTCAGGAACGATTTGGATTATCACGCACAGTTTTTTTCAATCAACTCTGCAAGAAAAAAACTCATTTTCTGGATTCAACTGAAAAATCTCATGAAGTCACTTGGGTATCTCCTAGACTGGAGAAATTTATCAATCTCATGAGAGTGAAAGCTGCGAATGATAAATATATGCATGCTTGTGCAAGAAAAGGAATGCCAAAAATGTTCTCAAACATTCAGGCTGGTATGAACAAATGCGCTGAAGATTGTCAAGCCATATTTTGAATTTTTTATTTATTGGATAAAAAATGAACAAAGAAAAATTTTTTACAATTGAGGGGCAAGATTTCTATTCTGTGGAGGACATTAAAATTGCACTGGCTGAAATAAAAAATCATGCAACTTGGATTCATCCCAAATTTTACAAAGCATGTGGGTTGACGGAGGAAGAAATCGCATGGATGCATTGGGCTGAAATTGAAACCAACTTTCAGAAAGCTGTTGACATGGCAAATGGTTTTCTTCCAGTTAAAACTGAAGATGATAGGCAGTTTATGGAGAAATGGATTTGGAAAAAAAAATGATTTTTTTATCTTCACCAAGAAAATGAATCCCGAAAAAGTTTCCATTCCCGATATCACTCTCCAAGAACCTCAAAAACGAACCTCTGGAAAGATTTCATATTGTCTTCTCCCATGTTCTCTTAATGACAAAAAACTTCAACTGAAACTCCAAACAAAGTTTAAAATCTTTGCTCATGAAGGAGATTCTTTTTCATTGGGTATCAATCTCCCTGAAGAAAACATTCACTATTTCCGTAAACTGAAAAATCATCTTCGCTCAGCTGCAATGAAAAAACAACCGGAAGTGAAAAAACTTTCTCCATCTTTTGCTAAGTTTCATGCAGAAGATTTCTCTCTCTTGAAAACAGATAAATCTGAGCAAGAAAAGATCTTCGCAAAGATTTATCCTTCTAAACTTCCTAAAACAGATTTCTCTTGTCGTTTTTGGGAGTTAAGGAATGGAAAGACGAAGAAAAAACCTATCTGGAAACAAAAAGAACTCATTGGCATACCACTTTTTGGGCAAGTTGTTTTTTCCATCAAACATCTTTTCTGCGGAAATGTAAAATCTATCACAGCGATTGTGGATGAAGTTCTTGTGGAGGAAATGGTTCAAATTGCCTCAGCTTTTGATGATTATGAGGATGAAAATGAAGATGATGAGAATTAAAAAGATTCTCGTTCTTTAAAATGAATATCAGGGACCGATTTAATAGTGATGAACTTTACCTTTTGAGAACATTAGATCTCAACTGGGCATTGGATGATTTTCGAGGTCGTGGAGAAGAAGATAAACTTGCTGAAAAATATAAAAATGTGAAAGAAATCGAGAAGAAAATTACAGATCTTCTCAACTCACTTCTCAAAAGATCTCCTGCAGAATCTTATTTGGAAGAAATAAAAAAAACATGTGAGAATCTTATCACAATCAAAAAATACAGGGCAGCATGTGAGGATATGATGTCGTCCAAATTTATTTAAATTGATTTAATATCTTGGATATTAAATCTGGTTGACAAAATCTGGAAATCTATTCAGGACCGATGTAAAAAGTTATCAATTTGGTTGTTTACAGGAGATGAAAATGATTTTTAAAATTATTATTTTTATTTTTTTATTTTTCAAATTTTTTTTTAATTTTTTTTATTTTGAAATTTTTTTCTTGGAAACAACCAAATTGATAGTTTTCTATATCTCTCCTAACAACAGAAATTCATTTTTGGAGCAGAACATCTAATTTGAAAACCAGATTTCTGGAAACTAAAAATCATTTCCAGAATTTGAAACCAGATTTCTGGAAACTAAAAATCATTTCCAGAAAAATAAATTTAGTTTACAAAATTTATTTTTTTTGTCAACTTTTTTTCCCCTATTAAAATGTGGAATTTGATTGACATAAAAACTGGTGAAAAAGTTACATCAGAGAAATCAATTTCTGCTCTCTCTCCTCATATGGAAATAACCAGACAATATTTATGTCGAGTTTTGAAAGAGGGGAAAAGCATATTTAACTTGAAGGATGGACGACAACTGGAAGTGGTGAAAGATGATGTTTCTCCTGAACCAAAACCAAAACCAAAATCAAAATCCAAATCAAAACCAAAACCAAAAGCTGGGATAAGTGTTGTAACTTTTAAATATTCACCAGGTGAGTTAATGAATATACAATACTTCCCAGGAAAGATGGCTCCTTGGCCTCAAGAAAAATGGGATGTTGTCATTGAGAAGTTAAAAGAGTTTTTGAAAACGGCATCATCTCCATTTCCATTTCCAAAGCGGGTTCCTTTCACAGAAACTGAATCAGTTGACATTCCAGAAACTGAATCAGTTGACATTCCAGAAACTGAATCAGTTGACATTCCAAAAGATGAAACAGTTGACATTCCAACACAGGGAATAGTTGCTCATCCAAAAGATGGATCGTCTTTCAATATAGTATATGTTGGGAAAAAAGTGGAAGAAGTTTTCAAAGGTTACACTCCAGGAGATGAATTTACAGACGCACCAATAAGAAAAGGAGATAAGATGGTGTTATGTAATATGCATACAGGTAACTGGTTTATTGTGGAAGAATATTGGGGAGTTGAACAAGTGTTTCAGGCGTTTGGTTATGAAACTTATCCTAATCGTAAAGAATTTGAGAGAAATCTCAAAAGAGGGCAATGGACTTTTTACACACAGAAATCATTTTACTCAGAGAATGTAATGTGGACACGAACTACATTCATCAAGAACTGAGTTTTCATTTCCCAGAAATGAAAAATCAAACAAATCGTTTTTTATATTTTCTCTCAAACTTTTCCAAATCCAATCCTAAATCAATCACAATCCCATCAACTACTATCATTGCAGGAAGGACTTCATCTCGATCAAATTTTCCACTTCTCAAGGCAAATCGCAACTCAGTCAATGTTTTCTCATAGGTTGTGAACGCGAACTTTGTCATTTCAATTTTGTTTCCATAATTCTTCATTTCATTCCCTGCTTTGACGACTAATCCTGCACCGGAAATCACTCCCAAAATCACAGGATTCAAAGTAACTCCTCCAGCAATTGCGCCAATCGCAACAAGAGCGGACGACGTCAAATTCACAAACAAATTCATTCGCTTGAAATGTTTGTGGGCTCTTTTCAAACACCAAAATCTTTTGTGATAAAATCGATAGAATTGCTTGATCTCTTCCAGTTTTTCTTCTGTTATGTCAGGGGAGATGTGGTTGAAATTAAAAATGTCTTCTTTCATTTTTTAGACAATTTCAAAAAGAAATGTGATTTGGGCTGCATTGGCATTCGTTGATGTATCGTCTATTCTTGATGAAAATATCTCTCCTGCTTGATAAACAACATCTGAAAAAGTGAATATTTGAACTCTATTATCACTGCTGTGACTAGTTCCTCTTTCTGTTGTTTTCTTTCCTGTGATAAAGAGAGTTAGTTGGGGAAAAGGAGATAATTTGGTTGTTATTTGAGCATATGCTATGATTAATTTGCATCGGATGGGGATGACGATATCAGTGAAAAATTTATCATAAAGAATATTTATTCTGTTTCCAGATGATTTTCTAAATCTTCCAATCAGCATAAAGTTATTGCTTAAATTTGAATTGAGAATTTGATGGCCATTCATATCCAAATCAGTTTCCATAACCATCTTCCCACTCTCAAAAACGAAAAGAGCATCATAAACAGAACTTGGCACATCTGATTGAGAACCTTTGACGCCATAAATAATCAGATTTGCTGGGCCTTGAACAGCTGATGATGGTGTTCCTTGCCATTTCAAATCCAGATAAATGAACTCCGGTGGAGAAATCTGCCATTTATGCATGTGAATGATTGATCGAGAATAGTTGGAAAACTTCTTCGTTGATTGTTGATTGATATTCAGGCTGGTCGAAACCACGTCAACGCTCACACCCGTCATGGAAGCGGGGAAGAATTCAATGCAAATCGTATATTCCCCTTCTGGAAGCTTCAGCATATGGAAACCAAGTCGCCCAGAGTATTCATTGAAAACATCTTTTGTTATTTTCAAATCATACGCTTTTTTATTGATCTGATGGGGTGAACTTGTAAAATCAGACAAACCAGTCACTGTTATATTATGTTCAGAGCTGGATTCATCCACATCCTCCATCAAATACCGGAATTCATCCTTCAAGTGGGAGGTTGAAGATATATGCGATTCATTGACATATTTTTTAAGGTCAGCCTCTGTTTTTATTAGTTCCACTGCCAGAGCTACTGTCTTCTCATTTAGCTGTGTATCAACATATTGTTTTGATGTTGCTTCATTGGATGTTTTTGGATCGGGAAGACCAACAAGTTTTTCTCCTCCCATATCCAATTCCCCAGTCATTGTTCCACCTGACAAAGAAAGCTTATTAGCTGCCGTGTTGGCTATCTGCCCCACCAGCTCGGAGACTGCCGTGTCCACATATTTTTTGTTGACTGCTTGATCGATTGCTGTTGGATCTTTCACGTTATAAACAAATTGGTTTCCCATATCCAAACTTGTTTCCATTGGGAATGTTTCTTTTCGGCTGACAAAAACATTTTTTGCGTCATCATAGGAGATCAGATTGTTATAGTTCGCTGACAGGTCATCATAAGTTTGTTGTTTTGAATGCGTGACATGGAAAAGTCCTTTCAAATCAATGTCTTTCGTTACTTCATGCGTGTGAGCAGGTGCAGCTGGGTGATATTTTTTCAGCGTCACCATGTTCACCGCAGAAAGATCATTTGATTCATCAGTATCAAGATTTGTGATCAACTTTCGATCCATGTCAATTTCACCGGGAAGAATCAGTTTCTTTCCCCTGAGATCCAGATCTCCAGTCATATGGGAGGATCCATCAACCTGCAAAGAATCTGCTCTCAATTGAATCAGTTTGGTTTCCACACTTCTGTCTAGCGTGTCAACTTGATGTTTTGTAACTGCATCACCATTTCCTGTTCCTTCAGCGACATTAACCAGTTTTCTGTTTGACATGTCATAATCTCCTGTGGATGTCAGCTTAAAACCAACTCCTGGTAATCCATCTTTTCCATCTCGACCCCCTCGGGAAGTGCTTGTTGTTTCAGAAAGCAATCCATTTGAGTAGCTCATTTTAAAGTCTTTCATCAAAGTTTTTAGCAATGAATTTCCTTGGTTTATCCACATAGATGAAAGAAAACGGATCACGCGTGGCTTTCAAATAATCTTCTTTTTTGATGTTGTTTTCCCTGCAGATTGCGGTAATTTCTTTGTTGCTGGGGAATTCAAAGATGCAAAGATGCGAGCAATTCAGGCGGATATCTTTTGGTGTTTGGAAATAGCTTTGTGAAAGATAGATGACAGAACAATTCTTATGCCTGCCTTGGATAAAATAATCAACCAGGGGTTTTTGATTCTTTTCGCAAACAAAATCATCGAAAACAACCAGTTTTTGATTCTCTCCTGATAATTCCGAAACTGTGATGATTTCATCCCGGGATGCTTCAATGATGTTATATCCAGCTTCTTTGCTGATTGGGTGAAATGTTTTCAGAAGATGTTGATATTTGGCTTGGTCAAGATTTTTCGCATAGAGATAAATCTTATCGTAGAAAAGCAAGCGGAGAATCATATCCAGGAGAACGTTTGTTTTTCCAGATCCTGAAGGGCCACAGATCAACATTCTGAAAGCTCGATCAGGCATGAAAGGATGCAGCTGTCGAAAATTTGTGATTGGATCATGACAATCATAATTGGGAATCTTCATTTTATTTCCCAGAAGACAAATTCAGATGAACATCTTGTTCAACATCATGTTCTTCATCCAAATTCATGTTTGTGGACTTAAAATGAGTTTATTGAAATGGAATGAAATGGCCAAAAGCAAATCTGCTTTGGGCCGAAAAATCAACTTTGTTCACGATGTCATCACCCAGAAAAAGTTGGGTGAAGAGACAAGTCAAATCGGACTTGAAAAAATGTTCAAACCCATAACAGCAAAACTAGATGATGTTATTGCGTCGAATTTGAGGCAGCCAGCTTTGCCAGTTCGGAGGAGGCAACCAACAACCTCAAAAGTCGATCCAGGCATAGATTATCTTCCGGAAGTCTACCCATTTGAAGAGATGGATGTTGGTGGTTTATTTGACGATGAGATCGTTTCACCGCAAGCAGAAAAACAAATCCCAGTAAATCCACCAACCTATGAAGAAATAAAGCAGGAGGCAGGAGATGACCTGCCTCTATATGAAGAAGATGATCCACCTTCATATGAAAAAGCTACTGAAGGGGAAACAAATAAATTACTAACTGATTTGCATATCTACACTTATAATACAGTAGATACGGCACTTAATAACCCAGATTTCTCCGCAACACAGAAAAAAAATTATCTTGAGAAAGACGTTCTTGCCGAGGCAAACTTTAGAAGAAGACAATTAAACGGTTACAAAGCTTCTTTCACCAAAAAGTTTAAAAAGGGGGAAATAACAGCAGAGCAGAAACAAATACAACATCAAAGAATAGATCGTTCAAGGAGAGCTCTGAATGATTACATACAACATTACACAAGGAAAGCAAAAACATTTCAGGGTTCTGGGCTGAGAAGAAGACAAAGAGGTGGTTCTGTTCGTTTTTTCTCCAATCCAATAGAACTTCTCAAGAAACTTGAGGTCATCATTGGCTCCATCAATGCTGGGAATACAAATCTGGCAATCAGAAACACTGGAGTGGGCATTCTCGATCTTCTCCTGAAAGAGTCAGTGATTAACAGGTCCCAGCATGAAAAGCTGTTCAAAAACTATTTCAAAACATAAAATGGAAAGAGAAATCGTCTTGTCATCTTACGCCGTTAAGAACAAACAAAACAAACCTGCAGATTTCACAACAAAATTTAATCGTCAAATTATTCTTGATCCGAATGAACAATATGTTGTTGGGCTGAAACGAATTATCAATATGAGTTTTACGTGGTATAACATCAATCCTCAATATGAAAATCAACTGATTAGATTTTCCTCTGATGGTGGGAAAACATTTTCCGATATTGCGTTTCCTGCTGGGGTTTGGGCGTATTCTGGGATAAATGATTTCATTCAAAAAGCAACAGTGGTGAAAGTCGCTGGAAAAGAGGATGTTTTCCCCATCAATCTGGCCTTCAGCAATGAAACTTTCAGAGTGACCATAACATTGGCTGAAAATTATCAACTGGATTTCACCCAATCGAATTTCGGGGAGCTTGTGGGGTTTGATAAAAAGATTCTGAAGGAGAAAGTTAATATTGGCCCTAAAGTTCCTAATTTGAGTCAAGATACTGATATGTTGAACATTCATTGTGATTTGACAAATGACTCACTTGTGGATGGGGAAGAGACTGATATCATCTACTCCTTTTCTACATCTGTTCTGCAGGCATCATATAGTTTTGAGCGTGAACCCATAAAAATAGCATTTTGCCCTGTGAATAAAAACACGATCAGCTCAATTGGGATCTATATCACGGATGGGAAAAGAAGAATTGTCAACTTGAATGGGGCAGACACAGCATTCTCGTTGATATTAAAAAAAAAGACTATAAAATGAAAGCATATGAATTTTCTCGTTATTATCACCCCAAACTGGGGAAGTTTGTTTATAAGCACAAAGGAACAGGCATCATTTTTGATTCCATCTTCAAGCCACTGAAAAAGATGGCAGGACCAGCCATGAAAGGAATTCTCAAGAAAGTTGCGAAACCATTTGCGAAAAAAGCTTTGGACGCAGGAATTTCTCACGCTGGAGAAAAAGTGGGCAAAATGGCAGTTGAAAAATCAGGTGATTTGATCATGAAAAAACTGGGAAACATGAAGATTGGAAAACCATCTGCGAAACGAGGACGAAAACCACAATCACTCCCTGCTTCGCTCCCTGCTTCGCTCCCTGCTTCGCTCCCTGCTTCGCTCCCTGTGAAACAACCACAGAGAGAAAGTGCAACTGACATCCTGAATAAACTGATCAGTGGCCAAGGAATTTAAAATAATCTATCAAAATGGCTTTTCGATCGAATGAATATCTCCAAAGAAATGAATTAGTAAGATTCCAGTTGGATGATGTTATCAGAGCCCCAGCAAATGGGCAACATCAAATGAAAAATGGTTATAAATTCACCATCAATGACAGATCAGCGTTCTATGACTGGCATAACGCTTATTTTGAAGTGCAATTTCAACTCCAGAAAATAGCAGACGGTGCTGGATATGCTGCTGCTGATAGGATAACAGTGTTGAATGGCTCACATTCCCTGATAAAACACATGACCATCAGATCTGCAGGGAAGATTGTTTACGAACCTGACAATCTGCATAAAGTTACTTTTGTTAAAAATCTGTTGGAATACTCAGATGACTTCAGCAGATCAGTCGCAAAAAACAGTTTCTGGTATCTGGATGTGAATGCAACAACAGCTGCGAATAACACAGGATTTGAAGCGAGAAGAATACAAACTCAAGCTCTTCGAGACAATGGAACTGGAGGTGCTAAAGATGTTAACGTGATTATCCCCCTGAATCGTTTCTCCTTTTTCGAGGAACTGGAAGACAGGATGTTGGTCCCAATGCAGCTGCAATTCGAAATTAATCTTCAACAGGATGATGAATTGATTCATATGGCAAATGGTACAGATCCTGGAAGAGTTGTGGTGAATCGATTTTTGCTTTGGGTGCCGAGATTGACACCAAAAGATTCTCTTTATGACAAATTTATCAGTTCATTCCTGAAAGAATCGCAATGGAAGTATCTGAGGGAGATATATGATCAATCAGCTCCTGCACAATCATCAGGATTCTTCCAGATTTCAGCGAGCATTGACAATGTGAGGCATATTTTTGTCTGGCTGAAAAGAGCAGCTCCACCCAATGATGACCCTGCAGAAGATAACCCATATCTCTTTGACACTTTCAAGCTGAATGCAGCAAATGCAAACTCATCCCTGTCAACTTGCAGATTGGAGTATGGAAATGGAGTGTTTTACCCTGAAACTGACTATGACACAGAATCAAAAGTCAGAATATTCAATGATGTCATGGCTTATGCAATGAGGAAAAATGACTTCAACACTGGTACTCAGTTGAATTTGGCTAACTTTCAATCTCTCTTCAGCCTCATTTATTTCGACTTGTCTTACCAAGCTGAAAAACCAACACGAGATCCCAAACAGTTGATATTTCGATATACACTGAATGCCAATGCAGCTGCAGCCTTCAATGTGCATGCAGTCGTTCTCTGTGAGGAAACAGCTAAGATTGATAAAGTTGGAAATGAGCTGGTCATTGCCTAAAACATATGTTATCATTAAAAATGACAACATATCACCCATATAAAATAAATTTGTCTGAAGGGCAAAAACAAAAACTTGGAAGAGCATTTAGAACAAACATGCCTATTACCCTGAGATTGGGTAGTAATCAAACAAGTGGAAATGATGAACTGATGCTGACAGCCAATCAAATTAAAAGAATCGCAAAAGCAAAATCTCTGGGAAAAGGAGTTGAGATTAAGATAACAAAAACACAAATCAGAAAAGTAATGAAACAAGGTGGAAGTCTATTTTCTGCTATTGTTCCTTTGGCCAAAACACTGGTGCCCACCCTAGGAAAAACACTTGGATTGTCAGCATTGGCTGGATTGGCGAGTGAAGGAGCGAGTCAAGTTGTGAAAGCAATCAGCGGAAAAGGAGCGGGTCAAGTTGGTGGATTTCTCATCCCCCAAGATAAAATTCAGAAACTGATTGACAATAAAAATTTGTTGACAAATAAACAGAAACAAGATATTTTGGTTGCCCTTCAATCAGGAGGGCAAGTAGTTGTGAAACCATCTGCCAAACAATCTGGTGGAGCACTTGGTACCATTCTGGCATCCATTGGAATCCCACTTGCTCTTGACATGGTGAAAAACATGTTTGGAAAAGGAGCTCCAAGAGTTGGCAGACCAAAAGGAAAAGGTGCCCCCAGAGTTGGACGACCAAAAGGGAGCGGAGCGACCTCTGGAAAAGGTGCCCCTAGACTGGGAACTCCTTGGGCAAGACCTCCTCCATTCATTGGAAGTTGGAGAAACTCTGTTGGAATGGGGAAAAAAAAATCAAAAACGGGCAAAGGACTTCTGTTAGGATCGAAAAGTCCATTCAACAGCATTCCAATTCTCGGGGCACTTCTGTGAGACCTAAATTTGTAATTAAACCGCTGTCAAATATTGATCTGTTGAATTGGATTGAATATCTGGGGATTCCCAATTTCAAAGGAATATTTGCAAGAGATGAAGCTATGCCCAAAAAACACAGCCCATGCATCATCAATCTTGATTCGCTTAAAAATGCAGGAACTCATTGGGTTTGTTGCGTCCCATCACATGATAAAAAGTTCTTATGGTATTTTGATAGTTTCGGCATGGGCTATCCTCTCGAATTTAAAAGTTCCAAACCTGTAATTTGGAACAGCAGTCAGTATCAAAACATAAACAGTGTTCTTTGCGGTTATTATTGCCTTTATTTCCTGCATCAATGGTCGCAGGGGAAAGATTTCTATGATATTCTCCAACCTTTCAGTTTGACTGACACAATGCAAAATGAGAAATTCATAAAACAATATTTCAACTGAAAATGGAATCATATTGCGTCAAAGAAAAAAGGTTCACTGGTTGCGTTGAACCATCCGGATATATGACTGCAAAAAATGGGAGAAAGATATTTTTCTGCCATTGCGCTTCATGCGGAATTAAAAAAACTAGATTCGTGAAACAAGGGAACTCGGGAAACTAAGTCTGCCCTCACAAGGTGGGGGCTTTTTCGATATAGCCGACAGTCATTCACTCGGTGAAATTGCCTTAAAAAGCGGCGTGAAAGGATTGACTAATCTTGGCCGTATTGGATTATCCAAAGCGGTTAAATCAGATTTTGCCAAACAAAAGATTAAAGGTGCGGTGACCCAATATCTTGATAAAGCATTGGATGCATTTACAAGTGACATTTCAAAGAAATTAGATCCCTTATCCGGCCGTGGGATCGATGCTCATGCTTTGATAGAAAAACTTCCCAGACCAAAAGGAGGATTCACTCTCCCCGCACAACTTCACAGGTCCATATAACCCATTGGAAAAGCAAGTCAGATTTGATGATACTGGAAAGATTCTGGAAATCTGGCAACAACCAACTGGAAAAACAGATGCAGTTTCTATGCAACATGATGTGGATTATTCAATCTGTGCAAAACAAGCAGATCCACGCAAATGTAAAAACAAAGCAGATAGGAAGATGGTTGCCGCATTGGATGCTATTCCCTGGAAAGATAGACAATGGGGACATGCTTTGGCAAGAAACACAATCAACGCAAAACAAAAACTTGGTTTGGGTGCCCCAAAAAACGGGAAAAGATTTTGAGTGAAGGCTGGACTCAAAATCTGGCAAATGAACTTCACCAGCCGATAAGGAGAAGATTTCCAAAGAGAAGAGTCATTTCATATGGTGTTGACAACATCTGGGCGGCTGATTTGGTCGAGATGGGGAAATTTTCAAAGTGGAACAAGGGAATAAGATATCTCCTGATGGTGATCGATGTTTTCTCAAAGTTCGGTTTCATTCGCCCCCTGAAAGACAAGCGAGGACAAACAGTTGCCGATGCTTTCCAATCCATATTTGCGAAGGCACGAAAACCGAAGATGCTTTGGACAGACAAAGGAAGTGAATTTTTCAATGGAACTATGAAGGATCTCCTGAATAAGAATGGGATAAAATTATATTCCACAGAGAATGAAGAAAAGTCATCTGTGGTTGAACGTTGGAACAAGACGATGAAAGAGAAACTCTTCCGGATGTTTTCTGCTAACAATAATACAATATACTGGGACAAACTGGACAAGTTAGTGGATCAATATAATAACACTTATCATTCAAGCATTAAGATGTCACCTGCAGAGGCGAGCAAACAGAAAAATGAAACAAAGGTTTTTGCTAATCTTTTCGGAGACATGATTTATGCTAAACACAACCCAGCAAAATTCAAAGTCGGCGACAAAGTCCGAATTTCAAAATACAAACGAAAGATATTCGACAAAGGTTTCACCCCGAACTGGACAGAGGAAATATTTGTCGTCGACGAGGTTTTGAACACAAATCCTGTAACGTATAGGTTAGTCGATCTGTTGGGAGAAAAAATAACTGGATCATTTTACGAGGCGGAACTCCAAAGGACAAACCAAAGCGTGTTTCGCATTGAAAAGGTTATTCGCCGTGACCAGAAGAAAATGAAAGCCTTGGTTAAATGGAAAGGATATCCCGATAAATTCAATTCCTGGGTTCCACTGAGTGATGTGGAAAATCTCTGAGACAGAATATGAATGTTCAACATTCATATTCATTTCAAAACACCGCTTCACGCGGGCTGCGCCTTCACTTTTTTTCTTTCAATCCCCGGTGGATTTCCCTGAGGAGATAACTTTGTTTTTGGAGATCATTTTTGAGAATCTTATGTTCCTCTTGGAGGTTGACAAATGATTCAAAGAGGAGTTCTACTGTATCTTCCATTTCTTCATTTTGCTCTGCTTCTTCCATCTCCGAATCAGCGACAATAAATTCTTCGTCAGATGTTGTTGGGGTTTCATTTTCACTCCTTTCTTCCTCCTCTGAGCAAGTGAGGCAATCTTCATGGTCACTGGCTTCCATTTTCTTTCCAATTTAATTTTTTGAAGATTGTTTGGATTATTTTTTCCTGTTCTGCCCTTCTTGATGGAAGAATAAGCAGTTTGAAATCATCTTCATTTGGGTTGAAACCATTCTTCTTCAGAAGGGAGAAAAGAACTTGATTGAAATTGAGAAACTTTTTTTGCTTGAGATGAAGATCATCATATGCCAGTGAGAAATATTTAAAATCGTCAATGAGGAACTTTTCCAGATGCTCATAATCATTTCCATCGTGATTTGTTATGTGATTGAAAATTTCATGATCGTTGCCACTAACTTTCCATTTGGAAGATTTAACAAACTCCCTGACTTTTTTTCTTGTGATTTCATGGAGAGGAATTTGGGAGAGAATTTCTTTTTGATAAAATTCAAGATCTTTAAGTGGAATTTGGTTCTTCCCCTGATTTTTTCGGATGACAACTTTGAAATGTTCAAGTCTGAGATTTTTGTGAGAATGCCATGTTGTTGTATATGTTTCTTGAATAATTTCAGGAGTGTCATCTATTTCCTCATCTTCATCTTCATCTTCGGAATCAAACATTTTCTTTTCCGGAGAAACTTTTTCTGGAAATGATTTTGTCAACCAAATATTTTGGAAATGATTTCTATTTCCAAATTGAAAATTGAAAGTTGACAATCAGGAAGGTTACATGTTTGATTTTTAAAAACTTTTTTAAAATTAGAAAGTTTTTAAAATCAAAAACTTTTTTTTAAAATAGAAATCTTTTTAAAATCAAACATGTAACCTTCCTAATTGTCAACTTTCTATTTTCATTTTGGAAATAGAAAAATAGATTTCATTTTTGTGAAAACTTTTCACAAAAACCACTCCAGTTTCTGGAAACGAAAATAGAAATAATTTTGTCAACCAAATATTTTACCAGAATCTGGAAATAGAAAATAGATTACCGTTTTTCAATTTGTTTTTTCTCCAGTTTTTTTTGGTGAACTGGTTTTTGAAAAAGTTTTTCAAAAACCACTCCAGATTCTGGAAACGAAAATGAAAAACAAATTTTCTGCTGGAGAAATATTCTCCCCAGTTTTTTTTGACACAGTAGTTGAATAAAGGCGGGTCCCGGTGGAGCCGAAGGGCCCCTTATTGTAAACGTTTTCAAATTATGTGACTTTTAGGGATAGTTGAAAAATTGATTTAGCAGAAAATAAAAATTACATTTTTCAATCAATAATAATATATTTCTGACAAATTATGACAGTAGATAAAATTCAAAAAATGTGGGAGATTTTAGGAGAAAATGAGAAATGAAATGCTGAAATATTTTTATTGAGTTCTGTTGTTTTGAATATAATGAGGCTAATCGAAATTTTGAGCTACTATTATACATAAGTTGAGGATAAGTTTTACGTTAAAACTAACGGGCCCGAGGATGCACCGGGACCCGCCTTTATTCAACTACTAATATACGCCAAATGAAGTACAGAAAGTATTAGAAGTCTGGAAGCACTTCGGATATCGGGCATTCGACCACAACACAGTATGGGAAATGGCCCACAACTCACAATGCTGCCCCTTTTCTGATGCGAAGTGATTTCAGACTTTCCTGCCGGCTCGTCTTGTCCACCAAGGCTGTTTCAACCTCGAGCATTGAATAGCACTTCGGATACAAGGTACGACAAGGGTCACGACTTGTTTCTTTGAGAGGTGCCAGAGACTAACGGATTTCCGGACTTAATGATGTCTTCAATCACCGGAGGGGCCTTAAACATATTGGCTTATACGCACACTACAGACGATGTGTTTGCCACAGCGAGCTCGCGATCAATAAGTGAGCCAGGTGTGCGTAAATATCGGTATTTTCGTTCATGTCGTTGGTGCGGGTCAGAATTATCGTATTTGCATATTCTCGCGGCCAATCTGCTGTAATGGCGTCAAAATTACGCTGTGGATGTAAATGTTGTGGTTCAAATTTTTCTTTGGTTTGAAAATTTTCAAACCAGTTTAATTTTTGTTTCCCTTTGTCTCAGATTCACTATCATATTCTGAGACAAAGGAAAACAAAAATTAAACTGGTTCGAAAAAATTTAAACCAAAGAAAAATTTGAACCACAACATAAACAACCACTAGACGGCCAGAAGTCTGCTTTTTTCAGGTGAAATTAGTCCAGTTTCTTAGGATTAGTGCAAATTCGACAAGGGTTTGTGATATTATTCGTTGTACAATAAAATTAGGCAAACCTGAGCAAGAAAAAAAGTAAACACACTCAAAAAGCAACCTAGGTTGGTTATGCTCCGGGCCCTTCAATTATATTCTAGCGGCAAATTTAAAAATAGGCAGCCGAGGACTGCATGTGGCCACTGTTGAAAATGAAAATTGATAATCAATATAAAGAATTGGTATTCCTGTGTTACTAAATCGCATGCAACCTGTGTTAATTGGGTTATTCCAGAAAAAAATTCCCCCCCTGACAGATGCAAGATTTTTTTACCTCTCCCCCACCCGGCCAGCTAGACCCACCCTCGCACCTTGATTTTTAACCCTGAGACCCCCTCGTGCCCGGATTTCCATTAACTTTTTGTAGGCCCTAATTAACAGGAAATAAAAACAATAAAAAAATTAAATCGCATTCAGGAGATCTGGTAATTTTTTTTAAATTTTCAAATCTTTGGTGATATTATTTGCTATAAATTGGTCAAACATTTTTTAAATAAACATTGCGTGATGCATTCACTAAAACCTCTCCGTGATTTCAAGACCATATTAATGAAATGTTTCCATAAAGCAGGTTGTTTAAAAATGCTTTGATTTTGCCATCTATGAATCCAGGCTTCACAGTTTCTTCAAAGTGTTTTTGCAAAATAATTAAAGACACAAATTATTTTGTTTCATGCAAATTTCATGTGAAATGTACATGTAATTTGATAGCTAGCAAGCTGTTTTTTTATGACCACTGAATTCAAAATTAATCTTTCCTATAAAAGGTCGAAACGTTTGAATGGCCGAATTCATATTAGAGACGGAAAACAGTCTCGGACAGGAAACTTGTCTGATATGAATCCGGTGAAGGACAAGTTTTCCGTCTCAAATTTTAGTCTATTTTTTCATCTAAACCAACGGAAAAATAAGACGGGAAACTCGTCTTACACGGAAAACTGTCTTAAATTCATATTAGACGCAAAAATCACAAAGACCTTTTTTGCGCTATGCGCTTGCATGCACTAGGAAAAGACTGGAACTAGAAAGACTGGATAAAAGACTAGATAAAAAAAATGGCGCCCAAGAAGGTCACTGAGCAACAGTCTCATGAAGACGATTTACCGTCCTTAAATTCATATCAGACGGTATTCTGTCTGATGGAATTCCGTCTGTGACGAGTTTCCCATCTTCTAATATGAATTCGGCCAATGAAACTCATATTTCCTTGAATGAAAATGTCTTTCATTTGATTAAAATAGTCAAACACTTATTAGAATTCAGTGATTTTCTGCTTCTGGCACATTTGGTGAAAGTTGTGCTTGGTAAAGCAGTAAAAAGAACAAGAAAGCATTTACTTTTCTACGGATTCCAAACGCGTACGTACAAACTGAACTGCCTTGACAATCAAGTCGTCCAATCCAAAGCTATCCGAACTGTCTCATTGTACAGCATCATCGGGCGATCTCAGCACAACTTTGTGCTTCGGAAAGTTGGACTTACTTACTTACTTATTTACGCAGGTGACAACATAGTGGTTACCAGAAACCTAGTAACCACAAAAATCACCCAACAGTAAAATTTTATTACACATGGCAGTCAAGTGTCCTTTTTTAGCAATAGAATAGTAGGAAGCCTGGAGTGGTGTTCCCCATACCATTGTAAAATCTTAGTCATTTCCATGAATTGTTTAAAATAAAAAGGTATCCTGTGCCATTATATTTCTTTCCTGACACTTGCATATAGACTTACATTTACATTACAGCAAACTTTAATTACCAAAGTGTATCATGAGGATATGATGGTTCAAATGAAAAATAAACATCTACATGAAGGGTACCCTGATACATTGAAAAAATTTACATATCAAGCTGGATTATAGCATGTTAATTTAATTAAGCCCATAATTAATGTTTTTATTTTTATTTATTTTAGCAAAAAGAAAAGGCATAAAAAAAAACAAATCCTAACACAATTCCAGAAGAACCATTAACGCATAATGAAAGTGTCCACACTGGGGAAAAACCTTATGAATGTAAAAAAGTGTGGAAAGTGTTTAAGCACAGCAGGAAGCCGAAGGAGACATGAAAGGGTCCACATTGGAGAAAAGCCTTATGAATGTAAACAGTGTGGCAAGTGTTTTAGCAAAGAAGGAAGCCTAAGGACACACGAAAGGGTCCACACTGGGGAAAAGCCTTACGAATGTAAACAGTGTGGCAAGTGTTTCAGAACAGCAGGAAACCAAAAGACACATAAAAGAGTCCACACTGGGGAAAAGCCTTATAAATGTAAACAGTGTGGCAAATGTTTTAGCCAAGTCGGACACCTAAGGGCACATGAAAGGGTCCACACTGGGGAAAAGCCTTACAAATGTAAACAGTGTGGCAAGTGTTTCAGAACAGCAGGAAGCCTAAGGACACACGAAAGGGTCCACACTGGGAAAAGCCTTACGAATGTAAACAGTGTGGCAAGTGTGTTAGCCAAAAAGGAGACCTAAGGACACATGAAAGGGTCCATACTGGGGAAAAGCCTTATGAATGTAAACAGTGTGGCAAGTGTTTTAGCACAGCAGGAAGCCAAAAGACACACAAAAGAGTCCACACTGGGAAAAAGCCTTATAAATGTAAACAGTGTGGCAAATGTTTTAGCCAAGTCGGACACCTAAGAACACATGAAAGATTCCACACTGGGGAAAAGCCTTATGAATGTAAACAGTGTGGCAAATGTTTTAGCACAGCAGGAAGCCAAAAGACACACAAAAGAGTCCACACTGGGAAAAAGCCTTATAAATGTAAACAGTTGGCAAATGTTTTAGCCAAGCTGGACACCTAAGAACACATGAAAGGGTCCACACTGGGGAAAAGCCTTATGAATGTAAACAGTTTGGCAAGTGTTTTAGCACAGCAGGAAGCCAAAAGACACATGAAAGGATCCACACTGGGGAAAAGCCTTATGAATGTAAACAGTGTGGCAAATGTTTAATCAAAACAGGATATCTAAGGAAACATGAAAACAAACATAAAAATCAAAAAGTTTGTGATAAACCCACTCAGTTTAAAAGGACTGATTTTCTATCACAGGCAAGTGTAGATAAGAGAAGCTTCTACAGCAGTGCACTAGCCCACATGGGTACTGAAAATAGTAGCAAGGATTCTATATCAACACCAACTTCCACATTGCAAGACACTCAATCAGCCATTGTTGAGAAACATAGCTGCTGGATTTGTCAAGAGGAGATGAGCAGTGACGCACTACTTCTTGAACACTATGAAATTCATATGAGATATGTATCTGAGGACACTTCTTAATACCTAAGTCAAGAGGAGATGAGCAGCGAGGCACTACTTCTTGAACACTTTGAAATTCATATGAGATATGTATCCGAGGACACTTCTTAAGAGCCACTCTCCCTAACCACCGCGTGAGGGGCGGTACAAGGTCGGTAAAATGGACCCCTTGATATTTCGTCCAGAGATAACCTATGGTATGCTAAGAATCGTGATATAAGTCTTAGGTTCTAGAGTTTTTACATTTTTGAGAAAATTACGAAAAACCGTCGACAACCCGTGAGGCCGAAAAATCACAGAAATGAGGTCAAATTTCATGATCAGATAATCGAACTCGCGTGAAGGCGCATAGCAAATTATGGTTTTCCTTAGTTTATAATTTTATTTAGGAGGTATTGCTAAGCTGCTTTGATGATATTTTAGACTTACAATTGTAATTCCGAATTCCTGGAGAGCAAGCGAAGAGAACCGAAATTTCTAGACTTTGAAAATCAAAAATTCCATACCGTTTTCAAACATCTCAAAACATACTCGGTATTATGTAGAATTCTTTCAAAATTCAATTCTAGCAAGTACAAGAGCTGTTTTTGAACATGATATAATTTTTTTCTTGGCAAATGTTATTTCTAAGGCGAGCGGCCCCATGCAAGTTGACCCAATTTGACCTTTCGAAGAGATTTTGTTTAACCAGGAAATGTAAACAATTCGACTATAAACCTTAGCTCGCTTTCTGAGCAAACCATTGAAAAACCCTGCCATTTCCCATTAAAACTACCCAGTAAACCTGAGATAATACTTCGATGACAGGTTACCTTCCAAATGGGTGTTTAAAGGCAAATAACTTTGATGTTCTTCGCTAATTTTCCTGTGTCTTGTTGCCGTGCTCAGCCACCGGCCTTTTCATACGGCTACGGCATTTTCTAAGTGCCACCTTTCTCTAGCTTGTGCAATATTTTTGCAGGACCTGGATCCATGTCTTGCATACAAAGCATCCTCTGGGTATCTATTGAGTTTTGTATTGAATATTTCTAATGAAAAGAGGCAAGAAGTGAAGGAACGAATTGTACTGAAAAATAGAGCCACTAAGTGATCGCGTGCCGCAAATACATCCGCGTGGATATTTTTGTCTTGCTCTTGCTCATTTCTTCATTTTATTTCTTCCTTACTAGCATACAATGTTTTCGTTTTGGTTTTTTGTAACTTTTTTATTTGTAATCACAAGCCTATTCCGAAGGATGAGTTCTTTGTATGCAATACTTTGAATCAGTGTTTATACACGCAACACATTACTTTTCGGTTTTCCCATTTTCTAGTGACTGTGCAACAAACTAGAAATCCTATCCAGTTTTAACTCCAAAAGTCAAATGCTTGGGCAGGTCCCGCATTGCTAATGATTTCCTAAAGCTAGATAAAAGGGAATAGTAATATATATCTGAAAAAGGACTAGTTACTGGCCGCAAAGCGAGTTTTTGTAATTTGTATTAATTGTATTTACCAATTTGCCCATGGCAGGTGAACACGCAAATAGGTCCCCTTCGTGGCGCATCTAACTTTTTAGGAATTATGTTCAACAAGATACCTTTTGATGCAGAAGTAGACGCACGCTTTTATGTGATTCTCGAAAACTATCCCGTTGGAAACTGAAAATGATTTGCTTTTGGGTTCGCACAAGACATGTTTCTTTTCGTACGAGCAAAGAGCACGTAAAACTGTTTTGAGAGTTGCCATCGAGAGAGATCTAAGTTTAAAACAGATAATTACCAAACGCAAATAGATCTGTGGGAAACGGTTTGTTTACCTCTAACAAAGTTCTAAATATAGAATTCTCACGGCGTTCAAGCTGTGATCTTTTAAAATCGAACTTTTCGATCGCTCGCCCGATAAGCGAAGCTAGCACGTGCGAGGCTCCTAACTTTTTCTTAAATTCGGCAAACCTTATTACGCGGACAAACTCCACTGGATTAAAATCTTTACAACTTTACAAAGATATGTGCAGGAAAATGAGTTTACATGTAGGTCTTTTGAAGTGTATTATGTTATGTAACCTCTTGAGCGCTCACTTTGTCAAAAAAAAAAACGCTTTGAAATCAAACATTATTTACAATCGGCATCCTGAGTAATTAGGACGCATGTGTTTATTTCTGCCGAAATTGAGTCATTTGCTCTGCGTCATCGGTTGAAAAATTGGAGATGGAGAGAAATTGCTTGTTTCAGCGGCTAGTTGGTGGCCAATGCGGTCAAGACCCTCGAAGCACTAAAGTCCAAGATTTAGTTCCCTTGCTAACTTGTAACAAAGATATATCACGCCACAAAAGCTCCGTAGGGCTGATGACCGGCAGCGGTGTAGACACTAAAGTGGAACTGATTCTAGCAAGGTCTTCAATTTTCAGTTTCCCTTCCAATATTTCTGACATGGATATTTGTCCTGCTCATTGTTCTTTGCTGGGCATTGGGTGGCGAAGGGGTTTGGCGCGGTGCCGTATACCAGCCCAGCTGTCGAAGCACGTCCGCAAATCCCATACTACGGATCGTGGAATCAGTAAAGACATCTCCAGATTAATCTTGCGTATTACTGGAATATTTCTTCCAGTCGGCTCTGGTAAGTGTCCATTAGAATAAAATCTATAGACTGCAGTGCTACCGGCATTACATTTCATAAAAGCCAAGTCACATTCAAAAGAGCAATGCTGAACACTAAAATTGAATCATTATTCAATATTTGTTATTGTTTTATCTTTTTTTAAGGAATATGTAGTGAATGTAGGATAACTCTTGGAGAACATGTCAGAGCCGATTGCCAAGACCCACAACTTATTGCCCTTTCAGAGAGTATTCATGAGCTTTCTTTGGTAAGTACTAGCTGTTTTGGGAGTCTCGCACATACCATTGATTTTATATGTAACTATATACAGGATCAAAGTCTGAATTTCATTAAGTTACCATACAACTCTGATTCTGCATCGCCCTTTTTTAATCAGACCCCCTAATTATACTTAACGACGCTATTATGGTTTCTAAAGATTTTCAATCATTCGTGCCACGCCTTGTTTTCTATATATTAACATGGAAAGCCTCATGAACCGTGCGCAATATAACAGTTGACGTTGCTGTTCTAGGCTGAGGAGACGACTCGTACTCGTCCTGAACACAGTACCCCAGCTACCCCAGGAGGAAGCTTCTATTTGCCACCTAGCGACGACTCGTCCTCCTCTGAGGAGATCTCCTTTGACAGCACACCAGCTACAACAAAGTGCGAACCAAAGTCCAAGACCACTGACCCACTCAATGATTATTTGCGCACTCGAGAAATCAGTCCCATTCATTCTCGGCTTCAGCGGCCTTGGGAAGAAGCAAGTAAAAGAACAGGACGCTACTACGTGCGGAAGGCAGGACAAGGTCTATCTACACTTCTACAAGACATAGCTCCAAGTGATAGTGGTTCTCTCTTCAAGGCAGTCTATTCCTCTGGTGTCATACAAAGAACCTTACAATGTAACAGAGAGGAAGCCACAAGCAGTTCAGTCGACGAAACCATGATGAGCGCACTCACCGAGTGCTACCGCGCAGCCGACAGCTGGGAGACGCGTCGGCAAGTCCTGTCCATTATGGCTGATAAGTTGACACTGAATCGGCTCCGACACTGGATACCCGATTTATCTCAGTATCGTTTCACTGAGGCCAGACACCACTGCTTAGTATATGGAAAGGGGGCACCAGTGCTAACAGTTCCGACGCCAAGGATGAGAGTATCCACTGCTCAAATCGACCACTTCATAGCGTTCATCACTAGTCCCCATATTATCCAAGATTTGCCTTTTGGCGAAAGAACAATCATGTTATCGACAAAGGAGACAATCAAGGTTCCAAACGTCATACGGATGATTATCCCAGAGCGAATAGTCATCCAGCATATGACGTACTGCCAAGAGTCTGGGTTCACGCCACTAAGCCGCGCTACCCTTCTGCAGATTTTGAGCACATGCGCTGCGTCTGTTCGGACATCGGTTCAAGGCCTCGATTATGTTAGTTCTGCAGGTGCGGAAGCATTTGACGATATGTGTGATGTTGTTGAAACCCTTGGAGATGTAGGACAAGGCATGGGATGGGCGAAACAGCAGGAAAATAATCTACGCGCAAGCAAGCGGTACCTTAAAAGCGACTTTAAGGTGGGTGTGACCCGCGCTAGGCAGATCCTTCCACCTCGCTATGTCGCTCGCCCCAGATCTTTGTCTTGTGCGTCCAATATGGCGTCTGCGATCACACAATCCGGGTTTTCCGCGTTAAAAAAACACCCTCTACCACCTGCTAGCAGTTTAATCGAAATACCATTAAATAGCATCACTTCTATTGTTTTATTTTGTTCAGTTGGCGCTATTTAAATATTTGTCAGTTTCATGGTTCTACTGTCCGGCACTCAAAGGCTGATTACTACAAAGGACTAACTCAATGGGCGTGCCAATCGGTCCATAAAGAACATATGATAACAAAATGTTAGAGCGGATTTCACTTGACTGTTGTAGAACTAACCGCAAATAAAATTCCTCAACCAACCAGGAGCGGAACCCATTAAACAACAAATCAATCAGGAGGCGAAGTATGTCTGACTTGCGTTTAGTAGTGACATGAGTAAACGTGCGTTTGGGTTTAGTTCGCCATTTGATTGGCTCACTGAGAACAGACCAAGCCCCTCAATCAATAGGAAAATGAAGTGAACGCAAGTCTGACAGTCATGTGAAATCTTCTCTATTTTTCTACTTAGTTCTCTTTAAAGCAGCGCTTCTTAATTATAACTTTTTTTCAAATGTTTGTTGCAGGTCCACGTTTCCCAGAGTTCTACTAGCGGATCACTGCAGGTCATACGCTTTAAGCGCCCCGAAGGAGCCTTCATTCCAGGCCACATGTGATCACGATCACAGTGACGTGTGTGAGCGCTGCGCTACATTGGCGTCAACTCTAAATGATATCGAGGAAGGTTTGATTGCGCAAAGTCAAAACATGACATCCAACACGAAGGAAGAACTTTTTTTCCGAGTCAAGAATGAAAGACCGCTATATTGGTGTGGAAGTCTCATCTCCTCCGTTCTGTCAATCAGGATAGCGCCAGAGTACAGCTTTTGGAAGCGATTGATGAGTCGTCTGTTTTAATTGTTCAAGATTGGGCAATGAAATTTCTTCCTCGGAAGTATAGAGAAAGTCAGACCGACTGGTTCGGTAAACGCGGGATCCCATGGCATTTGACAGTTGCCACAAGACGAGAGGGAGGGGAGTTGCAGATGCTAACGTTCGCACACATTTTCAAGTCCTGTAGTCAAGACAGCTGCGCAGTCCTTGCCGTTATGGCCGATGTTATTCGGCAACTCAAGATCGCCATGCCCGGGCTCAAGACCGGATAATGCCGGCTGCTACCACTGCGGAACCACTCTCGTCTGTGCAGCAGCCCTTGGCCACGAAGAAGGTGTCAAGTCAGGCGTCTAGATTTTTCTGATCCACAAGAGGACAAGGCGGCATGTGATCGGAAGGCTGCGACTATAAAGTCCCATATGAGGATTTATCTTAATGCTGGAAATGATATCGAGACGCCTGAGCAGATGAGAGACGCGATACTCTCTTCTGGTGGAGTTCCTGGTGTTAACGTAGCATTGTGTAAGACTGTCCAAGTCCCGAAGGTGCTATCTTCAAAGATAGAGGGTATTAGTCAGCTCTGTAATGTCGAGTACAAGGAAGAGGGGCTACTAGTTTGGAGGGCGTATGGTATCGGCGATGGTAAACTCATCCCTACAGACAAATTGCATTGCCCATCCCCATCTGACCTACCGACCTTTACCGGAGTTACTCGCTCTTACTCAAGCGCATTTACATCTGTCAAGGAGAGGCGCATAAAAGCATCAGTTCGAGATCCAGATCCACCTGTGAATATCGAAGAGGAAGACAGTAACGCGGCGATCTTTAGTTGTCCTGAAGAGGGTTGTGTCAAAACGTTTGTGAGATATTCATCAATGCAGCGGCATTTAGACTGTGGAAAACACCAACGTGCTCTTGAGCGATATACTCTACTGGATAGAGCTGCTGTTGGATATGCTCAAAGGCTTGAGGGGCAATGCGAAGCTGTTCCCGAGCTGGACGCAGTTGCAGAACCGACATCTCACGACATGCTACCAAAGGGTTGGGCGCTCAAGTCAAGTGCTTCCCGTAGATGTAGATTTACGTACAAGCAAAAGAACTACCTGACTGAGAAATTTCAACAAGGTGAGCGGTCAGGACGAAAAAGTGATCCGGCATCAGTTGTGCGCTCTATGATGTCTGCCGTGGACTCACAAGGGAAACGGATGTTCAGTAGTGAAGAGTTTCTGACTGCATCTCAGGTCGCTGGATTCTTCTCCAGACTTGCGGCAAAGAAGTCTCTCTTTAACGATGATGATCTTGAAGAGGAGATTGAATGTGCCACCCAGGAGGCAACCATCAAAGAATTGACGAATGAGGTTTCTCGGAAACTTTTTCCTGGACACCCCATCATGTGGGATAAATATAATCAATGCGAAATGACCTCAGGAGGGAAGCTCAACACGACCAAGTTATCGGTTGCAAAACTCACAGACATTTGCGCCGGGCTTGACATTGCTGTTGATGTATCCATCAAACGTAAATAGCCCTATGCAGACGAAATTGAGGAGTACTGTCAAAAATGTCGTTGCAAAGCGGATAAGTAAAGCCCAAAGTTTATAGCACAAGGGTGGGGTAGGGGGATGGGAGAAGGGTAATCATAGGGATACGTTCTTCAGTTTCACGACCCAAATACCACGCCAAGCCCTAACCTAAGCGTACGTCAATCGTGGACGAACTGTCAACAGACTTTCTTCTTAGAATCCATGTCACTAAGATGCTGCAGGGGATTTATATAAGTTTGCACTCTGCAGGAAATTTGTTTTCCGGCTTGCGCCCGCGCAATTTTGTTTTCAAAATCTTCCAGTCCCCCCCCCACCCTCCTTTAATAAAAAAATGGAATGGGCCGTCCTTTACCCCAAATACATTTTGTTTTCACTCACTTGAAATTCAAAGTTAGCACAAGGGTGGGTTAGGGGACTAGGGCGAGTGAATAGGGTGTAGTTACGAACTCTTAGCTATTTTCCACTACTCACTGAGCTGAGCAATAGCTGAGTGCGCTAAGGAGATAAACGGGAAGTTGTCCCGTTTTACCTTAAAAGAAAAACGTATTTTGAGCGAAAGCAATTGAGTGAATTACTGTATTAAATATTTGGAACAAAAGACATGAAAAAGTCTTGTGTATGTTTATATCATGATGGAAAATCTTAATGAAATTGTTGCAGTGGCCTTGTAATGAACCGTTAAATGCATTGCGTGCAACATCAAAAAGAAAAAGAAATTGTTTGAAAACTTATTTTCCCCTCCCCCGTCAGAAAAAAAAACAATTAATCACCTGGTCCGGAAGTGACGAAGGAAGGATTGCGTTACACTCACTAGACCAAGATTTACGTCTTGCGCTTACGAATTTTTTTTATTATACAAGAAACTAAATGAATATCAAGAGATTGCTCACTGAGAGGTAGATATTGCAACATATGGATTGATTTTCCGGAAAAGTGTTGCACAAGCTTAGCCTGGAACCGGCGTACAAGCTCGATGTCAAGATATGACCCTAAATTATAAAGCGCGGCAACAAGAAAGCAATGGAAAAATTAACTGAGAACGTCAAAATTATTTGCCTTCAAACACCCATTTGGAAGGTAAGCTGTCATCGAAGTATTATCTCAGGTTTACTGGGTAGTTTTAATGAGAAATGGCAGGGTTTTTCAATGGTTTGCTCAGAAAGCGAGCTAAGGCTAGTCGAATTGTTTACATTTCCTGGTTAAACAAATTCTCTTCGAAAGGTCAAATTGGGTCAACTTGCATGGGGCCGCTTGCCTCAGAAATAACTTTTGCCAAAAAAAAATTATATCACGTTCAAAAACAGCTCTTGTACTTGTTAGAATTGAATTTTAAAAGAATTCTACATATGACCGAGTATGTTTTGAGATGTTTGAAAACGGTATGGAATTTTTGATTTTCAAAGTCTAGAAATTTCGGTTCTCTTCGCTTGCTCTCCAGGAATTCGGAATTACAATTGTAAGTCTAAAATATCATCAAAGCAGCTTAGCAATACCTCCTAAATAAAATTATAAACTAAGGAAAACCATAATTTGCTATGCGCCTTCACGCGAGTTCGATTATCTGATCATGAAATTTGACCACATTTCTGTGATTTTTCGGCTTCACGGGTTGTCGACGGTTTTTCGTAATTTTCTCAAAAATGTAAAAACTCTAGAACCTAAGACTTATATCACGATTCTTAGCATACCATAGGTTATCTCTGGACGAAATATCAAGGGTTCCATTTTTTCCAACCTTGTGCCACATTTTTTCAATCTCACTTGGTCCCTGTAGAGAGTCGCTCTTAATACCTAAGCATCTTTACTTGTGCTTTTGTTTTGTCATGGTTGTTTTATTAATGGTAAATTGGAAAAAAAATTGCAGGGCAAAGGAAGTCGTCACTGTGATTATTGTCTATATTTTACCATGTCATAACAGTTTCATTTGATCACCAGAGATAAACTAATGTAAACACTGTGCTTATTATATGAAAATGTTTTCATTGTTTTTAATAATGTTTACTTTTCGTTTGTTGAGTTCATGCCTTAATGTTGTGTTATTTTCCAAAAAGAAAACAACAACAACAACAATGGACCAGCAAACTTTTTTAACTTATGCTTTTTGTTCTAGATAGTTATGCAGAGGGAACCTCAAACTATTTTACGTTGTTCGTTATTTTACTGGATTTACTGTATTTTACTTTATTTTTACGCAACAAATTATGGCTTAATATGGCCTCCGTGAAAATCCTCTAGGGCAACACTACTTTGCCTATTAAGAAGGACACATGTCTTGCATAAGAGACCTCTCTCTGGTTTTCAGAGTAGAACCCCTCCCAATGTATGACCTCCCTGTTAATATGACCACCTCATTATTATACGGTCACTTTTCAATGGCCTTAATGAAAGCACAGTCATTGTTTTGTTTTAAATGCGACCACTAGATGTGCATAAGAAAAGTGACAAAAACAAATAGAACATGACGATGAGTAAACCTTTAGATTTCAAATTATTATCGGTATGGTTTAATTTACAGTTCTTTGTTGCCATACGGTTGCAATTTTGTGGCTCTATGGTGGTTGTATTAATCAATGATGCAGTTCTACCGCGACAGTGTATATTCATGGCGGTCATAATGTAGAGAAAAAACGATAATGATCAACATATCGATTTTATTATTTATTTGCCTGCGATATTGCCTCTGTGAAAACTACTATAGACAGTTGACTTAGCGCTTACAAGTTCGATTGACCGTATTCGGGAACAAGAATAAACAGAATAGTCTCTGAAAATTGTTTGTTCAGGAAAACTCGCAGTATAAATGTCATAAATCTGTCAAACAATGCTTATAATATAACAATAGGAGATGTTTAGTATTTCATTGGCACCTAAATCCCGAAAAACGCAATGTTTTTGTTACCTTTCTTCCTATTCTTATTCCGGAATACGTACAATCAAACAATGTAAAGATAGCAGAGCTGTACATGAGGATTATAAAATTGTTTATATCAAATTTATTAGTATAGGTAATCGTACGGTTTCGAGTTCAATTTGGGATTAATTTGCACGAGTGAGTTTTTCAAAAAGCTCAAATTGCACGAGCCGTAACTCACAAAAACTCACAAGTAAGAAAGTCTGTTCACAAACGCACTATACATTTACGTTTACATAACGTTGTGTTGCGACCATTATCTTCTTTTATAAAATTCTCAAGAAAATTAGAAAATTTCCACCGGTTTTCCGTGGTGTGGACTCTTATTTACTACGATTTACGCTATTTCATGGTCAAAATGTTGTGGACTCACGAAGCGCAGCCGAGTGAGTCGGCAACAAATTTTGACCATGTGATGACGTAAATTGTGGTAAATAAGAGTCCACACCACGGAAAACCGGTGGAAATCTGTTTTTTACCACAATATTTAGAAATTGCGTGATGTTGGCGTCAGCACCGTTTGTCTGCACTCTCATTTACCACCTGCATCGACCAATCAGATTGCGAGGTTACCGGCAATTGTGGTAAAATGTGCACGCTATGATTGGTTAAATCAAGTTCATTATAACTCGATAAAGCCGCGCGCGTGACGTAAGGTTCATTACAACCATTTATATTTTATAAAAGAAATAAAAAAACTTGTTCCTCGTGCATTGTTGAGTTATATAAGCACTTGGTAATTTTTAAGAACACTCGAGAAGTGCGAGAAGCACTCGCCCTTGGCTCGTGCTCCTCTGCACCTCTCTCGTGTTCTTAAAAATTCCCGCGTGCTTATATAACTCAATAATGCACTCGGCGCGTTTTTTATTTCTTTAATAATACATATTAAAAAATCAAAAAAGAACTCGAACCAAAATCTATTCAAATGTAGTGTCATTTAGAATTAAGTTTTCCTAAGTAAATACCTCGTAGATGCGAAATCCTTGTTTAAACGTATGTTTATTCAGACTTGTTTATAAGACACTTTTCGTTATTACTTTAAGATTAAGAGTTTCTGATTGCATGTTGCTTTTGGAAATTGGAATGAAAGCTGTTTAAACATTAGTCTCCTTAACTTTCTGTTCATAATCAACTCATTCTAAACATGACCTAATTAAAAAATCAGGAAATTAGTAATATTTACTTTAGTCCAGCGCAATATTCTGGAAGGAATGAGGTGTTTTTAGGAAATTAGTAATATTTACTTTAGTACAGCGCAATATTCTGGAAGGAATGAGCTGTTTTTACCTCTTTTCGAACTAATCTCAGGAGATTCTGCCCGAGCGTTATTGGAAGATTTTTTTGGAATAGTATTCCGCAGTTAATCAGAGACAAACCATCTAGAAAGATGTTTAGAAAAGCACTTTTACGCTGGTACCTTGCTCAATACTAATGAAACATCATCTCTTTTGACATTTACCAAGCTATTTTATAAGTTTTCCTTTACTTTTCTACTAAAAAATTACGAGTTTTTTGTTTATACTTATATAACTTTAGGGGGCACAATATTAGTTTATCTAGACGTGCCCCTCTTCTCTCCTTCCTAATATAACGTGATTCAAAATTTAATTATTAACATCTGTGAAGATTTGGAGTAAACAAATAAATAAAAAATGAAAATAGGCAGAAGCTGTGAATGCCAAGCATGCAAATGATACAATGCAATAATAGAGGTTTTTCACTGCAGCTATGTTGCATGGCAGGAACAATGAAAATGTTTTGCATTAGAAAGAACATTCTTTCTCACAGGGATAAGAATCTATTGTTCCTGCCATGCAACATGGCTGCCGTGCAAAACCTCTATACAATATCCTTTATTAGTTTACCCAAGTGGGATCTTCCAAACTATACGTCTGCCTAGGGGAAATCCATTTGTGATAAGTCCTTCTTTTCTGTTATGTTTATTCAAATGAGTGATTCAAGCGAGCGAGCACGTATGTCATTTGTCGCGAGAAGCCATGACAAGCGTGTGATTTTATCGCTCGCTCGCTCGCTTGCGCGTCTCCCTCGTTCTACCAGAGAGAAAAAATGGATTTCTCGTGACCTAACTTCATTACTTAGCCATGTGGACCAGTAGAAACGAAAAGAAAACGAAAACAAAAGAGGGATTTTTGTTCTTGAATTGCTTTAAATTGTTCTTGAATTGCCTTTAGTGGCTGATTGGCGTCAAGTGAATTGCGCAAATTAAGGAGTGGACCACGTCAAGGATTAAAGTGGATTACAGTTCGTGAAATTTGATTTATTGACAGGCGGTCAATAAATCAAACTTGCCATTTTTGAGGGTGGCAAAGGGTTTATGCGTGACGCGTGATCAGGGCAAAAATCAGTGCGTGAAACGTGAAAGTTAGTAAAATGGAAACGTGATTTGTGAATTTAGGAACTAATATCCTGTAAGGAACCAGACTAAGGAATTTAACGAATATGTGACGCATGAATTGCGTAAAAAACCTGCGTGAAACCCCTTGCCCCCTTTGTTGCCCTCATTCTTGTGAAATTTTGACCTTTTGTCTGTTTAGCTCATAATATTTCTTTGCTTCTATCACTCTTGGCGACGGTTTCTCCCAATTAGCAAACTCCTGGCTATAATCATGAAAACACGATTTATCAGCTGGGTGTCCTTTTGATGTAAGGGAGAGAAAACTCGCTGTCATGAGTAATGGTGTTCTTTTTTTTCATTCAGCGAAAATCTAACCAAAGTCGAATTTTTGAAAATTATAGCTCTAATTTTCAATTTTATATCGATTCTGAAAATTTCAGGAAGTTTTAAAAACTTGTGGTTTGAGAAACACTTTTTTTACGCTGTCCTTCAGATCGGGTCGTTGAGAAACTGAACGAGCAGGTACCGTGGAGACTGGGGCCCAAAGAAAGAAGCAAGATGGCGGAAAGTTTGTTCGATTTGAATTGCTGATAAGTTTGTTCATTAACATGTAATTATTCCTGTCAGTCTGTCACTTTTTCCACAAGGGAAGAGCCAGGAAATCTAACTACCGTTTCGCCGCAGTTCCCGAGCTAAAAGCCAGGCCCCTTTACAGTCAACGTTTCCGAAACTGTATGTTTGATTTCACCTTGAATTTCACTGACTGCCATTAACTTGCCATGAAGCGAAGTGGACATGGAATGTGAAAGTTTAGCGGGAAATTAAACCTCGAGTCTTCTTGACAGGTAGTTAATATATATCTTAGCTTTACTTTATAACTGCAGGAAATAGAATGCTGTCTTTTACAAGAAGTGAATGAATGAAAGGCTGTTGTAATTTGTGTTTGGTAGCTAATTTGGAGAAACTTTAGTTTTTGATCGAGAACAACCTTTGAGCATAAGTATTTTATCCATGATGATGCATAAATTATTAGGCGGTTGTAAAAACCGTTAACACTCTGATCTTATTTCAAATGACGTGTCAGTTTCATAACTATCTGAACTATGCATCAGATACGGGTAGAAGCTGAACATAAGTTACAAACGGTCGGTCAAAAAACGTTCTTGGCTTTCAAGCAGAAAACTATGTTCTTAGACTGTTCTTCTTTCTGAGTGGAAATTCGAGCTTCATGTATGCTTACATTTTGTAGCTTACAAGCCCTGGGGGGAGGGGGCTGGGGGAGGGAGGGTAGGGGGTACTTGGGTATGTTTTGGGGGGAGAGTTAAAAATACTGACCCCCTTCCATGGACTACCCCACAGACTACCCTACGGACTACCCTACGGACTACTCAATGGACTACCCCACGGACTACCCTACGGACTACCCTACGGACTACTCCACGGACTACCCTACGGACTACCCTACGGACTACCCTACGGACTACCCTACGGACTACTCAATGGACTACCCCACGGACTACCCCACGGACTACCCTACGGACTACCCTACGGACTACCCTACGGACTACTCCACGGACTACCCCACCGACTACCCTACCGACTACCCTACCGACTACCCTACGGACTACCCTACGGACTACCCTATGGACTACTCTAAGGACTACCCCTCCTACAGTCCAAAAAAAAAAATTACAAAATTACTTTTATGGTGATAAGATACAAGAAACATGCACGATCACCTTCACTGAGTTGCCATCTTGGTTGCCGCCATTTTTCTCGGACCATTAGTGTTTTCAACTCTCCCATGTTTTGGGTGGGTATGTGCTGCCTGGGTCTTCAAATTTAGAAAGAATTTGCACTCAAAATGACACCCCGGGGCTTCTGATAGGTCACGGAAAAAAAAAAGTCAAATTTTGCGGGATATTCAGAGACAAATTCGCAGAAAAACTGGCCGATTTTGCAGGAATTTTGAGGGCAAATTTCGACGAAAAACTATCATAAAAAACAGCCAATTTCGCAGGAATTTTCTGGGCAAATTTCGCTGGAAAGCGATCGCTTTTGCGCTGACAATTTTGCCAATTTTTAGGGGGAAATGATAAGCGTTAGCCTATGCAATGACAACAGCAACAGAAACACCGACTACTTATAAATGTTGCCTTTCTAAAACCAACGACTTTGCAACTCGTTTGGACTATCGTTCTTGCCAAGAAAGGAATATTGAAGGCGGTTTGCTATTTGTTTGACCATGAGGTTCTTTTTAACAGAGATCATCTTTTGCTCTTTCAACAACAATGCGCTCGAGAAATGTGCTAATGGCAAAGCTTTTTACATTGTGGCCACTGCCCAGTTTTTTGCAACATTAATCTAAGAAGGCCTGGTAGTTTTGGGACGTTGTTTACTCGTCCAGTGACGAAGTTTTAAGATAAATTTGCCAAGATAGCCAAGATAAGTTTTGAATATGTTGTACTAACATGTATTTGGTAAGATTTCTAGCAAATTTTGCGGTATTTCGTGTGTTTTTGTGAATTTCGCGGCTCTGCGACCGCGCGAAATATCAGAAGCCCTGTTAAGAAATAGGTCAATTTTTAAGGTGTTTCCATGCAGCCGCACCGACCATTTTTGAGCGGCCGTTTAAATAACTTTCCTTTATTGAATTAGTATGAAACTTACACGAAATATTGTATTTAGTTTGAAGTTTATAAGAGTGTAACAATTTTGTAAATCGCATTTAACCCATTGACACCTGAACCACCCGTAACCGCCCGTACAAGACTCCACTGCTTTAAAAAATTGTAACTTTCTCAATCGTGCGAACATTGCCTTAACTAGCAGTTGTGAGCATTGACTAAAAAGTCTTTCAAATTGAGATATCCAATAAACACAAAAAAGTCAGCGATTTTTGCAGAATATCAGCGTTTGAATTTGGACAATAACAAAAATTACCGTTTTTAACGTCATAGAAAAACAACAAAAATCACGTTTTTGCCTTTAGTTTTTTTTATTCAAATCATCGTGGCAAACCCAAAAGTCAACATTTACAGCAAAATTCAGTCCTAGTCCTAGCTTAGCAGTGAATTTTTTTGCTCTTATTCGTTGCTTGGGCCTAGCTACAGCTTCTTATACTAGTGCATACTCACCTTGCCTCGATTTTCAACATCACCACCGCACTGCATGCTGGGAAAAAGCCAAAAATTTTGATAGCGTTCCATTCTTTCCCCACACATTTCATATTTATACTAAGTCCACAGCCACTCCGACCCACCGCCGAAATTTCGCGCTTGTTGTATTCTCCTGTGGTCGCAACTTCCAAAATATGCCGCGGTAGGTCGAGAAATTCATCCAGAGTCGAGTCCCAAAGCCACTTTGTTTCCAGGCGGCAATTTTTCCAGTTCAACGAGCAACGAGCCAAATTCGTAAACGAAGTACAACACCTAACTCGCTTCATTGAGAAGTGGACTCAGAACTACCTCCAAGCTTAATGATGCTCACCCGGCAGCTACTAAAGATGAAAAATGGCTGTGAACTTACCGAAAATCGTAGATAATTCATATTGGACCCTTTATTGCAAATCAACCAAGCAAAATGAGATCGTCACAATGACGTTTCCAGTAAACTCGAGCCTTCAGTGTTTTAGAACAGCCGCACTTTCAATGGTAACTCCAAATATGAAGTCACGAAATCCTTTGGGGCGTGTGTATGCAGAAAATCACTCAAAAACGTAAAAATCCTCAGGTGTGAATGGGTTAATGAAGAAAAATAAAGGTCATGTGACCAGGGCTTTTGACACCCCCTGGCGAAAGTTAGGGTTAGGGATAGTTCAAATCTAGGGTTAGTGTTAAGATTCTAGGGTTAGAACAATTTCTAGGGTAAGGTGTAACTTGGCTCAGGGCCAGGCCTAACTTAGGGTTAGGTCCCAGGTTTGGGGTTGGCCAGGTCACGTGATAGGCAATAGTATCAAACTTGATCACCCAAGATGAACTGACCCTCGACTACTGACTGAACAACATTGTGTTGAAGTTTCATCTTGATTGAAACATTGCAACATGGTCAAATAAAATAATAAAGTTCACCTAAAACGCGATTGAGACTAATTGTGCTTTGATTGCACGGTTGAAGATGAAACTTCGAGACAATGTTGTTTATATTATAAAGAAACGACCATAAAAGTTTAAAAAAAAATCTATCTCGCGGTTTTTGAAATATGTAGAAAAGCGCTAAAACTACAATATCAAGGACTCAGTCAAAAAACTATGGTTTCCTATAGAAAATCGAATCTCCAAAACTACAACAAGAAATGCTTTCAAACTTTCATAGTTTCATCTCATACACTAAACACACATTTTGACGTAAATTTGAGATTGAGAAATTAAACTTTTATAAGATTAATTGAGGAACTTATGGATGTGCTCATACACATGCAAGATCACAAGTTCGAAATGTTTTTCTGATTTTCTCAAAATTGGCTTGACAAAAGTTTCTAAGTTTTAGATATTTTGTTTGCCATATGTCATAGTTTATCGTAATAGTTTTGATTTTTCTAGATGCCATCGCAATCGCTCGGAATTTAGACTCAAGTGATTTCAATGTTTCTTGTTTATCTCCGCAATTTTAAATGCGATTTACAAAATTGTTACCCTTTTATAAACTTCAAACTAAATACAATATTTTGTGTAAGTTTCATACTAATTCAACAAAGGAAAGTTATTTAAACGGCCACCCAAAAATGGTTGGTGCGGCTGCATGGAAACTGGAGGGAAACACCTTAATACCCCATTCTACATGTAATTTCAAATGGCTGCTGATAATTTGAAGCTTTTGTTCTTTCAAAATATTATACCCTCCGAGTATGAAACAAGATGGTGAAACTGCAGATGTAGAGTTTGTACTTCCAACCTCACAAATATTTTTAAACTGTTATTCTTTAGGCATTATTGTTCTGCCATTTTTTTTTTTTCAGTGTTAAGAACTCTCATGTATGCATAACGAATTAGTCGGGTTAAACAAAAAATCTTTCCTCTGAAGTCCAAAAATCAGAAAGGTTACCATATAACCCCATGAGTTTGCTATGCATATATTTTTATGCTCTTTTTATAAACTGAAACACAAGACATTATGCAATAGAACTCCGAAAGAAAAACAATAGAACAAAAAATGTATAATTTAATAATGTATGGAGTTGTATGTTGACTCTTACCCAAATCTCAACTAATATTGCTGCGCACTAATGACATCACAGATTTCTGACACTCAACTAACAGTGCTGTGCACTAATGACATCACAGATTTCTGACACTCAACTAACAGTGCTGCGCACTAATGACATCACAGATTTGACACTCAACTAATATTGCTGCGCACTAATTACGTCACAGATTTCTGACCCCCATTGTGACTGACCAGACAAACAAATTGCTCCATGCATTATCTGCATAAGAATGTTCTATGCAACAGTGAAAAGTGATGTTGACAAGCACTTTGATGCGTCTTTTATTTTTCGCAAGAAGATGGGATACCCAAGTCAATGTTAAGTAACAATCCGTGTAAGAAGTAGGCAACCCAAATGCACGGAATGCAGAAAGGTGTGAATTGTGCTATTGTTGAAACCGTCCACCTCATTGGCTAAAACATGAAAATCTACCATAACTTCATCAGACAGCGCATTTATTTATCTCTAGTTTACTAATTGATTCCCTTTTAGTGAAAACTATTGTGATTTTTAATGCAACAAAAATTCTATGTGGGGAACATGGAAAATTAGAAGTCTTTCTTGACCATTGTTTTGGAGTCTCACGATTGGATGAAATCTTGTAACACAAAAGAAACATCGCTTTAAAATAAAGTTTCAGTTTAATTTTATTTCAAAACCATGTTGTCCATAGGTTGACGTATTCTCAGTACAAAAATCTAAACATTCTTATGTGGGGAAAGCGAAATGCATCGGAACAATAGAGAATTGCCTACTTCTTACACGGATTGTTACTTAAAAAGAAAATCTGAAAATGAATAATTATGGTAATAGGACTGAGTGGAGTCCAATTCGGTCTGTAATCATATGAGTGATTAACAAAATCAGATGACCGTGAAGCGGGAGTCTGATTTGTTTATTCACAAGTGTAATTACATGACAGGAAGTTGCATGTTTTAGTGATTAAAAACATATCAATAGTAATATGTTTTTGACCAAGATGCATGCAAAGAAAAAGGATAGTGCACACAAATGACGATTATTGTCCAATTACATTGTCCAATAACAAGCATGACATGTAAACATCCCTGTTAATGCTCAAATCGGGCCTGCTGATAACCATGATCAGATTCGAGAATGTTGTTATAGTTTTGATTATTCTAAAGGTGGCTCCATAGGGTATTTTGGCTGCGCGAGAACTGGGTACAAATGGCATGAGCTTTAAATGTCAATAAGTCAAAACAAACATGGCGGCTCAAGGTTGCTCGTAACAGTTTTTTGGCGCACGCCAACTGGGTTCTTAACACGCGCGGAACACACGAAAAAAATATAACTTGACAGCAATAAAAAAAATGGCGAGTGAATAGTATTTTCTCATTTTCAAGTTTTCGTTCACTTGGCAGGCTGTTTATTTTACCGAGCTCAAAAAAAATCTGCCTTTTCTGTGATCTTTGAGCTGGCTTCTAAAATATACACCCCTTGAAGAAAATGAAGTCTGTGCTTGCTTCAACACCTGAAATGACTAATCAGACCGTGGTGCGTCTGGTTGCTTCTGGAAAGCGAAAAGGACTCACTCAAACTTCGCGCATGGTTTCGAAAGTTCACGCATGCTTAAGTAGCAATCTTGGCGGTAGGTCTTTTCCACGGGTGGCAGTCAACTGTCTTTATTGATACTTTGTAAAGCTGTTTGCATTTTTGTTTGCAATTTACAAACTTTAAGGTTACAGTCAACAGTCTGACAAAAAGTATAGACAGGAAGTACATATGAAATGTGTTGACTGAAGGGACCGACCGAAGGGATGCCATTCTCCAGGGTATCTGTGATGTCATATACATTTTGTAGTAAAGATAATGGAAGTATGGTTATAAGGTTATAAATGGGGTTGACAGACCTACACGACTCCAGTTGTGTGACCATTGTATTGTTTTAAGCCTTCAAGCACGTCTTTAAGCGACTCTCTGTAATAATAGACAGGCTAAATATTACTACCGCTCGTCGCTAAAAAGTATTTAAAAAGCATAAAGCTTTCCCAGTAAGACTTAGGAGAGAAATGCGCCTTTAGATTAGTTTTTTGTTCTCTTCATTGTTATTGTTCTTTTGATCTCGGCGGATTATCTCTCAAATTGATAGGAGGGTTTCATGCTGTACAGAGCCATTAGAATTATTACATTTCTTTATGCTGTTGTTTGTTTCTATGCCGTTTGTTTTTTTTCACACATCACCCGCCACCCGTGGAAAAGACCTGCCAGATCTTGGCCAATTCCTATTCTGATGACGTAAATTGTTGTGGGAGACAAAAGTAGAAACTTTCCTCTGGAATATCTTGAAATTCGTTTGTGTAAAATTTCATCTGGACAGGCTCTACATGATGCTGAATTTTAGGAGGATTTCAAAGCCACATAAACACTGAAAAGCATCCGTGTTTGGGCAGTTGTAAATGTAATTTCATAGTTCAAGTCATTACCGTGACAGCGATGGTCGAAGAACACATTTTGGTCATTGCTCATTACAGTTTGTTAGCTTTGAGTGAACTGGAAGTCAGAAATCAGATTAAAATCGGCTTTCGAAAAGTAACGCCCGCGCGCCATGTTATCCTCAATTACCCTGCCGATCCATCTTAAAATAACTCAGATTTTGGTAGATTGTGGGATCTCTGATAAGACCTCAAAATTTACATTGCTTTTTTAACATTTTTATCATTTTTTTGTGACACTTCAGTAAAATGTAGTCTTGTTTGTTGAATAAGACCATTGTTTTTAATTCACATTTTCAGAAAAGTTAAGTTGTCGAAGTGAGAAATGTGAACGATTCAACTGAATCAGGTAAGAATATTGTCATATTATATTTAATAGTTTGATGTCCCTCATCACAGTCTATTTCTTTTCTAAAATAGTTTATTATTAGCATGTGTTTTAGTTCATGGAGTAGTTGTTGAGGGATCTTGCAAAGTGTAAGAACTTTCAGGTTTAAAACTTTCACATTTTACAGTGATTTTTTTAGAAACTGATGGCTGACTAAACTTCTAAATTTTCAAGTATATTATTTCTCCCACTAGGTACTCCAAAAAAATTTTGGTGGGGTTGTGTGTCAGACAAATTGGTAGCGTGGGTGACTGGTCCTTTATTAAAACCATCACCCATTAATTTTAAGAAGGCTCGACTAAGTTCTTTTTGGGGGTGTACCAGTATATGCATGTTTTAAAATCCAAATTTTGCAAGGCAGAAATGCTTTGATTGCTTTCATACTTTACCAAGTTTATGAAAATGAATGTGACTAAAGTTTTGTGTGTCACTGGTTTCCAAGCAACAGCAGTTACTATACATGTACAGTTGTGCAGCAATGGCAGATTATTTCCCTTTGTTTTCAACAATGTTGTTTTTCTCAAAATCTAGTCACACTTCATAATGAAACTTACATATTTTGTCATACTCATGTATCACTAGCTGCAGAGTGACGGAGTTTCAAGAAAATTTATGAGATGGTTTTCGAGTAAATCAAAAATTGGCACGATAGGCAAAACAGTAAACAAAGCAAATAATTTGCATAAAGCAAAATAATTATTTCCAATTTTTTTTTTTATTAAATTTAACCTTTATTCAAAAACAAATTCACTTACACTCATTCACTCATTTACATTACTTACATTATATAAACTAAAACACCTACAAATTAATTAAACAAAATAAACTAGATACAGGGAGTATACAGTACTTCAATCTAGATTATAGAGAGCAACAGTTGCCATTTTTTGTTATGAATATCTAAAGAATTTTGACCTTTGGCTATCAGGGACTCTAATTTATAAGTATACCTTATTTTGGCTAGCAATAATGTTAGCGACGGTTTTATATTTAACCAAGACACTGATAAATTATTTGTTTAGAGAGAAGAATGATATGATTGATCAATATGTATTCTTTTTTAACAAACCCAAATGTTATGTCAACAGCACTTAAGTTTTGCAGAGATATATCATGCCCTTCCAACCAGTTTCTTACTGATAGCCAAAAGTTCCAAGTGATTTCACAGTGAATAAATAAATGCTCTAGGGATTCGTCAGATTTGCCACAAAAGGAACACATGGGTGATGCCACCTTTCCCATTTTATATAAGATCTTGTTTGTATAAATAATTCTATTAAGCAATTTGTATTGGAATTCTCTAGCTTTAGAGTCTAGGGTTGTACTTCTAGGAAGTAGGTAGATATCTTCCCACGCTAGATCAAGTGTTGGATATAGAATTTCATATTTGTACTTAGCAGTTGGAGCAACCTCGATTCTCTTGATGAGTTCCCAATAAATAGTTTTAGATGAGCTGGGAAAAGTAGTTCTTGTATCATTATCACTTGATGAGCCTTAAACGGACAACTCCTCTCTTAAGAGGTTTTTCCAATCTACGGGAATGGTATCGAAAATACTCATTAAAAGAAAGTATTCAGAGTTTGTGATGTTTTTGTTTACCAGTGTGCTCCATGACTTTAACTTACCCCCACTGGTTACAATATCCCTCACTTTTACAATACCTTTTCTTACAAGTTTATTCCTATATAAGGATTGTCCGCCTATTTTAATGAATTTGTTGTTCCAAATTATTTGTTCAAGAACATCCGACGAGGAGGAAATCTGCTTCTGCCGATAGTTTTCCCACTCGTGAAGGCATTCCTTGTAGAATTTAGGTATATTTTTCGATAATGATGCTGTGTCATAATTACATTTTAAAAGAAAAGGACCTCCAACATCTTTGAGATAATAGTTTAGGAAGTGTTTTCAAGAGCTACTGTTCCCATCGTAATATTTTTTCAGACACATGATCCTTTGTGTTTTAACAAGGGTATCGATATGTGGCATTCTCATTCCGCCTTTCTTATAATCACTAATTAAACTTAATCGTTTAATTTTGTCTTTCCCTCTCCATATAAAGCTAAATAAGGCGGTATTAACTTCCTTAATAATGTCTTTCGTAAGCGGAATTTGTGCTGCTCGGAACATGAATTTTCCAAAATGCCTTTGCATGTTATTTAAAAACAGCCTGCAGTTAAAATAATGATTGTTGACTTTGCAATCTTTATTTTAACAGCTGGTCATTTTAAAATAATATGTAAGGGCAATCTGGAAAGAAATTATTTGCTTCATTATTGTTTCGCCTATCATGCCCTAAAATGATTTTTGATTTACTCGAAAACTGTCTTGTAAATTTTCTTGACACTTGGTCTGCAGCTAGCGAAACATTAGTACTACAATATTTAAAAATTTCATTGTAAATTGTCTGACCAGATTTTGAGAAAAACTATTAACATTTAAAACAAAGGGCAAAAAGCTGGTGTTGCTATGTTCGCCGTTGTTGATCGGAAATCAGTGACACATAACTGAAAACTTTAATCACCTTTGAAACTTGGAGAAGTATGAAAGCAATCAAAGCATTTCTTCCCTGCAAAATGTTGATTTCAAAACATACACCCTACATCCAAAAAAACTGAGTTAATCAGCCTTCTTAAATCCCCCCTCACTTTTTCGATCCAAAAAGTCATGTTGACAGGCACTTTGATGCAGCTTTTATTTTAGCAATAAGAAAATTATTCTTGGAATAACTTAATTGCATTGTATCTAAGGGGTGAACCATCAGCTTCCAGATAGGGGAGGGAGTGGGGATGGGTTATCTTGTCTATGCTTGATTAAAATGCTCAGTCCCTAAATCCAGTTGGTGCTTTACAATATTGATGATTTTTTTTTTCAGACAACCTGTTGTGGGAATTCAGTCAATTGGAAGTGGGAAGGAAAGAAGAAATCAGTTACAGAGAACACACTGGAATCACAGGCAGAAGCAGGAGAAAACATTGCAAAGGTAGGAAGCTTTACATTACACATAAACAGTACAGTGTACATGTAGCTCTCGTTTAGTTAAAAAAAATTAATCGTCATGATAGGCAAAACAGTAAACAAAGCAAATAATTTGCATGAAGCAAAATATATCCAAAATGCCTTGCATATTATTATTTTAAAAACAGCCTACAGTTAAAGTGCACCTAAACCCCAATTTTTTTTTCTTTTAATCAACTCAATGTACATTGAAAAGTCAAATAGTGAAATATTTCTTGTTTTTAACGTCGCGTTAGTGAGTTATAGAGATTTGAATTTACTAAATGCTAATTAGATGACGTCAAATGCAGACTCGTTTATTATACAACTACTTGTTTCCACCTCCAAGTAATATTTTTTTTTACAAATCAATTGACTATAAACAGTTTTTATTAGTATTTCTTAAATTTATTATCCTTAAGCTGTGAACTGCGTATTGTAAATTGAAGTAGAAATAATGGTGAAGTCTGCATTTGACGTCATCTAATTAGCATTTCGTAAATTCAAATCTCTATAACTCACTAACGCGACGTTAAAAACAAGAAATATTTCACTATTCGACTTTTCAACGTACATTGAGTTGATTAAAAGAAAAAAAAAATTAGGGTTTAGGTGCACTTTAAAATAATGATTGTTGACTTTGCAATCTTTCTTTTAACAGCTGGTCATTTTAAAATAATATGTACATGTAAGGGCAATTTGGAAAGAAATTATTTGCTTCATTATTGTTTTGCCTACCATGCCCTAAAAATGATTTTTGATTTACTCAAAAACTGTCTTATAAATTTTCTTGACACTTGGTCTGCAGCTAGCGAAATATATTAGTACTACAATATTTAAAAATTTCATTGAATTAAAGAAAACAAATTGAAATCACTGAATCAGGAGCAGACACTTCTACACCGTAAATTTCAAGTATATCATAATCTACCGTGGGGTTGTGGGTCAGACTAGGTATTGTGAGTGTACCCATTTCTTAAAACCATCACCCATTTTAAATCCCCCCCCCCCCCCCCCCCCCCTGCTCCCTCATTTTTTTTTTATCAAAATTTTAAGTCTAAACACAATTTCAGATCTTACCCATTTTTAGACCACACGGGTCAACAGCTAAGGGAGCAGTTCCAGCAGGGATGGAGGTGTGTAAATGAAACTAAATTTGATACCCCCCTGTTACGCCGCAAAATGTAATACTAACGCAAAATGTAATAACAATCAACGCAAAATGTAATACGAACGCAAAATGTAATAACATTGATGCAAAATGTAATAAAGTGGTTAACGCAAAATGTAATCACATGTTAACGCAAAATGTAATAACTTTTCTAACCCAAAATGTAATAACGCAAAATGTAATAACACTTCAGTTGCATATTATTTGATGCTATCAGACGAAGTCAAAGTACAAAAGTGTTTTACTGTGACTGATGCATTATCCTGTCCAGCATAGGTTGATAGAAACAGAAGGATATAAAATTAACTGAGATATCTTTTTTCATCAGTAAATAATACAGCTATAATAAGTAAATGTGGAGGAACAGGATTGAGCTAGAAAGCGAGACATACATTGTACGACGGAAATTAGTTCATCCGATCGATGCAAGTAAAAGGCCGCATGCGCAGCCCCTTCGGTACTGTGACTTCAACGCGCAAACATGGTACGTTTAAAAAGATCTCAATGGGGTGGTGGCTGCTAACGGTTAAGAAAAGCGCTTTGACTATTGACCGTCAAAAAGCGGTCGTTCCGGTGGGAAATGAAATAAAACGGTCCTACAGCTTGAAATGTCTAGTGGGAAGAACCGTTCCATTTGATTTCCCATCTTAACGACACATACAAAAGGAAAGCGCTCTTGGATCGAGTTTCAATTTGAATTTTGAACATTTCATCTAAAGAACGGATAAACGAGAAAGAAAATCAAATACCATATCTCATTCTAGCGAGATGTCCTATATGGTGTAAGAAGCACACATGCACTTCTCGACTGTTCTCATACACTGCATATATAACTCAACATTAAAATTTACGAGGGCAAGGTTGATATTTCCTTGAACTCCCGAAATAATAAGCATCAAAGTGTGGCAGTATGCGGAGTACCTCGGATGACCTTCAGATAATCTTCTGTACAGTACTTCGGAAGGCTTCGGATAATCTGCTGTAGCCTCGGTATGGTATTCAAAATTCCTGAGGTGATGTTCTGTCATCTTTACAATGTTTCAAGTGATTTTCTCAATTTTCAAGTCACTGCACTAACTGCATGAAATTGTTCACGCTTTTAGCACTCTATTTTTCATGTTATAGACATAATTGAAGTGTTATTACATTTTGCGTTAGAAAAGTTATTACATTTTGCGTTAGAAAAGTTATTACATTTTGCGTTAAAATGTCATTACATTTTGCGTCAATGTTATTACATTTTGCGTTAGTATTACATTTTGATTGTTATTACATTTTGCGGCGTAACACCCCCCCCCCCCCCCCAAAAAAAAAAAAAGAAAAGAAAGAACCATAACTACACCCATAGACAGTGTTGACGTTTAAGTTACACACCAAAAAAATCCTAAAATCTCACTACCCCCCAAAAAAAAATTAATGGCAAAAAGTTTAAACGCGTAACAATCGCAAAAAAGAATGGCAAATTTCAGTATCATACTCAATTACTCTCCCTATGCATATTTCATACTTGCTGTTTGTGGGGTAAAGCAGTGTATCTAAGGGGTGAACCATCAGCTTCCTCCTGTAGGGGAGGGAGTCGGGGTGGGTTATCTTGTCTATGCTCGATTAAAATGCTCAGTCCCTAAATCCAGTTGGTGCTTTACAATATTGATGATTTTTTTTTCTTCAGAAAACCTGTTGTGGGAATTCAGTCAATTGAAAGTGGGAAGGAAAGAAGAAATCAGTTACAGAGAACACACTGGAATCACAGGCAGAAGCAGGAGAAAACACTGCAAAGGTAGGAAGTTTTACGTTACACATAAACAGTAGCATTTAGTTAAAAAAATCGGCATGATAGGCAAAACAGTAAACAAAGCAAATAATTTGCATAAAGCAAAATATTTCCAAAATGCCTTGCATAATAATAATTATTATTTAAAAACAACCTGCAGTTAAAATAATGATTGTTGACTTTGCAATTTTTATTTTAACAGCTGGTCATTTTAAAATAATTAATGTCACTGTTCCTGGCATTTTGCATAACGCACTAAATGTAATGCAATGTGACAAAAGCACATAATAAGAGGAGACAAGAGCGAACAACAACATAATTATTTGGTATGGCATAATGGGGGGACACAGCCCTGTGGCAGGTTATTTGCGATTTAGAGTTAAACGGACAAAAAAATAAAGCCTCACTTATCTCCCACTGCACTTGGGGATAGGACATGAGTATTGGCAGGGCCTTCCTTATATTCCCAACACTGCACGGGCTGGATCGGAAAAGATTAAGGCAAGGTAAAAGATGGCACAAAAAACTATGCCAAGAGCTCGGGGGAAGTCGCTACGCAGACTTAAACGCACCACAAGGAGTGACCCCAGTTTATTGAAGGAGGCATAAACAACTCTTCTCCAAAGGGAGGGAGGGTGGGGAAATTAAACAAAATATTTCAAAGGTACACAATGTACACGTTCGTGCAAGACTGCTAGCATAATAGCCTTAGTTACTGTATTTGCTGCTTTTACAGCAAGACAGTGTCTCGGAGCCTGACCAATAGGTACACTTGTACCATAAGCTAACTAGACACAACGTGCTAAGTTACTAGCCATGAATAAGGCTTCAGAATAAAGAAACCAATGCGAGCAAAGCTTACATAATGTAGATGTATTTCTAGGCTATGTTACACCTTATCAGTACAACCTTTGGACCTAAAAGCAACTATACTAAGTATATGAATAGGAGGCATTCATTTATGAATAGACGCCTTGAAATACACTGTTTACAGAGCAAGGCTTGCCCATGCTACCACCCCTGGGGTGTCACGTTCCATTAACTGCATTTTACCGTCGCCTGCAGTAAAAGCCATATATGTTAGGACAATTTGGAAAGAAATTATTTGCTTCATTATTTCGCTTATCATGCCCTAAAAATGATTTTTGATTTACTCAAAAAATTTTCTTGACACTAGCCTGCATAACAGGCGTTATTGGGGGCGCTCAAGCGGGTTTTGGGGCGCGAGCGCGAGACACGCACGGGGAGGAAAAAGAAAAAAATAACGCCTGTAGACATTGTTATTGTTCGGTCTCTTCCAAAACGTTCCTCTGGCGAACGTAAATCTTTATTGGCTGATTTGTACCACGTGATGCATGTTGTCGAAATGTGAGATCAAGATGTGAGAAATCAAGCTGTTAGAACCCAGATGGCGTTGAGTCTGGAGAAAGCTATTTCAAAAGCTCTTGAATTATTCCCGTATTTAGATAATCTAAAGAACGAACAGCGAGAATATACAAAAGTAACCACTTGCATGCATTAGAATTACTAAACAGCTAACATGCTGGAGATTCAAATATTTCAAACCGGATGCGGGATGTAATCACGCCATACGCTGACAGTGGAGGTACTGGCTAGCTCCGAGAAACACGTCAACTTAAACGCAGAATAAGCTCTGAGGAGTTAAAAACAATTGCAAGATGCCACTATTCCAATATAGACTGTGACTATCGCATAATACTTGGATCTTAGAATCTTTTAGCCATGATGGAGAAAAACGATCTCGCGAGTTATGCTAACCGCAGTCTTGCGCTCGCAATTAAATCACGGACTGAGATCAACAAATGAACTGATCCTTTTTTAGCAGCGAATAATTCCTACATGTACTTAAGCGGCTACTACTGATCTTGCAACTCTTTCTCTCAAAGTGAGCCAAAAATCTCCTTTGTTATGCCAAAAGCTATCAAACAAACTAAATATTCCAAACGGTTCTGGAAAGCGTAAATTCCTCCTGTCAGTATCACAGCTAGAGATTTTTTTTGCTAAGATCAAAGAAACGACAACATTTACAACAACAGGCCTGTTATATCTTTATTTTGATCCAAAAGGAAAAATCTGTCAGGCACTTACTTGGGATAGACTTGTTCTAAAGTTGACGAGCAGGATTTGTGTTCGGTCTGTCACCTTTTATAACAACTTGTGTTCATTCCTTGAAATCCGCGTCTTTGAGTAATCGAAAAAACTGGAACGGTACTACTTTTTTTGGAAAAAGATCACCACAAAATCTTCAAAAGGAATAACAAACCTTTGGACCATAAACTTTTGTTGGAGTGCACGACATCGTCGCGACTCCTCGCGCCCACGGAATTTTATGCAAACAGATTTGGCGCCTTCAGCCACGTTTGCCGCGAATAATTTTAACATTTTTTGATTGGTCGCCGTAATTATATGCCTGTGAGAATGTCTGATTGTTGTCTGTCAATTTTAGGGGGCGTGTGTGTGGGCGGAAGAGACCGAACAATAGCGTGTCTACAGGCGTTATTTTTTCAGTTTCCTTTCCTTGCGTGTCTCGCGCTGCGCGCTCGCGACCTAAAACCCGCTTGAGCGCCCCAATAACGCCTGTTATGCAGGCTATCTTGACACTTGGTCTGCAGCTAGCAAAACATGAGTACCTAACAATATTTAAAAATTTCATTGTGAATTGTCTGACTAGATTTTAAGAAAAACGACATTTAAAACAAAGGCCAGTAAGCTGGTGTTGCTATGTTAGCTGCTGTCGATCGGAAACCAGTGAAACATAACTGAAAACTTCAATCACCTTTGAAACTTGGTGAAGTATGAAAGCAATCCAAGCATTTCTTCCCTTTAAAATGTTGATTTCAAAACACACACCCTACATCCAAAAAACTGAGTCGAGCCTTTTTAAATCCTCCCTCACTTTTTTGATCCAAAAAGTCATGTTGACAAGCACTTTGATGCAGCTTTTATTTTCGCAAAAAGATGGAATACCCAAGCCAATGTTTTAAAGAAAACCTGAAAATTATTCTTGGAATAACTTCATTAAATTTTGTCGGATTGCGGGATCTCTGATAAGACCTCAAAATTTACATTGCTTGCTTTTTAACATTTAATCATTTTTTTGTAACACTTCAGTAAAATGTAGTTTTGTTTGTTGAATAAGACCATTCATTTTAAATTCACATTTTCAGAAAAGCTACCTTGTTGAAGTGAGAGAAGGAAGAAACGTAACGAATCAACTGAATCAGGTAAGAATATTGTCATTATATTTAATACTTTGATGTCCCTCATCACAGTCTATTTCTTTTCAAACATAGTTTATTATAGAATGTGTTTTAGTTCATGAACTAATCGTTTGTTATTTCAAGAGGGATCTGGCATTCTGTGCAGTAAATTGGTAGTAGGAAGAAGACAAACGAATTAAAAAACAAAACAAATTAAAATCACTGAATCAGGAGCAAACACTTCTACACCGTAAATTTCGAGTATATCATTTCTACTGTGGGGTTATGGGTCAGACTAGGTATTGTGGGTGTACCCATGTCTTAAAACCATCACCCATTTTAATTCCCCCCCCCTCCCTGCTCTCTCATTTTTATCTCCTGTAAGTTAATGTTTAACTTACAGGAGTTTACATGTATGTTGGCTGACCTGCATTCTTTGTGCATTTTTGTTAGCAAAATTTGTGTTAGATACTATTAATAGACTTTTTAGTAACTTTGTGGGGACATTCTTGTTGCATTTTTGTTAGCATATTTTTGTTAGATAACATCAATAACAACACAAGAGTTGAGTAGCATAATTTTTGAAAGCGGTTTAGCGAGCACACGTTTGTGGCCTGACAAAGCCATATATTCATACTTTGATTTAGTTAACTGAGATTTTAGAGAACGTTAGAAGAGAGAGCAATTTATTTGGCAGTATTTTATCAAAAATTTAAGCTCTCGTTATTTTGTTTATTCTGAATAAGAGTGATTCATTTGTAGTGCACGTTTGTGGCCTGACAAAGCCATATATTCATAACTTGATTTAGTGTCAAACTAAGACTTCAGACAACGTTCCAAGAGAGAGCAATTTATTTGGCTGTATTTTATCAAATATTCAAGAGTTAAACAGGTCGATTTTAATTAAATGCGTCATCAAAAAAATATATATATATATATTTCCAGAATTTCTATATTAAATGAAAGGAAAACAAAGTAATTGTGAAATATAGGTTTGGGTTTTTAGAATTCTGAGTTTTTAAGTGTAAGTATTAGTACAAAACGCATTTTTGGAGGAAAATATAAGAACATATGTTATATTCATAATATTTTTAGAAAATAAGTATTTGTTATCAAAGTTAAAATCTGAAAACTCAAGGAAAGAAGCGGACGCATTTTGCCTGTCTACACGATCGCTGTTTTGAAAAATGCCCCGACATTCAGTTAGGTAACATTCCTACTGTTTAATTCTCCCTTGCATAGCAGTGATTTCTACGGCCTATGATTATGGCTGTTTTTTCTTTTTTTGGGAACATGATGATTTTTACCCTTTGTTATAAACTTAAGTAACTATGCGCAATATGCATGTTCGCTAGCCGGGTTTTCATGTTTCGTGAACTTTGTAATGAAACGTTTATTGATATGTATTTACTGCTGGCATATTTGCAGCGTGAAATTCAGTGGGAGTCTTTCTAGCTTTATCTGGATGGGAAATTTGGAAAAAGTATGAATATTCCTTTTATTATGTCAGATCATAGACTTAAAATTCCAGTACTGGGCCTTTGGAAATCGATCAGTAGAGATGAATAATTGTCGAGGCGCGCTTGAATTGGCAAATATCCTTTATGATGTGTGCTTAATATTTCTCAATCTTTTGTACAAATGAACTGATATTGTTTATAGCATTACGTTCCAAAGAAAGGAAAAAGAGAGTTTGAGGTAAGCAATAAATAGTATTGTTCTTGTACAGTGTGGAATCCATCTTACAACGGGTGCTTGAAAGTGATAAGAAAGAATTTCACAAACGCTGTATGTACATGTGAATAACTGGAAGAGTTTATTTTCTCAAGCAACTGATTAATCAGTAGAACATTTCTTCTGATTCTTGTACACAGTACATTGTATATTTCAGTGTACTGATTTTGCCGGTTGGCTTTTAATCTTGGTTTTTAATTTTTGTTCATTTTAAGGCTCAATTCATTGACTCCTTAAGGCCTCATTTTGGTTCATTTTAGTCTGTTTTTTTTTTTTTTGCTACGGGTAGTCCTTAGTTTTCTCTATGGATGGTTTAATATATCTGGTATTCTGTCGAACTGTGAAATGGATTATTTAGCTTCACATCCATTTATATGCAGTAGTATAAAATGAGACAGGCAAAAGTCGTAAAAAGTATTTTTAAAAACTATAGCTTTCTAAAGTAGGTATACATTAGATGACCCTAGGAATATATGACATGTTTGCTCGATAAAATTAGTCCTTTGATAATTTCAGCAGGGTATTTCATGTTGACCATATGAATAGAACTGATTAGAATTTTATCTGTCTATTATCCATGCCTTCATTGTAATAGCTCTCCTGATGTATATTAGGATTTCTTTAAATTGGCTTAGACTCATTTGTTAGATAAGTAATCGGCTATCGTTGTGAAAATATTACTGAGGATCAGAAAATTTCTTAGGTCGTGAGTAGTGTCTGTTTTAATTGACTTATATAGTCTATGGCGTGCAAGACTTGTGAGAAAGTGTTTCTTCAGGGATGTAGACTAAGATCCAAGAATGAAAATGCTGTGTCTATATTGTCTTCTTGAGGTTATTTTAGTTAATTTAATATTCTGTAGTGTCTTGTGCTTGAACCTTCACAGAATGTCGCCTGACCTGAACAACTGATTAAGATAACATCTGTCAGACATAAGCTGACATTCAGTTAACTTCAATTTAATTTGAGAATATATACAGAGTTATGCAATGTGTTTTGTTTTTCTCTACTGCGTCTCGGTAATTATTTTCCTCCGGCCTGGTGTCATAGAATTTAAAACATGTTTCAAAATCACACGAAATTTCTCATGCCGTTTGCGACACACCTGTGCCAGTTTTAGGCTTGATTTACATGGCGGAATCAATTTATGCGACAAAGTCGTATTGTCAAAATCGGATTAAACAAGTTACTGAGCTGGGACTATGATAAGAGATAAGAGGGAAGAGTGAAATGTGGAATGGGTCATTCGACAATATGTGAATTGCAGCTTGGCGGAGCCTGAGACTTTAAAGTTCGATAAAGCTAATATGCCGCAGAGAGAGTTGACACTGCATGCCCCAGTCGAGACTGCTTGTTTTCGCTTTGATTCGCTCCGTTTTATAGCCGTGCGGGTAGCATGATCAAGTCTGTATAAGCAGGTCGGGAAACAGTTGGATGATCATAAATAGCAATACGGCCGACAATTTCTTTCGTTTCAGACAAGTCAAATAACTTACCAAATGCATCTTAAACAGTGCTTGATAAATCTGAGATTCAGCGAAACCTTCTGTCACAGCACAAAGAAAATTATTATTTTGCAAACTCAAAACCGTGCATTATAGTTTTGAGGGAGTTTTGGGTGATTATCTCTTAATCAAGCTCGGTATTTAGATTTTTTCCTTTATATCAGCATTAAGTTTCTGTCCTGGAAGGGGTTGTTCAAAGTGCAATTAAACTAACCCAGCGTTACAGGGGCGGATGCAGGGAGGGGGGGGGGGGGGGGGGGGGGGGGGGGGGGGGGGGGGGGGGGGGGGGGGGGGGGGGGGGGGGGGGGGGGGGGGGGTGTATTGGGTGGCAAGCCATCTCCTTTTAGACCGTCAGTTTTAACAATTTTCTTTTTAATTGCAACACAAAAAAAAATTATAGACTTTAAGTCAATAGGGATTTACCAGTAGCCCCCCCACTCCCCCCCCCCCCCCCAACCCCCATAAAAAATATCCTGGATCCGCCCCTGCGTTATTCATCAACTTTTGATTCCACTAAGATAATTAATCAATGGAGATTTTTTCAGAGGTCTGCAGCATATTTTTGCCTTTAATAGTTTCGACTTTGTTTGTCTTCACATATAGCTTAAAATAAGCTTTTCAAAACCTTTTCAACAAATAAATTAGTGACGGACCATTAGAAAAGTGATGGAGGGGGGGGGGGGGGAACAAAAAAAAAATTTGTGCAAGGGAAAATGCCAGGAAAAAAAATTCATGCAAAGTTCAAGGCAAAAAAAAAAAATTCATGCAGAAGGAGAAGTCCTATTGTGGTTGTTATTTAATATATAAAAGCTGCCAAAGTGCCTATTGAAAATAGCGCTCTTGGCATTTTAAAAATTCAAAACATTCTTGGGGCCTTCCTATACTATTATTTATAAATAAAGACATTTGATAGTGTTCATTGAAGTGTTTACCTCACACTGCATGAAATGACAACTATAAGGTGATATAATGAATTCATATTTTCAATTCAATAGACGGAAAGCGAAAATTTCAGTTGCCAACATGCAAAACCAGTAGATTCAAAAAAGTTTTATTCCACATAATTGTTACAAATGATAGATTTTTTTAGCTGTATTATAGTCCATCCATAGTATTTTAGGTACTCTTATAATTGTAGTATCAACATTTTTAATTATTTTTTAAAATATTTTGTGAAAGTTGGCATATTAAATTCAGCTGGCTCTGGGGCTGTAAGTTTTAACTTCAATAAACTATGATAAATACATGTAATTGTCCATAAACAGTTTCAATATTAAATAACGTTTTAACATTGATATTAATATTTGTTTAATTTAAAAAATTATTTGTGCCCACAATAAAATTAGAGGGGTCCCCTTGATGAAAAATTCTATAACACAGTGAAAAAGTTCATTGATACAAAGGTGATTGTTAAAACTTTAACTGTTACCAACATGAACTGATCTGTTGTAAGTTTAGTAAAATGTATAAAGCACAAAAGCATAGATAATGAATCAAGATCTCGTTGTTCAAATGAAACTCGTGAGTAAAATGAAGGGGGAAGTATCCAGTAAAAGAGTGCACATAGTATTAAATAAGATGAAGAAGAATTTCACCATTAAATTCACTTTCAAATTTAAAGTATATGCTAAATACATTGTGATATAAAAAATAGAATTTCAAGTGTTGCCTACTGGATATTTTAATATAACAGCTTCTTGATGCCAACATTTGTAAAACATTTGACATGAATTGCTGTTAAAAAGTGTATAATGAAAAGAAAACAATCAGTAAATAACAAACAGTACATAACATTTTGATGTTAACTATTCCTAATATATATTTTTCAAATATACATAATGGTCAAAAATGGTTTTTAAGTATTACACCTTTTTTAATTAGTAAATAACAAACAAAGCAATATTTGTCTGAAAAAAAAAATTGTGCAGAGGGTTTCACCTGCAAAAAAAAATCCTGCACAAGCAATGGGCAAAAAAAAAAAATTTCGTGCAAGCTGAAAATCCCCCACCCCCCATCACTTTTCTAATGGTCCGTCCCTTAAATCTTCGGTTACCTTTAATCCTGGGTTAATAGTTAATCGGTGTCCAAACCCGGTCGAGACAGGGTTGAGCGCGCTCAACAGGGCCCTCCTTCAAAACATGGGGGCAAATGAGTGAAATGAAGTTAGCTGACTAATGCAGAGAACGGGTTGCTGCAAGAAAACAGTACATGATTTCCACATATATTTTCAAAATAAACACTTTAATGTATTTTCTAAGCTGTAGGCGATAAAGAACGAGTTTTACACTATAACTTTTATAACGAATTATTTAAAATAAATCGAGCTTGTTCGAAATGCGTTACGCTTTGTGTTTGCACCCAAAAACTAAAACTGAAACATTAATTCCCTGCGAACTATGTCGGCAGATGGCTAAATTTTCCTGCCTGCCCTCCGTTGGCATATCCCACAAGAATTGCTAAAGTTTATTTACGATGAGATGCACATGTATGCATAGAAAGGTATTCAATTAAGCTGGAATGGAAAATAAAGGATAACGTTTGCTCCGGGACCATAAAGTATCACAAAAGAAAAGATCACATAGCTTGTATATAACACTGACATTTATTGATGACTTAAATAAATGACTTAAAATTATTAGCTTAAAAAATTCTACAATGTCAATTTAATATTTCGACAATAAATTATTTTTGTTGAAGATATTGTTACACATAATTAAAACAACCCAGATTCAGATAGAAATAGCTAACAGAAATGGTCTTTCGGACAGGAACCACCATTTAACAAAAAGACTGGTGGTCTTTTTATGTACCCCCTCTCGTCCCACCTAAAAAGATGGTGTCTTGTTCGTATAGCCCCCATTCTATCAGGAGTAGAAACTGAGAGAAAGATAAAAATATTCCTGTGCCATTTTACTAGCAATGCAAGCTTCATGCAGACAGAATAAAAAAAATGTGTCCATTAGACTAATTAGATAGGTGGTATCTTGTGTAACCCCCTACCCCTACACAGGGTGGATTCTCGTCGAGTACACTTGTTATGACCACTTCCCTAAGAGCCACCATCTTTAAACAGATGATAGCATTTTTCCTGCAGCAAATGACAATTAAAAGCTAGTAATTAATTGTATGAATGATTAACAGTTATAGAAAACTTGTTCAATCTCTGAACAGACAACAAATCGAGATTTTGTTACCATGTACATGTGTTACACTCTGTTAAAAATGACGAGAATGCCATTATTTTATAAGTGGTGGTGCATGTCTAGGCAAGAACTGAAACAGTAACATATTGTTTGTTTGAGGGTCTTGTTAGATATTTTGATAGTAAACCAAGTGGAAATCCAGATGAGTTAAAACTACCAACACTTGCTCCAGAAACAAGACAAGAGGAGAGCATCACCATTTTCAATAACGTCCAAAAAATTGATAAAAGAGAAATTTGACTCAAGAAATCACACAGTCTAGCCTAAAAACATTATAAAACATTTCGGACATAATATGATAGCACTGCATGATGGCAAAAACTTACAGGAGATAGCCCAAAGGGCACTTTGATTTAATCAAAATTTCAAGTCTAAACACAATTTCAGATCTTACCCATTTTTAGACCACATGGGGTAACAGCTAAGGGAGCAGTTCCAGGTGGGATACTGGGGTTAACAAGTGATGGAGGTGTGTAAATGAAACCAAACTTTGATATCCCCCCCCCCCCCCCCCCCAAAAAAAAAAAAAAAACTACACCCACACCCATATACAGTGTTGATGTTTACGTCACACACAAAAAAATCCTGTCAAGATCTCACTACCCCCCAAAAAAAATACTGGAAAAAAGTTTAAACGCGGAACAATCGCAAAAAAAGAATGGCAAATTTCAGTATCATACTCATTACTCTCCCTATGCATATTCCATACTTGCTGTTTGTGGGGTAATGCAGTGTATCTAAGGGGTGAACCATCAGCTTCCAGATAGGGGAGGGAGTGTGGGTGGGTTATCTTGTCTATGCTTGATTAAAATGCTCAGTCCCAAAATCCAGTTGGTGCTTTACAACATTGATGGTTTTTATTTTCAGACAACCTGTTGTGGGAATTTAGTCAATTGGAAGTTGGAAGGAAAGAAGAAATCAGTTACAGAGAACACACTGGAATCACAGGCAGAAGCAGGAGAAAACACTGCAAAGGTAGGAAGCTTTACGTTACACATAAACAGTACAGTGTAGCTCTCGTTTAGTTAAAAAAAATTAATCGTCATGATAGGCAAAACAGTAAACAAAGCAAATAATTTGCATGAAGCAAAATATATCCAAAATGCCTTGCATATTATTATTTTAAAAACAGCCTACAGTTAAAATAATGATTGTTGACTTTGCAATCTTTCTTTTAACAGCTGGTCATTTTAAAATAATATGTAAGGGCAATTTGGAAAGATATTATTTGATTCATTATTGTTTTGCCTACCATGCCCTAAAAATGATTTTTGATTTACTCGAAAACTGTCTTATAAATTTTCTTGACACTTGGTCTGCAGCTAGCGAAATATATTAGTACTACAATATTTAAAAATTTCATTGTGAATTGTCTGACTAGATTTTGAGAAAAACGACATTTAAAACAAAGGGCAATAAGCTGGTGTTGCTATGTTAGCCGCTGTCGATTGGAAACCAGTGAAACATAACTGAAAACTTTAATCACCTTTGAAACTTGGAGAAGTATGAAAGCAATCAAAGCATTTCTTCCCTGCAAAATGTTGATTTCAAAACATACACCCTACATCCAAAAAACTGAGTTGATCAGTCTTCTTAAATCCTCCCTCACTTTTTTTAATCCAAAAAGTCATGTTGACAAGCACTTTGATGGAACTTTTATTTTCGCAAGAAGATGGAATATCCAAGTCAATGTTGAAAAGAAAACCTGAAAATTATTCTTGGAATAACTTAATTAGATTTTGTTGGATTGCAGGATCTCTGATAAGACCTCAAAATTTACATTGCTTGCTTTTTAACGTTTAATCTGTTTTTTTTTTTTGTTAAACACTTCAGTAAAATGTAGTTTTGTTTGTTGGATAAGACCATTTTTTTTTTTAATTCACATTTTCAGAAAAGCTACCTTGTTGAAGTGAGAGAAGGAAGAAATGTAACGATTCAACTGAATCAGGTAAGAATATTGTCATTATATTTAATACTTTGATGCCCCTCATCACAGTCTATTTCTTTTCAAACATAAGTTTATTATAGAATGTGTTTTAGTTCATGAAGTAATCGTTTGTATTTTCAAGAGGGATCTGGCATTCTGTGCAGTAAAATGGTAGAACATGTAGAAGACAAACGAATTAAAGAAAACAAATTGAAATCACTGAATCAGGAGCAGACACGTCTACACCGTAAATTTCAAGTATATCATTTCTACCGTGGGGTTGTGGGTCAGACTAGGTATTGTGAGTGTACCCATTTCTTAAAACCATTACCCATTTTAAATTCTCCCCCCCTGCTCCCTCATTTTTTTTTATCAAAATTTCAAGTCTAAACACAATTTCAGATCTTACCCATTTTTAGACCACACGGGTTAACAGCTAAGGGAGCAGTTCCAGGAGGGATGGAGGTGTGTAACTGAAACTAAATTTGATACCCACCCCCACCCCCCCCCCCCCCCCCCCCCCAAAAAAAAAGAGAAAAAAAAATGAAAAGAAAAAGAAAAGTAAAAAAAAAGAACCATAACTACACCCATAGACAGTGTTGACGTTTAAGTTACACACCAAAAAAAATCCATGTCAAGATCTCACTACCTCCAAAAAAAAAAAATGGAAAAAAGTTTAAACACGAAACAATCTCAAAAAAGAAAAGAATGGCAAATTTCAGTATCATAGTCAATTATTCTCCCTATGCATATTTCATACTTGCTGTTTGTGGGGTAATGCAGTGTATCTAAGGGGTGAACCATCAGCTTCCTCCTGTAGGGGAGGGAGTCGGGGTGGGTTATCTTGTCTATGCTCGATTAAAATGCTCAGTCCCTAAATCCAGTTGGTGCTTTACAATATTGTTGATTTTTTTTTCAGACAACCTGTTGTGGGAATTCAGTCAATTGAAAGTGGGTAGGGAAGAAGAAATCAGTTACAGAGAACACACTGGAATCACAGGCAGAAGCAGGAGAAAACACTGCAAAGGTAGGAAGTTTTACGTTACACATAAACAGTACAGTGTAGCTCTCGTTTAGTTAAAAAAATCGGCATGATAGGCAAAACAGTAAACAAAGCAAAATATTTCCAAAATGCCTTGCATATTCTTTAAAAACACCCTGCAGTTAAAATAATTAATGTCACTGTTCCTGGCATTTTGCATAACGCACTAAATGTAACGCAACGTGACAAAAGCATATAATAAGATGAGACAAGAGCGAACAACAACATATTTGGTATGGCGTAATGGGGGAACACAGCCCTGTGGTAGGTTATTTGCGATTTAGAGTTAAACGGACAAAAAAATAAAGCCTCACTTATCTCCCACTGCACTTGGGGATAGGACATGAGTATTGGCAGGGCCTTCCTTATATTCCCAACACTGCACGGGCTGGATCGGAAAAGATTAAGGCAAGGTAAAAGATGGCACAAAAAACTATGCCAAGAGCTCGGGGGAAGTCGCTACGCAGACTTAAACGCACCACAAGGAGTGACCCCAGTTTATTGAAGGAGGCATAAACAACTCTTCTCCAAAGGGAGGGAGGGTGGGGAAATTAAACAAAATATTTCAAAGGTACACAATGTACACGTTCGTGCAAGACTGCTAGCATAATAGCCTTAGTTACTGTATTTGCTGCTTTTACAGCAAGACAGTGTCTCGGAGCCTGACCAATAGGTACACTTGTACCATAAGCTAACTAGACACAACGTGCTAAGTTACTAGCCATGAATAAGGCTTCAGAATAAAGAAACCAATGCGAGCAAAGCTTAGATGTATTTCTAGGCTATGTTACACCTTATCAGTACAACCTTTGGACCTAAAAGCAACTATACTAAGTATATGAATAGGAGGCATTAATTTATGAATAGACGCCTTGAAATACACTGATTACACAGCAAGGCTTGCCCATGCTACCACCCCTGGGGCGTCACGTTCCATTAACTGCATTTTACCGTTGCCTGCGGTAAAAGCCATATATGTAAGGACAATTTGGAAAGAAATTACTTGCTTCATTATTGTTTCGCTTATCATGCCCTAAAAATGATTTTTGATTTACTCAAAAAATTTCATTGTGAATTGTCTGACTAGATTTTAAGAAAAACGACATTTACCGGTAAAACAAAGGCTAGTGAGCTGGTGTTGCTATGTTAGGCGCTGTCGATCGGAAACCAGTGAAACATAACTGAAAACTTTAATCACCTTTGAAACTTGGTGAAGTATGAAAGCAATCCAAGCATTTCTTCCCTTTAAAATGTTGATTTCAAAACACACACCCTACATCCAAAAAACTGAGTCGAGCCTTCTTAAATTCTCCCTCACTTTTTTGATCCAAAAAGTCATGTTGACAAGCACTTTGATGCAGCTTTTATTTTTGTGAGAAGATGGAATACCCAAGTCAATGTTGAAAAGAAAACCTGAAAAATTATTCTTGGAATAACTTCATTACATTTTGTCGGATTGAGGGATCTCTGATAAGACCTCAAAATTTACATTGCTTGCTTTTTAACATTTAATCATTTTTTTGTAACACTTCAGTAAAATGTAGTTTTGTTTGTTGAATAAGACCATTCATTTTAAATTCACATTTTCAGAAAAGCTACCTTGTTGAAGTGAGAGAAGGAAGAAACGTAACGATTCGACTGAATCAGGTAAGAATATTGTCATTATATTTAATACTTTGATGCCCCTCATCACAGTCTATTTCTTTTCAAACATAGTTTATTATAGAATGTGTTTTAGTTCATGAACTAATCGTTTGTTATTTCAAGAGGGATCTGGCATTCTGTGCAGTAAAATGGTAGTAGGAAGAAGACAAACGAATTAAAAAACAAAACAAATTGAAATCACTGAATCAGGAGCAAACACTACTACACCGTAAATTTCGAGTATATCATTTCTACCGTGGGGTTATGGGTCAGACTAGGTATTGTGGGTGTACCCATGTCTTAAAACCATCACCCATTTTAATTCCCCCCCCCACCCCCCCCCCCCCCCCCTCCCTCCCTGCTATCTCATTTTTTAAATCAAAATTTCAAGTCTAAACACAATTTCAGATCTTACCCATTTTTAGACCACATGGGGTAACAGCTAAGGGAACAGTTCCAGGAGGGATACTGGGGTTAACAAGTGATGGAGGTGTATAAATGAAACCAAACTTTGATATCCCCCCCCCCCCCCCCCAAAAAAAAAAAAACTACACCCACACCCATATACAGTGTTGATGTTTAAGTCACACACACAAAAATCCTGTCAAGATCTCACTACCCCCAAAACAATACTGGAAAAAAGTTTAAACGTGGAACAATCGGGAAAAAAAAAGAATGGCAAATTTCAGTATCATACTCAATTACTGTCCCGATGCATATTTCATACTTGCTGTTTGTGGGGTAATGCAGTGTATCTAAGGGGTGAACGATCATCTTCCAGATAGGGGAGGGAGTGTGGGTGGGTTATCCTGTCTATGCTAGATTAAAATGCTCAGTCCCTAAATCCAGTTGGTGCTGTATAACATTGATGATTTTTATTTTCAGACAACCTGTTGTGGGAATTCAGTCAATTGGAAGTGGGAAGGAAAGAAGAAATCAGTTACAGAGAACACACTGGAATCACAGACAGAAGCAGGAGAAAACACTGCAAAGGTAGGACGTTTTACATTACACAAAAACAGTAGCTCTGGTTTACATGTAGTTAAAAAAATCGACATGATAGGCAAAGAAAATTGAGTGGAAGGTGCTGCTAGAAATCTGGAAATTGCGAATTTTTACTGTTTTTTTAACAATCAAAGATTTCTTGTAAGGCGTGCTATGTTAGGTAAATATATACATACTTAATTTTTCAAGAAAAGCTCTCCCAAAATTTTTTCTTTTTCGAGCGTAAAATTTGGTAAAAAAATTGTCTCCAAATGAAATGTCAAAAATTCTGTAAATTTTTTTGGCTGGAAATTTCAAACTATAGTATTAAACGTTCAAAGATATTTTATTAAAAAAAATCTCTTTGATCGTTTAAAATACTAAAAGTTTGAAATTTCTGGTCAAAAATTACTTCTTCCTTTAAAAAAAAAAAAAGGAAAATGCGTGGTCGGCGGGGGCTGAACCCCCTGGTTAAGTCACACAAACTTAAATTAAACGACGGCAGAGATAAGGCCGTCATGTGTTTAAGTCAAGAAGCGCAAGCTTATCCACTGCGCCACGGAGGCGTAGCACGAGAAAGAGACGTCAAAATTACCTAGAAATAGGTTGTGGGGTCTATTGTTTGCAGTGAATGTATTACCTTTAATTATGCATGTTTTATTCAAAGTCCGTGCAAAATGTTGCTTTCTTTGTAAAACAATACACCGCTAGAGTGAAAGCGGGTTAATTATGCAAAGCAAGTCTAGTCTATATTGAATGAAATTTGAAAATGTTATGTTGGGAGTTTTCGTATTAAGTGATGTTTAGTTTCTGTGCTTACATCGAGAAGAACTCACGCAGTTAACATTTCGTGGAAAAACAGTTCTGAATCTAGTTATTTTTAAATAAGTAGTCGCAAAAATATTTTGAATTTCGAGCGTAAAAGTTGCTGAAAAATTGTCTTGAGTGTGGTCATAGTCCGTGCGGAATTATGGATGCTTTGTTAGGTAATACAAACGAATGAAACAGCAAACAATATTTGTTTTTCTATGGTCTACTAATTTTGATCTTGCTTTTTGTTTTACAGTCGTTCTTCTCAAGTTGGATTCAAGTACATGTAGGACTGGAAAAAATAAAAACATTATTTCGTCTGAAGCTGTCGTTCTTTAAAACGGCTCCATTTGATTTTTCTTAGGACATGTTTTTATAGTTTCAAATATTGAAAACCCGTGAAGCATGAGGTCTTCTTTATTTCTTAAGAGTAATTAAACCGAACTCCTTGTTTATACTTCGATTCAAAATGTTGAACACAACATTACTTCAAATACTTGGACATTTTTTTACTAGTTTCACACACACACTTACTAAAAATTGTACCCTTCCTATAGACAGTCCTGGACTTCCATCCGCACACACTTACTTACTAAAAATTGTACCCTTCCTATAGACAGTCCTGGGCTTCCATCCGCACACACTTACTAAAAATTATACCCTTCCTATAGACAGTCCTGGACTTCCATCCGCGCACACTTACTTACTTACTAAAAATTGTACCCTTCCTATAGACAGTCCTGGGCTTCCATCCGCGCACATTTACTTACTAAAAATTGTACCCTTCCTATAGACAGTCCTGGACTTCCATCCGCACACACTTACTTACTAAAAATTGTACCCTTCCTATAGACAGTCCTGGGCTTCCATCCGCGCACACTTACTTACTAAAAATTGTACCCTTCCTATAGACAGTCCTGGGCTTCCATCCGCGCACACTTACTTACTAAAAATTGTACCCTTCCTATAGACAGTCCTGGACTTCCATCCGCGCACACTTACTTACTAAAAATTGTACCTTTACTTAAACAACCGAAGTTGATTTTTTTTCCTCTCTACTTCAAATACTTTGACTAGTTTCACACACTTCCTACTATACATAGGTCATTCACAAGGTGAAATAGTCATTTTACAATACTTTCTTTATTCACAGTGTAAAATAGACTTCTTACAATACGTTGTTCATTCAAATTAGACTACATTTCAGTTCAAACGCAATAAAATTATTTCGCTTTACTAACTTTTACTTGTGTCGTATATGACGTTAGTTCTGACCGCTATTTCCCTTTTTTTTCGTAATTGAACATTTAACGAAGTCGCAAGTCCTGAACTATCAAATTCCTTACCTTCAAACCCAATTTTCTTGCCAAGCTCGAAGGTAATATCACTATTCATGAAGTAATTTTAAAACACGCCCACCCCTAGACTGTTTACTTTCAGCATCTTAGAACGTATCAGGTCAAACTCGACAATCCACCTTCACCAGTTTTTCGCGACTTTGACGAACCGTATGGCGCCGCAAATTGGCAAGAGGAAAAAAAGAAAATTGTACAACCACCTTCGCTACGCCAGTGACGTTCACACGTATAACAGTAGATATGCTGCAAGAGGTAACTTCTATAAAGCACGCTTCAGGACTAATATCGGGAAAAAAACATCAGCTTTGGCAGTTGGTTAGTGAAGCAAAACAACTTCATTTCGTTTGAACTAAAAATTAGTCTTAAAACGACTGTTGAAGTTCCCATATAAACACGTCACGCGTGACACACTACGCGATTGGGATGTCTGTGGTAAATGTCCATATTCAGTCATAACTTCTTTTTCAGTTGAATCCATCTGTTAGAAACAAAAAGAAATCAAAATAAGTAGAGGATTCAATACAGCCTGCACAAAAAATGACTATCAATAAAACATCACTGTAGATTCACTGCAAACAATAGACCCCACAACCTATTTTTCGCAAGAAGTGTAAAATTCAAACTTTTTTTATTATTTTTTTTGGAGAACTCTATGATCGTTTAAAAATAGCAAAAAGTGTGAATTTTCCAGCCAAAGAAAACTCCACAGTATTCGTTTATGAGCTTTTACAATTTTTGACCACATTCAAGACAATTTATTCAGCAACTTTTCCGCTCGAAATTCAAAATATTTTTGAGATCACCCATTTTTTAATAACTAAATAAGCTGATTAAAGGCCCTGTCACACTATTGCGTATGAGAGAAACGTATGAGTTGCGTAAGAAAATTCATAAAATAATTTTCATACGCACAAAATGACCCGCGTACTTGACCTATGAGTAACGTGCCTCTTGCGTATTCAGCGTATGCTTAGCCAATAAACCATACGTCCGAATACGCACAAAATTTTTAAGCATGCTTAAAAAAAATTCTGCCTCGCCGTATGCCAGCGTATGCCACCGTGCTTGAAACGTATACAACCTATGCCTAGCGTATGAGTGATATTTTTCATACGCTGGTATACGCTACTACGATACGCAATAGTGTGACAGGGCCATTACAATTTAGAACTTTTGATCCAAGAAGTGTTAACTGCGTGCGTTCTTCTCGATGAAACCACAGAAACTAAACATCACTTAATGCGAAAACTCCAAACACAACATTTTCAAATTTCATTCAAGATTTCCTTTGCGCAATTTACCCGCTTTCACTCTAGCGTTGTTAGCTTGTAGAATTTGTTTACAAACGTTTGTGGTGTTATATGTATTGTTTTACAAAGAAAGCAACATTTTGAACGGACTTTGAATAAAACATGCATAATTAAAAGTAATAGATTCACTGCAAACAATAGACCCCACAACCTATTTCTATGTAATTTTGACGTCTCTTTCTCGTGCTACGGCTCCGTGGCGCAGTGGATAAGCTTGCGATTCTTGACTTAAACACATGACGGCCTTATCTCTGCCGTCGTTTAATTTAAGTTTGTGTGACTTAACCAGGGGGTTCAGCCCCCGCCGACCACGCATTTTCCTTTTTTTTTAATTTTAAAGGAAGAAGTAATTTTTGACCGGAAATTTCAAACTTTTAGTATTTTAAACGATCGAAGAGATTTTTTTTTAAATAAAATCTCTTTGAACGTTTAAAATACCAAAGTTTGAAATTTCCAGATTTTTAGCAGCACCTTTAACTCAATGTTCTACTGCAAATTATCCTCAAGTGTCTCAGTTTTGGTGTCAGATCTCCAAAGCCGATAAAAATAAAGATTGATAATTTTCAGCCCAAAACTTCAGCCAGCTGACCTTTGCTTTGTTCTTGGTTTTATTTAATAAGCAACAAATCAAAGGCTGAACCCCTAGGAAAGTCACGCAACGTAGAGACAATTTATTCAGCAACTTTTCCAATCGAAATTCAAAATATGTTTCAGACCACTTATTTTTAAATACAGTGGAACCCCGTTAATACGACCACCGTTGGGCGATAAAAGTGTGGTCGTATTAATGGGGTGGTCGGATTAACGAGGTTTTCCAGATAAGAAAATGACTGAATGAACGCTTTTTCTTGCCTCCAAAAAGTGGTCGTAATAACGAGGTGGTCGTATTAACGGGGTGGTCGTAAGGCGGGGTTCCACTGTAACTAGATTTACAGTTTAAAACTTTTGTTCCAAGAAATGTTAACTGCGTGCATTCTTCTCGATGAAACCACAGACACTAAACATCACTTTATGCGAAAACTCCTAGATTTGCTTTGCGCAATTTACCCGCTTTCACTCTAGCGTTGTTTGACTTAACTAGGGGGTTCAGCACCCACCGGCCACGCATTTTCCTTTTTCTTTTAATTTTTAAAGGAAGAAGTAATTTTTGACTGGAAATTTCAAACTTTTATTATTTTAAACGATCAAAGAAATTTTTTTTATAAAATCTCTTTGAACGTTTAAAATAGCAAAGTTTGAAATTTCCAGCCAAAAAGAAATGCAGAATTTTTGACCACATTTCATTTGGAGGCAATTTTTTTTAACAAATTTTAGTAACAGAAAATGATAAAAATTCAGAATTTCCAGATTTTTAGCAGCACCTTCGACTCAATTTTCTACTGCTGTCGTGAATAGCTTAATGATCTCGACAAAAACAGACACATGAGAACTGTCACAATCCTGTTTCATGCTTTCCGATCACAAGTGATTACACAACAACCTTTTCTTCCCATGCTAGGGTTCCTAAGTCTAAAATTACACATGATTACAAAGTAAACTAAACAGCTATCAGTTGACAGATCCACTCAAAGTTCATTCATTCACGCAAGCGTCACACAATTACCTAAGTTCTCCACACACTCCCCCTATTTGACTATGCATATGGGCAAATGTGTAAACTGAATGTTTCTAGAGATCAGCGAACAAAGCACAATGTCTCATTAAATGTTTATTGAGTTAAATCAATCGTCGTTTTCAGCGCTAGCTATAGCTTTCATCTGCTCTCGAGCAGCCACTGCAGCTCGCCTGCTCGGACTGAATTCTTTGGCCTCTGCATTCATTCAGGGGTATGGCCTCTTTGAGTCGACACAAGCCAATTCCAAAGGATACAAGTGTTTAATGGGTCTTTCGATAAATCACTTTCCGGATCTGAGCCGCACAGCTCGTACAATGCCATCCGTGCCTTCTATCGGGGTATCCACCACTCCCAGTTTCCATTTTCCCTGGTTGCGTTCTTCGGATTTCACGAGTGCCACTTCTTCTGCTTTTATATTCATGGATAATGTTGTGTCTCTCTTAGAGTGCCTTGACATAATAAAATTATTCTCGGGACCATCTTCGCCACAGGTCTTCTTTACACTTGAGAAGGTACCTTGCACGTTTTCTGAGGTCAGCATCTTCTATCCCACTGGGATCCATTTCTGGGAGAATATTTGGGTGCCCAAACAATAAAGCATTAGAGGTTATAACGGGTAGCTCAACATCCTCTTCCATATCGTCAAGAGGGCGATTGTTGAGAGTTATCTCGATGTCCAAAATGACCTCTTGAAGCTCTTTCCATTGTAGATTTCCATTTCCAATGGTCTTGTAGAGGGACTGCTTCAGAAGGCCAACTATTCTTTCAAATTGGCCTCCCCACCAGGACACCCTGCTTAAGTTGAATTGCCATTTTATTCCTTGCCTGGCTAACCAATCTTGGAACTTTTCATCTTTTTCCACCTGCTTCAACCACTTTGTTGCAGCAATGGAAGTCTTGCCATTATCTGAGTAGGTTTTTTCGGTTTTCCTCTTTGGGCTATCAGGCGCTTCAAGCTTCCAAGGAACTAATCAGTGGTAAGGTCCGGAAGCAACTCTCGGTATAGAGCCCTTGTAAGGCTGCAGGCGAAGAGCATGATGTACGCCTTTCCTTCTTTGCGTCCTCTCGTTCGGAACTTGATTGGTCCAGCGTAACCGACTCCGATCACTTGAAATGGTGTAGATCCTTCAGTCCTGTCCCTTGGTAGGTTACCTGTTGGTGGCTGCGCATAGACTACCGCTTGAAACCTTTTGCATCCGTTGCAGCTTTTGATCACCCTTTTGGTTAGTCGTCTCAGTCGTGGTACCCAATACTTTTCTCGAACTTAAGCTATCATCAGGGAGGTAGACCGGATAGTCACCTTGAATGCGGCCTCGGCATTCAAAGAGCCCTTGTTCATTCTTCTGTAGGTTGAGATGAGGCCCGTCTTCCTGATACTTGTCCGTTGCGGTAAATCTGGACTGCACTCTGTAAATCCACCCTTCAACTTGGGCCTCCGTCTCCTCAGTAGTTAAAGAGCCAGAATTCTTCTTCGCACCTTTCGCTTTACAATTACTCAGGAACCTTGCTACCCATGCTACGATTCGGATGGCTTTCCAGTAGCCATGCTTCTCCAGCGCATTGTCCTCTGTCTTGGTTACAACCAAGGCTTCTCTCTCCACTTTAGCTTCCACTCGAGTTTCGCTTGTAGCGGCGGTGAAAATGTCTGGTGGCCAGCTTTCTGGTTCGGTGAGCCATGCAGGACCTTCCCACCACAACTTAGCAGATTCATCTACACACCCTCCTCTGATGCCAAGGTCAGCAGGGTTCTGATCTGAACGGACATATCTCCATTGGATGAAGCTGCGCTGCTGGATTTTTTTGACTCTGTTTGCCACGAACTGCCTGTAATCACCATTTCCTTTAATCCAGTGAAGCGCAACGCTACTATCCAGCCATCCGTAGACACCTTTCTCTGGGAATAGTTAGTCCCTGCTTAGCAAGGCATGATTTAGCTGCGACGAGGCTTTGCTGAGTACCTTGTGCTTGACGTTCAACTGCGAACACCGCCGATGCCACCCCTTTATTGGTAGCGTCTCCAAATCCATGTAGGTCAATGCCAACGATTCTCTCTTGATGCTGAGCTAGACTACGCGGTACCTCAACCTTGTCAGGCAATATCTTCTTCCAAGCATTCCACTTGTCTAATGCCATGCCAGCTAACGCCTTGTCCCAGGCAAGACGGCTGTCACATACCTCTCTGTACAGCACTTTTCCTGCCAATACGGTAGGAGAAACAAGACCAAGCTCTCTATTAGTGGGCACTAACGGTTGTGTGGGAAAGATAACGGCAACCGTATCCTTTTCTTTGTCCCACGGCATCCCTAATAGCTTTGTCTCACCTGGCTTTGCTCCCAGTTGTTGTTTAGCATAGCTCGATTCTTGTTCTGAATTTCTTTCTTCTTGCAACACATCTGTCTCTAAGGCTGGTACGTTGGAGTGCCATTTATGTAATTCGAACTGGGCTTCACTGAAGATTGTCTGTGCAGATTATTTCAAGTGCTGTGTCTCGCGAATGGTCGGTCCACCAGTAATGGGGTCGCTGAAGTAAAGACTTCGGAGGATTTCTTCAACTTTTGCTGGAAACTGTTCCCGACAGAGCTCGACATGTTCCTGTAAGACTCCCCCAAGCAAGAAGGGAGACGGCACCAAGCCATAGAGAGTTCGTGTGAAATGTAACGCCTCAATCTCTTTAGTCTTCAGATCCTTGTACCAATGAAACCGCATCACATCTCTGTCTGGTTCCCAGATTCGAACTTGGAGAAATGCTTGCTTTAGATCACCTGAGATAGCTACGAGATGGAAACAGTTTCTCACCAAGACGCTCCATAGCTGGTTTTGAGTCGGTGGTCCGATCTCGAGGCATTCATTCAAGGATGCATAACTTGGTACTTTCAGCTGTTTCCCGGATGACTGGTTTGTGCGGTATGTAAAATTCTCTCTCGTTAGCTTCACTTAATAATAATAAATAATAATAAGCAATTTTTATAGCGCCATTTCCCAAAGGTTCAATGGCGCTTTACACAAAATCAATTAAAACATTTTTAAATGTTCACTAAATGTTCATATAATTCACTTTCCACACGCTCCACGATACCTTGGGCTAGCTGATTCTGAATCACGAAATCATACTGTTTAAGCATCCCCGGTTGTTTTTCCAATTTCTTTGTGAGTGCATTCAGTCTCTTCAAACTTCCTGATTCGTTGTTGAGTGAAGGAGGACGATTGCCCTTCCAAGGTAAACCAACTTCGTACCACCCTTCTGGACTTCTCTTCAACTGCTCTTTGAATTCTTCATAAACTATTCCTTGGTCTCCCACGTTCGTATCTTCTAGGCCTGACACATCAAGTCTGCAGAGGTTTTCGTAATCACAAAAAGACGTCTGTGTCAAGAACATGTTGGTCAAGTCTACTTCTTTCCCAGGGGACAGCATTGTCCATCCAAAACGAGTTAGCTCCGCTACTGGCTCCCCTGGTTTACCGATTCTTGGCATGCTGTTTACTTTCACTTGTGCATATTCACTGGCTCCAAGTATTTATAGATGTATCAGGAGTTCTGCCTTCTCATCTGTATCGTCCATGATGATACCTTGTAGATGGGGAATTCTTGCAATCTTCTCTTTTTACTTGGGATTTCAAAGGGAAAGAAGCTGGCTACAGTTTACCCTGATCTTCAGCTTGTGAATATCACAATACAAGTTTGAATTTTGATGGTAATCACACTCCATAAAAAACAGACGCATGAGAACTATCACAAGTGATTACACAACAACCTTTTCTTCCCACCCTAGGGTTCCTAAGTCTAAAATTACACATGATTACAAAGTAAACTAAACAGCTATCAGTTGACAGATCTTGGCAGATCCACTCAAAGTTCATTCAGTCACGCAAGTGTCACACAATCACCTAAGTTCTCCACACTGCAAATTATCCTCAAGTGTCTCAGTTTTTGTGTCAGATCTCCAAAGCCGATAAAAAATAAAGATTGATACTTTTCAGCCCAAAACTTCAGCTAGCTGACCTTTGGTTTGATCTTGGTTTTATTTAATAAACAACAAATCGCAAGCTGAACCCCTAGGAAAGTCACGCAACGTAAATTAAACGACGGCAGAGATTATGCCGTCATGTTTTTAAGCCACAGAGACATTGCATGCATGGAAATAATAATATTCGCATATCTATTTTTCATGAAGTGTTCTAAAAAAAACAAACTTAAAAGACTTGTAATGTTGGGCCATTTAACCGCATTATGATTAAATGTTTTTTTTATCTGGTTGAGATATTGGCTGATCTGTTGTGTGTGATTGATTACTCTATTGTGCTGATCTGTTGTGTGAATGATTACTCTATTGTGCTGATCTGTTGTGTGTGAATGATTACTCTATTGTGTTGAGCTGTTTTGTGTGATTGATTACTCTATTGTGCTGATCTGTTGTGTGAATGATTACTCTATTGTGCTGATCTGTTGTGTGTGAATGATTACTCTATTGTGCTGATCTGTTGTATGTGAATGATTACTCTATGAGGCCGATCTGCTGTGTTTGAATGATAACTCTATCAGGCTGATCTGCTGTGTTTGAATGGTGTTAAATTTTTTTTGACTAGAAATGTGAAATCTTTGCTTTTTTCGGTGATCATTCTATGATGGATTAGAAAAAAGTAAAAGATTCGAATAGGAGGCTATAAATGCACACAACATTTAATTGTGTAAGTCACATTCCTTTTATTGAATTTGAAAATTTAAATGCCATTCATGGTGTATTCACATGGTACTTTTCATGTTTTTTTTTAGTGACAAAGAAACCTCACCTGATCAAATGTTGCTAGGAAATATTGTGCAGATTTTTTTCAATTTTATTTCCATGCTTAAAATGTCTTCTCTCTAAGTTGAGACTTTGAATGTTCTGCACAATATTTAAGTTGTTACCTTTACAGTGTTTCCTCCTGATCCTGTGAGTCTAGCTTTTCTTTGATCCATTCCGACCCATTCCTCTCCTTTCCACTTACATGTATGATTGACTGACTTTATAATTTATGGAGGGCATCTAAAAATATAAATGATAAATTCAAGATGCTGAAACAAAGGCTGGACTCTTTGAAAGCCCCAATATCAGCATGCATATTCTATTTACACCTCTTCATAATTTTAGTAACCACTCCAAATGTAATCATTTCCTTTCAGTGACCTTTGCACGTGTTGACTGCTCATAGAGTTTGTTAACTAAAACAGCAATTCTGAATTCACCTTCTTTCCCTCTAGATTTTAGTATTAATCAATCAGCACAAACAATCAATAAATCTAGTAATATAATGGTATCCAAAAACTTTAGAAGTTTGATAAACAGGCATTTTGTTAACTTGAAGTTAACTAGTTACAGTACATGAACTGCAGGCACAATATCAAAGTTCATACCTTGACAATGTTTCTTCCTGAGCCTTTGAGTCCGGCTTCTTTTATCCATTCCTTTCCTTCCCACTTCCATTGACTGACTTTATATAAAGGGTATCTAAAAATAGGAATGATAAATTCAAGACTGATACTGACACACAGGCTGGATTCAGATACAATGTAGTACAGTTAGTTGTATATTATTTAACACTTTATTCTTTAAGCTCCAATATCAACATGCACATTCTACTTACTGCTCTTCATAGTTATACATGTACAGTTTACTCTCTCTCAGGGACCACTCCAAACATGACCATTTCCCTTTAGTGACTATATCAATGAACCCCATTTGAAACACTTCTTAATTGGATGCTGTATTAGGACTCCACCACCCCACGCTGTGACATGCTGAACATTACAGTACATTCTCAAACTCATTAATAATTCATGAAGAAAATACAAAGGAAATTAATGTTTAATGAGTGTTTGGAAATCAGATGAAACACTGCTCATTTTTGCATCCTTAATTTCTCCTTCTAAAATCATTTTGTTTGAGAAGTAATATCAAACATTCGACACAGTATTTCATCACAAGATCAAACACCTCGAAGTTCGTCAAAAATACTCCGCTGCGCGTCGTATTTTCAACTCTCTTCTCAGTGTTTGATCTTGTGATGAAACACTGTGTCTCATGTTTGATATATTACGTATAAACGTTATATGTGTAGGAGAAAAAGGATGTTAAGTGTTGTGAAACTTGGGCTAATGGGATATGGGATATGTGGTATCTACATGTACCTGATAATGAGGTCCTCAGTACCGACAGTACCAGTGGGCAATGACCATGTTGTAGCTTGGGTGTGGGTTGCTGTGGAACATGGATTAGAAATGGTATCATGTATTCATCACAAAACCTGCTGTGTTGAACATCTCAGAGGAAGTATGTTTTAATGGTGCCAGTTACGATGATTCAAGACTGCACAGCTGGAAAAGAATAGTTTTACATTTTTATATCAGTCTGTTTTTATGGAAAATAAAACTTGGTGATATTTACGTTTACTGAACAAAACAAAAATGATCACTGTGTGTATAATATAATACAGACACCCATAAAATAATCAATTGGACAACAGACAGTTTTTCCTGTCACGATTAGAATTATCTTATATAAAGTTAATCTCCTTAAAAACTCCAATTTGTCAATAAATCCTAAGTGATAATCAAAGGCTGCTACAAGCCAACTTGTAAATACAAAACAACCTTCCGACCCTCCCCTCCCCTACACGTTTTGCTCTACCAACCCTCCATATACACTGTACCACCAACTCCCCACCCTCCCCTCCCTCAAACACCATCCCCATGGGTGAGGCTGGTGACCATTACTATCGCATTTGGAACAGGCAAAATATGCGCTAGCCTTACATGTATGCACTAGTCAGCGGAATTACCAAAAAAAAGTTTACATATGATAGATGGAAGGAAGGAGTGAAAATTTGCGTATATTGCTTTGTCCCTGCCTGCTATAACTCATTCCACTCCTTGCATATTCACAAGTTAAAAATGAACTCTCAAATGCTCAGGTCAGTCAGCTACACATACATGAATGTATACGTTTGTCTGTCAGTTTGGTTGTAATTGTAAAGTACGTGTCTTAGTGTGGTTAGATGCAGTAATTTACAGTCTTTATTATACATTAATTGTATAAACTATTTTATAGGGATTTCCAGCACTAAGAAAAATTGAAAAGGGAAAAACGTACACTTTCTACATTTTTTTTCTTTTAGATCAAAATGTTAAAGGTTGTAACACTGAGGCCTGTTGTGCTCAATGTTGTTGTTACATGTACTCTGAATGTAATGTACTGGTAGGAAAAAAAACTCTTCATGATCTTAGTTGCCACTCCAAATGTAATCATTTCCCATCAGTGACCTTAGCACTTGTGTTAGCTGCTCATAGAGTTAGTTAACTAAAACAGCAATTCTAAATTCACCTTCTTTTCCTCTGGATTTTAGTATTAATCAATCACTAAATCTAGTAATGGTATCCCCAAACCTTTAGAAGTTTGGTCAACAATCCGGCATTTTGTTAACTTGAAGTTAACTAGTTACAGTACATGTACTACAGGCATATAATATCAAAGTTCATATCTTTACAATGTTTCTTCCTGATCCTATGAGTCCAGCTTATTTTATCCATTCCTCTCCTTCCCATTTCCATTGACTGACTTTATATGAAGAGTATCTAAAAATAGGAATGATAAATTCAAGACTGAATTCAGATACAATGTAGTACAGTTAGTTGTATATTACTTAACACTTTATTCTTTAAGCTCCAATATCAACATGCACATTCTACTTACTGCTCTTCATAGTTATACATGTACGATCTCTACTATGTGAATCAAACCATCCCTTGTGTCAAAAATAGCGACTGTATAAATTATTATTGTCAAAATAAATGACTTATAATTATCACGTAACAACTATTCAAAAGCCTCAAACAAAGGTAAACAACAACTCTCTTCTATTATACCGTCATTTAAATAATGTAAATTTCCATAATAACTTTCACTATACTCTTATTGAAAGTTAACTCTCCCATACAAACAACATCAGGAACTTCAGTTAACATAAGGCATTCTTTTTGTGTTGAATTAGAAAGATAAGTATGAAAAATTCCTGCAGAAGAAATTGTTAAGAGAAAAAAAATCGTGCACAAGTAAGCATGTGGAAAAAAATTTCAGCATTTTGGTAAAAAAGAAAATTCTTGCAAATAGAGATGCTGAAAAAAAAAATCATACAATGTACTCAGAGGAAATTGCCTAACCCCCCCTCCCCAACAAAAAAATTAAACGGTCCGTCCCTTAACCAATATAAATCACAAACCACATTATTAAATTCAACAAGTCACCACAACAATAACGTTACTTTTAACACTACATATTCAGTAATGAAATACGAGCCTTTTATAAACAGGTATGAAAAATGAGAAACGGCGGGGAAAAACATTAACACGTGGTACCTTTTAGAGTTTCGTACATGCGATCTACACCACATCAAACATAAATCATAGAAGATAATATTTAATAAGACTCCAACGTACATATTAAATCCGTTAGTTCTTTCTCCCCTTCTTTCACAAAATACTAATAAGCTTATAACATCTTTAACAAATGCATTGCAAGTTATCTCAATAAATGCCACTTCACTTTTTCCTGTGTGTAAAATACTAATATAAGCATCCTTGACATGACCTCGGTCAAAGTGATTGTTGACATAAAGATCATGTTCTATTTCTCATTTAATTAAATTGAAGTTTTCCAGCCTGCGTCATTCAAAATTAATTTCAATGCTTTTAGCAGCAAATCTTATCACTGAGAGAACAATGAACGATAGGAGAAAACCACGTTTCTTTAATGTTCCATGTACAATGTAATTGCTCACCTCATATTCTCTCTTTTCACGACTGGAAAAATTATTTGCCAATGTATTTTTCGAATTGCTTGCCGTTTTGCGTGCAGTGAATTTGGTTAGTGCTCGAGTTTAATAGCCTAAATATACGCATTCTAAAATGCTGAAAATGTCTCGCTCTGTCATGTTTAATTCTCGCCCAGAGTGCATAGCCGTGAGTTTATGTGTTTAGCTAAAACAACGCATTCTAAAACAATACAGATGTGTTGTCTCTCTCTGTCACGTTCAATTTTCGCCCAGAATACAGCCTGACAAATGGCTTGTTGCGTTTCACAAATCGGATCAAATCAGTCTCGCTCAATGCAATCATGCTAAATGCTAGCGAGATTATCACCGAGACAAGACCGAGAAGAATGGCTCGTTTTAGGCGTAAGCGAGACAAATTCGGTGTCTCGCTTTGTCTCGTTCAATGCATGCCGTAACACTCAAGACGATTCACCCTTCATCCTTTCCTCCCACACCGCTATAAACAAATACCCTTTACACAAACAACCTTTTAATCAATTTCTTAGCCTACCCACATCCCCATTTACTTCACCTACACCACATATTTTAACTTATCTACTCTCAAATCTCCAAAATCCGGAGGGGGGAGACTTCCATATAAAATTTACAATTAGTAGCTCTTAACGATAAAACTTCTTTTCAACCATGCCCATCTAACGAAATTCTTAAAGGACACCCCGTCATTTTCATATGGCGGACCCCCCGGCGTGTCAATAAGTGACTACGAAACAGCGTCCATTTTATATATCGGGCAGGCTTGGCAAACAAGCCAGCCCGATCAATAACCATTAGATCCTTAATTGACTAAACAAACAAACAAAACAAGGTCAGCAAAAATTACAACAGGTCTTCATAAATGACGAAGTATTAAGTTAAACTTTAAAATCTTCAAAAATAGAAGTTGATCTAATCTTCTCTGGTAAGTCATTCCAAGTTCTAGGCACAAAGTATCTAAAGGAATGTAACCCATTTTTTATGGTGTCATTGAGACCCTTGGTATGTTGAACTTGGTCCTGAGTTGACAGATCTTAATACCAGCAGGTCAGATAAGTACCTTCTTGGCATATCCTTGACATATAAAATTTTGAATGCAGTCAGCAGCATAATTTTTATCCTGTATCCGTTTATCATTCAGAGTCACTAGGTTGATCCTATCCAATATTTCTTCATAGTTTGATGAGTGATTGTTGTAAACAGCCCTAAGAGCTCTTTCAACCCTCAAAGTTAATTTTTTTTTTCAGTAGCCATTTGGCTACCAAGACTTGAGGTTTAGTTGCCAAGGGAATTTTTTAGTAGCCAAAATATATTAATGTTAATAAATGCAAAGTTAATCATTAAAAATAGCAAATTAATTGTCATTAGTTAATTCAGGGCCATAACTAAACGTCACATTAAAGTGTATATGACAGTGTTTTTTTTATTTGCTTGATCGAATCTACATGTTCTGATAAGAAAATGGAAAAAACTTTTTCGATATCCATTTTCCTTCTCCGCATTTTGGCTGTCTAAACATGTGAAATTTCACTTCCGGTGTGTTACAAAACCGCGCAAGAAGAAAGACTGGAAATAGTCTGCTGTGACGTCAATACAAGAATGCCAGTGTCGCGATTTCTCAGTTCCTCCGTTTTTTGGTGCCTGTTGCTACAACCATAGACAAAAATTCTTCCTCAGGGTGCATCATAAAAATTTAATGCGAGGAACTGAGAAACCTCGACACCGGCATTCCTGTATTGACATCACAGCGGACTATTTCCAGTCTTTCTTCTTGCGCGGTTTTGTAACACACCGGAAGTGAAATTTCACGTTTTTAGACGGCTACAACGCAGAGAAGAAAAATCAATATTGGAACTTTTTTTTCCATTTTCTTATCAGAACATCATGTAGACTCGATCAAGCGAATAAAAAAATCACTGTCATATACACTTTAACTTGGTTAACAGTCCAGTCAATAGTTTAGAACTTAAATGTTGTTTATTATTTCAAAGAGAAAAGATATATCGGCATCCTATTTTACAGCACTGATATATAAATCACTAAATAATAAATTCTTGCACAAAAGGAATACAAAATTAATAATTTTACCAGCAATTAATTTATCAAACTTAATTTTCATAGCAACTATCTAAGGAAAAGTAATTTGGAACCTAACCCAACATCAGCGACAATGTTTTCTTAAATAAAATATTTCAAGAAAGTATAGCACTGTGACAAAGATTTCACTATAATTATAGTGATAATGATTAGAAAAAAGATAATCTGAAAGCTAAGTAATCCTGAGAATCCTGAGTAAAACAACATTACTTAACAAGTACTTAAATTACAGGTGATTGAAACATTGTCAATGTTGGTGAGCTATAATAATGTAGTCTTGGGTCACATAGCATGCATTTGTTCTGCAGCACGTCTGGATTCCGGGCTTATCGAGACTTGACAAGTCCTCAAGAATTTTGGTTGACATGGTGAAAAAAGACTCAGAGCATTCAGCTGAGCATTCGAGCCGGACTTTACAACATGTGTGTAACGCTTTCTGCCAGTCGACAATACACAGATTACGGCATAAGAAATGAACAAATGAAGAAATGAAGAAATTATGATGACGGTAAATAAACCAGCAAAGTGCCAAGCACGTGACAATTTCACATGTCAAAATGTTTTGATGAAAAGTTTCCCCCACGAACTTGTCTTTAGCCAAACAGCGAAATGTCGCTCATACACCAACTTAAAAAGATTTAGCTTTTTTTCAGTTTATTTTTATTTGCACATTATTTTGTTTTTCTTTTTTTAAAAATAATGAGCATCGAAGGTAAAAAAAAATGTTTCCTCGTGATGTTTTGCATATGTGTAAAATTTATTTATAGTCGATAACTAAACGGTCTCATGTTACAACAGTGGGGTTTCTTCGTTTCAAGATACAAATTGAGCCTTTTAAACAAATTAACACGAAGAGTCCCGTGTCCGATTTCTCTCTGGAAGATAATTATGTTCATATTCGTCAGTTTCTCAAGAATTGATTGCATGCATTCCGTGCAATGTGTCATGCGCCGACAACGAGAAAACTCTGTCACGTGTTAAGGAACAAGTTGACATTCAGTCAAGCAGAACGAAGCTGTAAGTGAGAATCCGTGTGCTTTTAAAAGAATCTGTTTGTTGCTATTTTTGTTTTGTAATCCCTTTTCTAGCGGTTCAAATTAATTTTGTTAACTTTTGAATGGCAAAATCTATTACATGTAATCAGTATCATTTGTATTACATTCTTTTTAAAAACATCCCTTGGGATGAAAGTTTTAGTGTTAATCAATCCATTCATTTTTCATTTTTAACACAAAAATTTCTCGGGTGCTCGCCTCACCACTGGTCGTCAAGTTGGTGACTTGTTTGCAAATCTGGTCGCCAGTGCCGAACTTTTAGGCGCCATGGCGCCTAAACTGGTCGCAACTTTGAGGGTTGTCTTTTGTTTAGCAACTCAATCTTTCACGGTTTTGTGAACCACAAAAATGCCGGACAGTGGAACAGTATTTAAAATAAGGGATTATAAATGCTTTGTAAAGTTTACATCTTACATGTATTTCTGAAGATAAAATATTTGATTTTCTGAATCAAGAAAGAACCGCAACTTGATTGCTCACTTTTTTACAGATTTCCAAGATATGCTCACTGAAAACAAGCTTCCTATCAATATTCAAACCATTTGGAACAAGCAAAATATGCACTAGCCTTACATGGATGCACTGATCAGTGGAATTACCCAAAAAAAGTTTACATGTGATAGATGGAAGGAGGGAGTGAAAATTTGCATATTGCTTTGTCCCTGCCTGCTATAACTTATTCCACTCCTTGTATATTCACAAGTTAAAAATGAACTCTCAAATGCTCAGGTCAGTCAGCTACACATACATGAATGTATGTACGTATGTCTATCAGTTTGGTTGTATTATTGTAAAGTGTCTTAGTGTGGTTAGATGCAGTAATTTACAGTCTTTATTATACATTTCTATAAACTATTTTATAGGGATTTCCAGCACTGAGAAAAATTGAAATGGGAAAACGTACACTTTTTTTCTAGATTTTTTTTCTTTTAGATCAAAATTTTAAAGGCTGTAACACTGAGGCCTGTGTGCTCAATGTCGTTGATACATGTACTTTGCATGTAATGTACTGGTAGGAAAAAACTCTAGCTGTGATACTAACAGGAGGATTTCGTGCTTACATGTACCAGAGCAATTTAGAAATTATTTTATTTATGCTGTAGTCTGTGTGCTATTGCTGTAGTTTGTGTTCTAGTTTTGTAATAATTTTATCTAAAGTAATCCCTGATATGTAAATGGTTGCTGCTAAAATGATAGAATCAGTTATTTTCTCAGCACTGCTATGAGCATGACTTGTGAGATAGTGTTTCTTCAGTCACCTCTTTTTGAGGATGTCATTCTTTCAGTCTCTGTCTCTCTCTTCTTCCAATCGTATAAATTTCCTAGAGTTTATTCTGTGTTTGTATCAGGGCTGGAGACTAACGGTAGCCAACTAGCCAAAGTCTCGTAAAAATTCAGTTTTGGCTAGTGGAATTTTGCTTTCACTAGCCATTTGGGCGAGTAAAAATCATGAATTGTGCAAAACGAAACCAAACTGAAAATTATGTTTCTCTGTACTTTCGTTAAGGCATTAGTCTTACATTTTCAATGTTTTCCTGTACATTCGTATGTTCCTAAGGTGTTAGTTAGTCTTATCTTCTCGATGTTTTTTCGTATGTTCGTAGGTTCGTAAGGTGTTAACCTTACCTTCTCACTGTTTTTTCGTAAGTTCGTACATTCAAACATTGTTATTTCCGTAAGTTATTAGTCTCATCTTCTTAACGTTGTTTCTTACATTCATGCGTTCGAAAGTTTTAAGTCTTAATTTATCTTCTCAATGTTGTTTCTTACATTTGTACGCTCGTAAGTTGTTAGTCTTATCTTCTCGTTGTTTTCCTGCACATTCGTATATTCGTAAGTTGTTAGCCTTATCTTCTCAATGTTGTTTCTTACATTCGTACGTTCGTAAGTTGTTAGCCTTATCTTCTCAATGTTGTTTCTTACATTCGTATGTTCCTAAGTTGTTAGCCTTACCTTCTCAATGTTGTTTCTTGCATTCGTATGTTCGTAAGTTGTTAGCCTGATCTTCTCAATGTTGTTTCTTGCATTCGTATGTTCGTAAGTTGTTAGCCTTATCTTCTCAATGTTGTTTCTTGCATTCGTACATTCGTAAGTTGTTAGCCTTATCTTCTCAATGTTGTTTCTTGCATTTGTATGTTCGTAAGTTGTTAGCCTGATCTTCTCAATGTTGTTTCTTGCATTCGTACGTTCGTAAGTTGTTAGCCTTATCTTCTCAATGTTGTTTCTTACATTCGTATGTTCCTAAGTTGTTAGCCTTATCTTCTCAATGTTGTTTCTTGCATTCGTACGTTCCTAAGTTGTTAGCCTTATATTCTCAATGTTGTTTCTTGCATTTGTATGTTCGTAAGTTGTTAGCCTGATCTTCTCAATGTTGTTTCTTGCATTCGTATGTTCCTAAGTTGTTAGCCTTATCTTCTCAATGTTGTTTCTTGCATTTGTATGTTCGTAAGTTGTTAGCCTGATCTTCTCAATGTTGTTTCTTGCATTCGTATGTTCGTAAGTTGTTAGCCTTATCTTCTCAATGTTGTTTCTTGCATTCGTACGTTCCTAAGTTGTTAGCCTTATCTTCTCAATGTTGTTTCTTACATTCGTATGTTCCTAAGTTGTTAGCCTTATATTCTCAATGTTGTTTCTTGCATTCGTACGTTCGTAAGTTGTTAGCCTTATCTTCTCAATGTTGTTTCTTACATTCGTATGTTCGTAAGTTGTTAGCCTTATCTTCTCAATGTTGTTTCTTACATTCGTATGTTCCTAAGTTGTTAGCCTTATATTCTCAATGTTGTTTCTTGCATTCGTATGTTCGTAAGTTGTTAGCCTGATCTCCTCAATGTTGTTTCTTGCATTCGTATGTTCGTAAGTTGTTAGCCTTATCTTCTCAATGTTGTTTCTTGCATTCGTACGTTCGTAAGTTGTTAGCCTTATCTTCTCAATGTTGTTTCCTACATTCGTATGTTCGTAAGTTGTTAGCCTGATCTTCTCAATGTTGTTTCTTACATTCGTACGTTCGTAAGTTGTTAGCCTTATCTTCTCAATGTTGTTTCTTACATTCGTATGTTCGTAAGTTGTTAGCCTTATCTTCTCAATGTTGTTTCTTGCATTCGTATGTTCCTAAGTTGTTAGCCTGATCTTCTCAATGTTGTTTCTTGCATTCGTATGTTCGTAAGTTGTTAGCCTTATCTTCTCAATGTTGTTTCTTGCATTCGTACGTTCGTAAGTTGTTAGCCTTATCTTCTCAATGTTGTTTCTTACATTCGTATGTTCCTAAGTTGTTAGCCTTATCTTCTCAATGTTGTTTCTTGCATTTGTACGTTCCTAAGTTGTTAGCCTTATATTCTCAATGTTGTTTCTTGCATTCGAATGTTCGTAAGTTGTTAGCCTGATCTCCTCAATGTTGTTTCTTACATTCGTATGTTCCTAAGTTGTTAGCCTTATCTTCTCAATGTTGTTTCTTGTATTTGTATGTTCGTAAGTTGTTAGCCTGATCTTCTCAATGTTGTTTCTTAGATTCGTATGTTCCTAAGTTGTTAGCCTTACCTTCTCAATGTTGTTTCTTGCATTTGTATGTTCGTAAGTTGTTAGCCTGATCTTCTCAATGTTGTTTCTTGCATTCGTATGTTCGTAAGTTGTTAGCCTTATCTTCTCAATGTTGTTTCTTGCATTCGTATGTTCGTAAGTTGTTAGCCTTATCTTCTCAATGTTGTTTCTTACATTCGTATGTTCGTAAGTTGTTAGCCTTATCTTCTCAATGTTGTTTCTTACATTCGTATGTTCCTAAGTTGTTAGCCTTATATTCTCAATGTTGTTTCTTGCATTCGTATGTTCGTAAGTTGTTAGCCTGATCTCCTCAATGTTGTTTCTTGCATTCGTATGTTCGTAAGTTGTTAGCCTTATCTTCTCAATGTTGTTTCTTGCATTCGTACGTTCGTAAGTTGTTAGCCTTATCTTCTCAATGTTGTTTCTTACATTCGCATGTTCGTAAGTTGTTAGCCTGATCTTCTCAATGTTGTTTCTTACATTCATACGTTCGTAAGTTGTTAGCCTTATCTTCTCAATGTTGTTTCTTGCATTCGTACGTTCCTAAGTTGTTAGCCTTATCTTCTCAATGTTGTTTCTTACATTCGTACGTTCGTAAGTTGTTAGCCTTATCTTCTCAATGTTGTTTCTTACATTCGTATGTTCCTAAGTTGTTAGCCTTATCTTCTCAATGTTGTTTCTTGCATTCGTATGTTCGTAAGTTGTTAGCCTGATCTTCTCAATGTTGTTTCTTACATTTGTATGTTCCTAAGTTGTTAGCCTTATCTTCTCAATGTTGTTTCTTGCATTCGTATGTTCCTAAGTTGTTAGCCTTATCTTCTCAATGTTGTTTCTTGCATTTGTATGTTCGTAAGTTGTTAGCCTGATCTTCTCAATGTTGTTTCTTGCATTCGTATGTTCGTAAGTTGTTAGCCTTATCTTCTCAATGTTGTTTCTTGCATTCGTACGTTCCTAAGTTGTTAGCCTTATCTTCTCAATGTTGTTTCTTACATTCGTATGTTCCTAAGTTGTTAGCCTTATATTCTCAATGTTGTTTCTTGCATTCGTACGTTCGTAAGTTGTTAGCCTTATCTTCTCAATGTTGTTTCTTACATTCGTATGTTCGTAAGTTGTTAGCCTTATCTTCTCAATGTTGTTTCTTACATTCGTATGTTCCTAAGTTGTTAGCCTTATATTCTCAATGTTGTTTCTTGCATTCGTATGTTCGTAAGTTGTTAGCCTGATCTCCTCAATGTTGTTTCTTGCATTCGTATGTTCGTAAGTTGTTAGCCTTATCTTCTCAATGTTGTTTCTTGCATTCGTACGTTCGTAAGTTGTTAGCCTTATCTTCTCAATGTTGTTTCTTACATTCGTATGTTCGTAAGTTGTTAGCCTGATCTTCTCAATGTTGTTTCTTACATTCGTACGCTCGTAAGTTGTTAGCCTTATCTTCTCAATGTTGTTTCTTACATTCGTATGTTCGTAAGTTGTTAGCCTTATCTTCTCAATGTTGTTTCTTGCATTCGTATGTTCCTAAGTTGTTAGCCTGATCTTCTCAATGTTGTTTCTTGCATTCGTATGTTCGTAAGTTGTTAGCCTTATCTTCTCAATGTTGTTTCTTGCATTCGTACGTTCGTAAGTTGTTAGCCTTATCTTCTCAATGTTGTTTCTTACATTCGTATGTTCGTAAGTTGTTAGCCTTATCTTCTCAATGTTGTTTCTTACATTCGTATGTTCCTAAGTTGTTAGCCTTATATTCTCAATGTTGTTTCTTGCATTCGTATGTTCGTAAGTTGTTAGCCTGATCTCCTCAATGTTGTTTCTTGCATTCGTATGTTCGTAAGTTGTTAGCCTTATCTTCTCAATGTTGTTTCTTGCATTCGTACGTTCGTAAGTTGTTAGCCTTATCTTCTCAATGTTGTTTCTTACATTCGTATGTTCGTAAGTTGTTAGCCTGATCTTCTCAATGTTGTTTCTTACATTCGTACGCTCGTAAGTTGTTAGCCTTATCTTCTCAATGTTGTTTCTTACATTCGTATGTTCGTAAGTTGTTAGCCTTATCTTCTCAATGTTGTTTCTTGCATTCGTATGTTCCTAAGTTGTTAGCCTGATCTTCTCAATGTTGTTTCTTGCATTCGTATGTTCGTAAGTTGTTAGCCTTATCTTCTCAATGTTGTTTCTTGCATTCGTACGTTCGTAAGTTGTTAGCCTTATCTTCTCAATGTTGTTTCTTACATTCGTATGTTCCTAAGTTGTTAGCCTTATCTTCTCAATGTTGTTTCTTGCATTTGTACGTTCCTAAGTTGTTAGCCTTATATTCTCAATGTTGTTTCTTGCATTCGTATGTTCGTAAGTTGTTAGCCTGATCTCCTCAATGTTGTTTCTTACATTCGTATGTTCCTAAGTTGTTAGCCTTATCTTCTCAATGTTGTTTCCTGCATTTGTATGTTCGTAAGTTGTTAGCCTGATCTTCTCAATGTTGTTTCTTAGATTCGTATGTTCCTAAGTTGTTAGCCTTACCTTCTCAATGTTGTTTCTTGCATTTGTATGTTCGTAAGTTGTTAGCCTGATCTTCTCAATGTTGTTTCTTGCATTCGTATGTTCGTAAGTTGTTAGCCTTATCTTCTCAATGTTGTTTCTTGCATTCGTATGTTCGTAAGTTGTTAGCCTGATCTCCTCAATGTTGTTTCTTGCATTCGTATGTTCGTAAGTTGTTAGCCTTATCTTCTCAATGTTGTTTCTTGCATTCGTACGTTCGTAAGTTGTTAGCCTTATCTTCTCAATGTTGTTTCTTACATTCGCATGTTCGTAAGTTGTTAGCCTGATCTTCTCAATGTTGTTTCTTACATTCATACGTTCGTAAGTTGTTAGCCTTATCTTCTCAATGTTGTTTCTTGCATTCGTACGTTCCTAAGTTGTTAGCCTTATCTTCTCAATGTTGTTTCTTACATTCGTACGTTCGTAAGTTGTTAGCCTTATCTTCTCAATGTTGTTTCTTACATTCGTATGTTCCTAAGTTGTTAGCCTTATCTTCTCAATGTTGTTTCTTGCATTCGTATGTTCGTAAGTTGTTAGCCTGATCTTCTCAATGTTGTTTCTTACATTTGTATGTTCCTAAGTTGTTAGCCTTATCTTCTCAATGTTGTTTCTTGCATTCGTATGTTCCTAAGTTGTTAGCCTCATCTTCTCAATGTTGTTTCTTACATTCGTACGTTCGTAAGTTGTTAGCCTTATCTTCTCAATGTTGTTTCTTGCATTTGTACGTTCCTAAGTTGTTAGCCTTATCTTCTCAATGTTGTTTCATACATTCATGTTTTGTAAGTTGTTAGCCTTATCTTCTCAACGTTTTCCTGTACGTAAGGATGTTTGTAAAGTGTTAGTCTTAACTTCTCAACGTTTTTCCGTAATTATGTTTAGTAGGTTCGTAAGGTGTTAGTATGAGATTTATGAAGAAAACTAAAAAATATGATCAAGCTGTGTTTCCAAGTGTTTGGCTAGTGAATTCAAACCTGTTACTAGCCACTAGGCTAGCAAGCTGAAAAGTTAGTCTCAAGCCCTGTGTATGTTGTATCTTGTGATCAGAGCTACAGTACATGTAAATGTACATGTAGGAGGCCTTTGTACCTCTGTTATTTCATCCAGCACAATAAGAGTTATTTTAATCTCCAGCATAACAAGCTGCTGTTTTGTTGTGTCTGATACTAACAGGTCAGTTTATGGGGAAGTGTGGAGGGTGGAAGAGCCAGAACAATAGTAAATGGGGAAATCAGCTGCTCATCACTTTTAGGGCTTAAAGAGTTAATCCCACTGACCACACAAACACTTTTGATGTCTGCCTAAAATTACAGCTGGGTGACTTCAAATAGGCCTTATGCATATTTACGTCCGACTAGCTAATTACACCCCCAAGCCTCGCTTTTGAAGTGTAAACCTGTGACAATCTCATCAATGTATTCTCAAAGGAACAAAGTTGAAAAGAATACCCACTCAAAAGCAATGTGAACTTGTCAAAGGTTTGATTTTGTACAAAAGGCTTGGTGGTGAATTTTGAGCTGGTGACGTCATCATGCATAAGGCCTATTGAGACTGGGTAGCACAAGTGCTCCCAAAGCCAAAAATAAACTTTGAGCCCTAACTTACATGTACATGTACATGTATTTCCTAAATTGATCCTAATTTTTTTTATTAATACTCATTCCTGAAATTTAGAAATTTGGTCAGTCACCATTTTTTTTAAAGAGTTATTGCAGTGCTCGACCTTAACTTTTTGGGTTACTAGTCCTTAGGCTAGTGGGATCTGAAATTCACTAGCCAACAGGCATCATCTGGTAGCCAAACAAGTAGCCCATTGACTGGTGGTTCTCAAATGTTACTAGCCCAAACCCATTTTTTACTAGTCCTGGACTAGTGGACTACCGCTAAGGTCGAGCACTGTATTGTATAATGTCAATTGAAAGTTCTTACCTTCGGTGTTTGCTCCTGATTCATTTCTAGATTGCTCTCTGCTGGTTTGCTCTTCTCCTTTCAACTCCACTTTATAACCAAATGATCTCTCCTGAAAATACAAGTGATCAGTTCAAGTGATCAGTTCAATGTTGAAGCTTAAATTGTGAATGGATATAAGGTAATCTACAATATTAATACATGTACCTTGGTTCCCAAATTAGTGGAAAACTGCATTTAACTTTATAACTTTATCATTAACTTTTTAACAAGGGAAGGGTATTTAAAAGCATGAACCTCTCCCTCATCATTACACCTCAAAGTACAGTGCATCTTAGAGATACATGTAAAACCAATCCATATTTAACATGTATATGTATGCACAATTGTCCAGACATGTTTAAATGTGTGCATGTCCTGCAATACAACAAATTCAAGTCATTTTGTTCATGCGATACTTTGTGCCCATGGTTACCTTAGAATCTAGAGAGCATGCTTGGTGGTTTCATATTGCTAAACTACATGGAGCAATCAGGAAGGTGCAAAGGGCAAGTGGATTACAAGGCACTTTAAAATAACCTTTCTTTGACATATGTCATTTCTGCGGTGAAAGATAAATTAAAGGAGGAAAGCTAAACCTGGGTCTAAATTTTATCAAGTGGAAAGACTAATCAGCAAGTGAAAATTTTAATTAAAATAATTAATGTGGAATATTTACCACTGATTTCACTGTTACGCGACCCTTCGAATCAAAACTACTTTGAGCAATTTCAATTTACTCTGCCGTCAATCGTACCTAGTAGGAGGAGTTTGTATACTCCTGCGTGATCACGAGCCTGCAATGGTGTCCAAAGAAACAAACTCTTTCCATATAAGGTATGATTGATGGCAGGGTAAATTGAACTGCTCAAAGTAGTTTTGATTCGAAGGGTCGCGTAACACTGAAAGAAATGGTAATACCCACACTTCCCCTGTCAAAAACTTTCCTTTTATACTTTTAGACTCCTGTTAGGTTTATGGAAAGTGGGTGTATATGTTGTAGTTAATTTTTTATTTCAGGTAATTTTTGTTTTTCCTTTGTTTCAAATTCATTAGCATATATTACCATACCCAAAAACAATGGAAAAATAAAAATTACCTGAGATAAAAAATTAACTACAACACATACATAAAACTGCCTGGTTTCATATGTTTAAATTAAAAATGGCTACTGAAACATCCAAGTGAGAGACAAAACAGTTGAACGTTTTTCCCATTTTTGACTTGGTTTTTGTCAACATCTTCTTGGTAGCGAGCTGGAAAGGATAAAGCTCCAACCCAATATTATGATTTGTTTACAGTGGATTTTAGCTTACTTTGGCCGCATCAGTTGCCAAGTTTGTTGGGAAAATTGGAACCACATTCATTTGCTAATTTGCCAATTAAATTTGTCAGTTAGCCAACCAAATTGCAAAATTTGTTTTGAAGTTCTCCATCTCGGAGTAAAGAAGTTGGTAAACTCAAAAGTTGCTTTGATGCTGTTTTTAAAAATAGGATCAGATCACCAGACAAAAGGAAATTGACTGGGCAAGATCTTTGTTTACATTAAGTATTTCAAAACATCTATCCAGAAGTTGTCATATTGCTCCATTTTTTTTTTGCTGAAGCTAAATCTATCTAGTAAGCAATATATATAAACTAGAAGTTTCAATGTGAAAGTGAGTGCTGGTGAGGGAAAAGCTGTTAATTTGATAGAGTAAAATTACAAGATAACAGCACAAGCAAAGATTGCAAGATATTTTTTAAAGTGAACAAGAGGCTACACTGGTAGCCTGTACTCATGCGCTTGCATAAGAAAGTTATAGAGTTTATTTTAAATGGGTCACGCATCCCTCCCCCCTCAACGAATTTTGCGTGACACACTAAAGAACACGCTAAAACACGTTTTCTGTACTCGCTTTGAATATTTAATTTATTGATTCCCGATCAAATACACACTCGTCTTTTATTTCCCAAACCATGACTTCTTTCTGTTACATTTGAAAAGACTACTTTTAAAAGCAATGAAATCAGCAAACGACCCGGCTATTTTTTCAATTTTAGTGAATCTCAATAACAGAATTACGCGACCGTGCACAAAAACTTTTACTCGGTCTAGACTAAAAGTATGACTAATTTTCGAATAAAATACACCAGTTGTATCAGAAATTGCCCTAGAAACTGATTTGGAAATGAAAATTGCAAAACATACACAGACATCTTTGCGTATTAGGCGACGCGTGTGAAGTTAGAACTACCGGTATAAAATTAAGTCTTGTTTTGTTTACATAATATCAGATGTCATTACGATTGAATTTTAACATGTTTTATAAATATTTCTCCAAAACTAACCAGAACACAAAGAAAAAGTGAATCACAAATTGATATCAACATAAATTCTCACCAAAATTTGTAATTTCTTTTACGGTAAAGTCCCTCGTCTGTTTGAAAATTCTTTAAAACTCTGCTTCTTCGGTTTTGATCGCCCCACACTGATAAAAGCGTATGAATTTCCTTGAAGCAAGATTAGTTGCTAAAAGGTCTCCTTTTTCTCCACTATAGCGGCTTTGGGTATTCCTTAAAGCTTTCTCTTTCCATTTTGAATATTTTAAATGTGAGTTATTAATACGATGACACGAAACTACGGTTTTAAAAACCAAGCACATGCCGAGCGCGGCAGCCATTTTTGTAGATTGTTGGTGACCCAAGGACCCGGTCACTAAAATATGCGTGCATAAATTTGCATGCAAAATCTTGACACAAAAAATAAAAAACGTAATAATAACAAGAAAAACGAAGCCGGAATCTTACCTCATGCGCGCTATGCGCATGAGTAACAAGGAAGATAATATATTTATATGTTGGTCGAATTCAAAACCACAACTGAAATAGTGGCATGCAAGTTACATAATCTTGCCTCGAAAATAATCCGATCACTGCCAGCTTTATAGATTTGTGTTACAAGCTACACTGTAGTCCACAAAATAATCTTACAGAAAACCACCCAGAGCTAAAAATTGTTTTGACTTTGCAAAATTAATAGTGAAAGAAAAAATTACTTCAGACTTTACAAGCTTCATTGGCACAAAGTTGCCAACTTCGTTTCGAAGTTCGCAATTTGGTTCAATGGCTACCACATTAGTAACTCACAAAATTAATGTAATTGACAACTTCACAATATAGTTCCAAATTTCCCAAAAAACTTGGCAACCAGCACAGCCAAACTAAGCTGAAATCCACTGTAAAATAAGGCTCAGGGTTGAAGACTAAATGTTAGGAGCATGCAGCCTGATGGGAGTGCACTCAGTTCACCCCAGGGTATCCAGTTGATGAAATCGATAATCGATGACAATCAATATCAATCAATATCAGTTAATCTATTGATATTGATAATCAATAACCAATCGATGGAGAAGATTTGTATGTCCTTATCGATTGTCATCGATTATCGATAGCAATCAATAGTGTAATTGATATAGATTGGTATCAATTGGTTGCAATTTTTTTCCCGTTTCAGAGTCTAAAACTTCAAGTCAACGAGAATAAGCACTTAGTATCACACATTTATTGTAATAGACTTTACATGTTAACACATTTTATTTGAATCATTGAAACGTGAACATGAGAATAAGAATGACTTCTCTCTCATCTTTCTCTTATTATTTCTCTTATTTCTGTACTATAAAGGCACCGACTACATCTAAAAGAGATAGAACATGAAGCAAAAGGTAAAAAAGACATTCCTTTCTTTCATCGTAATAATAGGCAATTGGCCAATCCAGTTTTTGAGTTTTCGTTTCCGATTCTGCAGTATGTTCTGAACTGTTATCATGGTTATAAATGGGGTTGACAGACCCACATGACTCCAAATTGCACCTTTAGATCACAGTTATGAATTTGTTTTCTTCGATGATATTGACCTTTCAATTTGATCTCGGCGGATTATCTCATAAATTGATAGGAGGATTTCATGCTGTCCAGAACAGAATGCAGAGGTAACAAATATGTTTATCGTATCATGGGATCAGATTCATCAGCTTTCTAGTTTCACTTACACATATATATTTGTGTGTAAAGAGAATCCACAAGCTCCGATTGAATGTAGCCAAGTTGGCCACGATCGTACACAAATTTAAACGCATTTCCACATTCCCCCTTCTTCTTAAAAGCAGTAAAAAGCTCACCAACGTTCACTGAAAAAATGGTAGTGGTGGTATCCTTTGACAACGCATGTTACAGAGAGTTGAACTACTTTTTTGCCTGACCCAGACATTTTCTGCGCATCTGCCATTTATGAAGGTTTATGCCTGGTTTATGGCAGTTCACGGATGACTAGCAAATTGAGCATGTGCGTAACAGGAAATCCAATTGCAAAGATCCAATCGATAGCAATCGATGAACGATTTTTGTATGACTATCGATTGATCATTGATTGATCGATACCAATCGATATCAATTAGCTAATTTTATTGATTGGTATCGATTTATCGATTGCTTTTCCAATCATCGATTGGATACCCGGGGAGTTCACCCATATTATTTGTTTTCACTTGCCCCAAAACAAAATCTTTCTCCAGCCCCCAACAAACAAACAAATTTCCGTAAGAGAATAAGAATGGTAATAATGAAATAATTTTCAAGGAAACATATCATATTGGGAGCAGCCTGTCAGCCCATCTTGTTCTTCGGGTACAATGTTGAACTTTAATTTCACTTCGGGTTGTCGAATATTTCACCACAGAATTTGTCACCCCAAAAATGACAGAATGGTTTACGATTGATGTAATGGGAAACCGAACCATACGCAAATGACCTTTTTGCTATTGTTAACACAAATAAATTTAAGACTTAAGCTTAAGCTTACCTTGTTTTTTAAGCTTGTAAGCGTTCTTAAACATCTTCAGAGCACAGCGTCAAGACTGAATTCTAAACGGAAACAAAACAAATGCATTTGCCACTTTTTAAACATTAGAAAGAAATAGTTCCTAAAACTCAAATAATTTACGTTAAAAACCATACAAATTAATCACTACAAACCTTCGAAAATGGACGAAACATGACAAACAGAACCATGCCGCCAGCCGCCATCTTTGAATTCGGTGTTAGTTCCCAACTCCCGCTCCCTTCCTTTGCTGTATTAGTTCCCAGGCTTGTTCCCGGAACGTTTTTGCGCTTTTTCACGCGCGGACTCCTCGCGAGGTTCCAGTTTGGCTGAGGTATGTAATTAAGTGTCAGTGACTTAGTGTAACCTGTGATAAGGCTCTATTTTCGTTTCGTTTGGTAAACCATTTCCGCGGGAAACATCAGTGTAACTTCTGTAACTGTTTAGTGCGCAGCAACCCGCCACGATTAACTCTAGTTATTTGCGGGTTGCTATTATATTTTGTTTTATTATTTGAAAAATAAATCGTTGTTGTTGTTGTTGTTGTTGTTGTTGTGTGTCTACAAGTTAAGTATTAATTATGAGAAATGGAAACACGTGATGTGGCAACGCGTGATTCGGGTGACAAGTGAGTACACAGTACGGAACCTGATATGGTGAACGGGTCATTGTGCAATCTATTTGCGCTGGCATTCTTGCTGGCGTCATTTACTTCCTACTCCGTGCTGAAGAGTTGAAATAACAACGAAACAGCTGTCCACAGTTGCGATCCTACTTTATCGGTTTCTGTCGTGATGGCGTCTCGCAAAGTCTACTTTTTTACGTAGTCAGATCAGCCCTGCACGGGCGGAACCAAAACGCTTGATTAACTTCTGAAGACCTGCCGATTATGGTAATAAACTCTTCTGTTAGACACGCTTATTGTAGCGTTTTTCACGTCTTTTAATAAGGGAAATAATTGCTGCCTTGACAGTGAGTAAAAATTTCTGTTTTCTGTTTGCGGCATGCTCTTGCTATTTTTAGGTCAATTACGTGTTTAACGTTGATGTTCAACAGCTCACCTGTTATTTCATGAACACATTGCCAGGACTGATGAATTACCATAATCGGCAGGTCTTCGGAAGTTAATCAAGTGTTTTGGTTCCGCCCGTGCTAGACTGGAATTCGCGTGCAGGTGTCATTTCAGAACAATGAAATATGCAGAATAGATCATGAATTGTAAACATCTCGGAGAACAAGAAATCTCTGAAAATACTAGCGCGCATGTTACCAACTCGACGTTCAGCGTACAAGTCTCACAGCATTTCAACCAACACGAAATTTGGAGACTAAGTAAAAGAAGGTCCAAATTTATAGTTCGCTTATTCTTGGGAAATTCTATCTCAGATTTTTAAAATAAGCGAGGTCATAAGATTCTCTGCTCGTTTGTTGCAAAAACATCGTAAATTTCGATTATTATAACTCAGCACAGGGAAAAATCCAAAACCGTCAATCCGCCAAAAGAGCCAAACAAATAAGGTACAATAGTTGTTCTTATGAATGAGTAAAGTTGAAATCGGCATTAGGTCCTCGATCTCTCAGTTTGGGGTGAAATACAACAAACTTTGATATTTTACCAAATTTAACCCTAAAATAAGTAAACTCGCGCCATTCAAAAATCCTCTCACAGAAGTTAACCAAACTTGGCTAAAATGTGTGCATTGTGGTACTCTTTCAGTCCCCAAGAGCGAGTTACCAAAATTTCTCATACAGGCCGACGGCGGCCTCACAAGTAAAACTACGCCTAGCAACGTATCGTTGCCAAGGACGCTTCGATCGCAAAAAATACAACTGAAATGGAAACTTCAATTTTTCCCTAGTAAGTGTGTGCCATGAGTATTTAGGTAAATACTGAATAAGATATCCAAATACGTGATTGAAAAAGAGTGGTCGGCACAGAAAAAAACACCATCGAGCCACCTTAAATTTCGCGTTTTTGAGTAAGACACAATTTATTTCCTTGGCAATGTTACATGTGCTTGAATTTGATAAAACGAATTTATCAAAGGTCAAAAATAACGTCAAAATTACCAACATAACCGCAACGGTTGGACTACATGTCAACAGTAACAACAAAGCAGTTCATGGTTATTCGTAAATTATTGGTCTTGGCCAATTATTGACCACAATATTCAATATTCGGACTCGGAAGAAAAAATGATACCGTTTAGTAACATTGTGCCGTTTAGAAACATATGTACAAGTCTCGCGAGTTATTTGTGTAAATGTCTTGATATGGATCAACAAAATAGTTAAAAATATGATTTTGTAAACGTTTCAATGGTAATAAACTCATTCTTTCTTGATTATTGACATAAGAGGAGTCACTTAATTTTCGCGTCATGTTATGTTCGCGACACTTATTGTTCGCGTCACTTTAATTTCGCGATTTCTTTTAAATCGCGAAATTCGCGAAATTAACGTGTCGCGAAAATTGCATGTAATAAGGTAGCTTATATTTAACAAATAAATTTTAGTTCGCCATTATATGTCCCCTGATAAAAAATGGTTTGACGCCATGCATTGCCGGTCAAAACAGTTGCGGAATTACTCGTGAGGACTGTTTTGACCATGCTATTGCGTCAAACCATTGGAACATATAATGGCGAACTAACATTTATTTGCTTTTTACCATAATAAAACATTTTACAAGGACCATCATGTTCAATTTGACCTCAAAATCCAGAGAAATGAACTTAACATCGAGCGTATTGAAACTTTGATCATCACTGAAACTTTTGATTTCTCTCACAAGAATACGAAGAAACTTTCAAGTCAGAACCCGTGTATTTACCTTCCACTTCATAATGAGCGTATTTTCCGAAAGTTTGCTGTATGTAGCAGTAGCGTTTCGCGTCCTCTTTCGACTTGAATAAGTTTGCCAGGTTACTGAAGTTCTCGAATCCACAGCCGTCCCAAGTTCTGCTTTAAACGTTTGAGCTTTGACTAGCGCCCTGTGCATGTTTTACCAATGACAAATGTAATATCTGATTATAAACGGCGACAATTTGCCGAAAACTGACAGAGAAAGCAGCTGTCTTTCAAACCCACTTGGCTGAATTTCTTCTTCAGTCATTGTTTGAGTTGCGAGTTGCGCCTCGTTGTCGCGGCTTCGCCGCTCACGCGCCAGTTTGTAGAATCCGAGAAAGAAATAAAACCTCTGGAACCCAGGGTTCCTTTTCTGATGATCCAGACTGCAATATTTCTGGTAGATCATACTTTTTAGATAATTCGACGTTAAGTACGTTCGAACGCCGCGGCAGAGTAGGCAGGAGTACGGCTAGAGGATGTACGACGCTTTCTCGCGAGTATCCGGCGCGCCGCGATACACGTAGCCCACCTTATAAGAAGCCTACAATTCGGGCTTCGATACACGTTGTATCAGCACTTCACAGCCTGTGTTATGTACGCGCTCGCAATAGTTTTGTCTTCGCCCGTCGCCTTTCCTTAGCCTGCGCACAGACGTCTTCTATTTCTTTTCAAGTTCACGACGAAGGAAGGAAATAAGAGATACCCAAGGAGATGTCTGCGCGCAGGCTAGAACTCCTTTTATCCCCACTATATAAACGCCTGAAACATGCTACTTGCATGAAAAACTTTGACATTGAACGCTGGAGCGAGTTTAAAGAGTACGTGTGAGTGAGTGTTCGTAGCCAGCATTGCATCGTATTTTTGTCGGGCGAGCGCAAGCTGAATTTTCAAGTTTATTTAGTGTTTGGCAGCCATTTTGGTTTCGCAAAACGTCGCGTCGGTGGCCGCGGTTCGCAAAATTCGCGCAGGGTGCGCGCTAGGCTCACACGCGAGCATCAGCGCTTTCAGATCTTCGCGATCCTTTAGGAAAAACATAGCTACTTGTTTTGTAGTCTATTCCAGATTTGCGGAGGCATTTAGTTATAAAGGGAGGTATAGTATAGTGGTAATACTCTTAGTCGCTTCATGTTAAGGAATCCGGGTTAAGCCGCTCCGGCAGTTGCCTTGGGAACCCCAAGGCTCGTGAAGACTTAACCTTACCTTAGATGGGGAAGTCCCTATCACTATTTTTCTCTACTGACATCCTGCGAGGCAACCTGATGGGTACCCTGTGCTGCAGGCACAGTGAATAGTGTACTGAACAGGGATGGGACAGTAGCCCGCGTGCAAGCTTACTTGGGGGAGGGGGGAGGGGGAGAAGGAGCAGTGATGGATAGCGTACCACTGCCGCCAATTTCAGTGTAAGTTCGTTGTTGTCCTTGGTCAATTGTTTTCCCTGATAATTTTAAATTCCAATTCAATATGAAGTCGAGGGTTACTAGTTTACAAGGCTATTAAGTGTCATCCCTTTAAACAAAGGTCGATTTAATCATTTCACTTATTTATCTATTTTAGTAGTTAATAGTTAAATATAGGACGCGATTTAGGAGACACGAACCTCATATCACTCTTCTGGCTTGTCATGTTAGAGGGTTGGAAGAATAGGGGACAAGGCTTTCGATTGACTGAAATATTTTTGAAACAACTATTCACCGAAGTGGAAGTGACTTGTGGTGGATATTTACCGGGCCGCGAAGTTTTAGTATACACCTGTACTACTAAAACAGTGAGATAATATAGCACGAAAATTCTATTTTATACCTACAAGGACCTCTCGTTTTAGAGTTATAGTTTCAGTTGAACAAAACAATAAAACACAAGACAAATTAATGTACAGCAAACAAAAAAATACTTTAATAAAGAGGCAAATCACCGTTAATATAAACAACCGGCTCATTACAGACATCAAAAGTGTTAAACTACAAGAATGTCGAAAACAAGGTTTTCATGTTATTGAAATAGCATAAATTATAACTGAAGAGAGCAGCTTTAAGCCTTTTGGCTCCCAGAGTCCAATTATGGAGACATGTATTGTACTTCTTCTAACTTTTGAGTCTGTTGATGAAATCCTATGGTGTGACCATTCAAATGAAACCTCTTCGCCGCAGTACTTTTGCACGGTACCATTTGTTCTAACTTCTGAGTCTGTTGATGAAATTCTATGGTGTGACCATTCAAATGAAACTGACTTCTTCAGCAGTTCTGATTCATAGAGATTTCATGAATTTGTCTTCGGGACCAAGAGAACTGTCCGTATTAAGAAGGTGTCCGTACCTAAGGAGTGGTTTGACTGTATTTATACAATAAAGAAAATTTTTAACTCTTGTTTACGACGTCTTTAACATTTTTTACAGCTTTTCTTGCAGTTTGTGGACATCCATACTTGGTATCTTCTGTCATTGCAGTACTTTTGTGCCCAGGATTGACAGTTCCTATTCTTGTCATTACAGGTTTCTAAGCAACAAAGAAATAATGAAAAATAAGAATATGTACTTAATCCGTTTCCCGTTCAGATTACAAAGTTTAATAAACCATTCCACTTCAAACTCTACGGTACTGTAATCTATGTTAAAGGTTACCTCGAATAAGACAGTGAGAACATGTTTTCATTTTAAAAAATATCCTTTAAGACTCTCCCTTAGCCTGGTCTTTAATCAAAGATCTAGATGCCATGCCAAGCATTCGTCAATACATGTACACATTAACCCGTACACTCCCAGACTTATCATAGAGACATCTGTGTAGTTCTAACTTTTGAGCCTGTGGACGAAATCGATCCTATGTTGTGACCATTCAAATGAAACCTCTTCAGCAGTACTTTTGCATGGTACCATTTGTTCTAACTTTTGAGTCTGTGGATGAAATCCAATGGTGTGACCATTCAAATGAAACCTCTTCAGCAGTACTTTGCATGGTACCATTTGTTCTAACTTTTAAGTCTGTTGATGAAATCCTATGGTGTGACCATTCAAATGAAACCTCTTCAGCAGTACTTTGCATGGTACCATTCATTATGTTACAAAATTTTGATGTTTTTGCACTCTTGGGGTTTAAAGGGTTAAAAGCCATGTCCTGCTTCTCAACATTATCGTTCAAAACGTTTTACGTCATAATAGCCATTGTTGTAGCATATAAAAATCAACTTTGTTCAACGAGGGAGGTCCTGAAAAGTCGTGCGACCGAAAAACCTGCGACCTTCGAATTCCAGATCGAATTGCAACTTAGAAGATTTGAAACATCGCGAGTCTGAGGTTTGTCAATAGATAGAAGACATGATAGACTCAAAATCCCAACACGGTTATCTAACGCGCCATATCCCTTTCACTACAGAACCTATAAATACTATAATCTGCCGCGCATGAAGCAAAGCTCGTCCCGTGTTTTTTACCTTTACAGAAACAGCTCTTCTTACAGCCATTCTTCATGAATCCTTGCCATTGGCCGCTAGTACAGTATCCCTTTTTGGCCCAGTAAGGACAATTGCCGTGATTATCCGTGTACCGACAACCTGTTGACAACATACATATCGTCTATTTTACATCGTTTTTCGTGCTTGCTTATGGTTAATAATCTCGCGACATTTAATTCTCATCTACTGAATTAAACCCAAACCAATCGTGACTTGTTCGCACGCATTTTCCCGCGCTTGGCGCCAGCTACATGTATTTGGTTCGAGTTCTGATTGGTTAGCTGGATTGGCTGCATCTGTTGTGATTGGCTTAGGAGATTTAACTCCTTATTAAGCGGTCACCCTCTATTAAACGAACACTTAAAACAGTTCTGGAAAGTCCTTTATCTTAGTCACTGTAAACCGTATAACGTGGGGGAACAGGAGGTCAAAACCTCTCGCTTCTCGTATCCCCGTTCTCCGGCCTCCCGTACCTTTGTGTCCCGACTCCCGCCCTGACACACGTGTACATATGTCATGTCATCTCATTCATGACCTATCACGTGACCGACTTGAAAAGGTTTCGAATTTCACCGGAACTAATGCTGTTCTTTTTAACCCGAGTACTGACGAATTTAGATTTCCTCGCATATAAAATTTTGTTTTAAGTCTCGGAGGACGTTAAATGGAAGTCAAGAAACGTTGTTGGGTTCGTGTTTTTGACTGAATGATATAAAGCAGTAATAAATAACGAACGCTTGCCTTTTTGAATTTCTCTCCCGCTTCCCGCCCTCGTAGAGATCCCACTTCCCGCCCTTTCTTCTCCCGTCTCCCGTACTCCTCCCGCCCCCTGTTCTCCTCAGCTCCCGCCCCCCTGTCCCCTCACCAATATAACCCCCAACTTCTGAATATTTTATTTGAATTTAGTTTGATTGAGAAAAGTTGAAACAAAAATTAACCTTGTATTACTGGTAAGAAAATAAAGGAGAGGCCAGTAAAAGGAAAGTGAATGGAGTTCCCGCTGTTATCATTTAGATTAGATTATATTTAAGTGCACGGCATGTCTGAAAACCAGTTTTACTGAGCCGTTTTACCGTGTTTAAATAAAGTTAATTGATTGATTGATTGATTGATTGATTGATCTCCCTCTACTGGAAAAAGAAATGGAATGGGGGGGGGGGGGGGGGGGGAATCAAAACCCGGCGGAGTTTTTTTTTTCTTTTTACGATGCCGAGAGAGAGGAAAATTCGATAAGGTAACGTTTTAACAGGTTCTAGCTATACATATTTACAATACTGGAAGAAGACGTACAACAAGCTAGATATGAGTAGTAAATAGTTGTTGTTATTTACCTGAAGGTGGCTTGGGAGTGACAGGCCGGTTAGTGGGTGTGCTACCACAATACATCAAGTTGGCCTGTTGTATGTCTTTAGGGCTCAGTCCTCGCGTGTTTCCCAGCTTTGTACTGCCGTCTTTTCGCCTGATCGTGGTTCGTCCATTTCCAAAGGCGGTAGAGTGATAATGCATCACGCTGTCATAATCATATCCCACTCCACGCGAGTTGATCGCGCTTGAAGACATCTTGTTAAACTGAGAGCGGAATCCTAATAGAGGTGACAAAAGCATGATTATTCTATATTCATTCTCAAACTCATTATAAATTCATCAAGTTTGGACAAATAAGATCATAAACGTGACGGTGGATATTTTGGCGATTTTATTCTTTTGTTTTCTCTCAGTTTGAGAAGCTTTATTAAACACTCGGAAGAGTGGATCATCAGATATCCAAACACCTCGAAGTCAGTTTAACAACTCAGCTGCGCCTCGTTTTTTCAACCTACTTCTCCGTGTTTGGAAATTCTGACGAAACACTCTTCCTCGTGCTTGATATATTACATGGGACAAAAATATCAACTTTTCATTTTTCTCTTTCATTCAAATACAATCGAAACGTTTACATGATAAGCGTGTATTTTTATTATCGTCATAGTTTGAAGGTTAAAAACGACAATTTTCATAAAATCAGTCATGCAAAAATGACTGAAAATAATATATTAAGTCGCTAATAGATGAACTTACCCGATGGAATGTTATTCCAGTAAATGTTAATATAGCTGTCGCGATCGGGACGGGACTGCTCATGCCAAAACCCGAGGGCGTGACCTATTAAAAAGATCAAAGAAACAATTATCACTGTTAAAAATATAATTTATATTTTTTTATTAATCTTGGGTCAAATCATATAATGTAATTTCAAACTTGAGTTCATTGTTATGTACTTAGTGACCATACAAATGAAAACTATTGAGCAGTAGTTTACTCCGATTAATTCTATTTATTGACCCTTCTTGGCCTCCGTAAAAAGATTGACACTAAACTGATATGAGTTAAAAACTCACCAATTTCATGAATAACAGTATGAAGATATTCACAACCTCGTCCAATCGAGATTTTCTGCCCTCCGCCTATCCGTCCCACCATAGAGTAACATCTAGATAAAAGAACAAGGCTTAGTTTTCGTTTCAAAGTAACAAAACAGAAGATGGTAAGCCTGTGGATTGCGATGGTCTTCCTGTGTTAACCCTTTCACTCCCAGAGTCAATCATGGAGACATGTAGTGTAGTTCTAACTTTTGAATCTGTTGATGAAATCCTATGATGTGACCATTCAAATAAAACCTCTTTGGCAGTACTTTTGCATGGTACCATTTGTTTTTCAATATTTTACAAAATTAAATTTGGAGTTTTCCTTAAATTTCGATATTTAGCACTCTGGAAAGTGAGTGAAAGGGTTAAAGATGATTTTTATTGATGATGCATTGTCGCCAACAAGCCTTCGAACACGTACACTCACATCCTTTTTCCCACGCCCGAAATAAAACAAAACAGAAATGAGCCAAATCTTCAGGCCCCCGGTTGTTCAAAAGGTGGATAACGCTATCCACCGGATAAATCACTACCCAGTGGAACACAATTGGTTTTGCTAATACTTATCCAGTGGATAGCGCTATCCACCTTTTGAACAACCGGGGCAAGGTGTGCATTGTGGTTCTAACATTTTAGTCTGCCAACGAAATTTGTTGCTGCCATTCAAATAAAAGCTCTTTTGCAGTACTTTTTAACGATGCTATTTGTTTTTCAGTATTTTGATGTACAAAACATTTTTCATGAGTTTAATTTTGGGTTACCGTTAGAAGAGACAACTTACCCTCCCCCGGCAAAGAAGCTGATGTAGTTACGATGACTTGATCGCCGAACAAACTTAAGGCATGGAACATATCTCATCCAGTGTTGAATAGCGGTATTGATTACTCTACTAGCATGCCCTGTAAGAGATTAAAAAATTACCTGTTAACGTCATCATCATTATCATTGGCACCATCTTTGGCACCATCACTAATGAGATCAAAATCTTTTCACAGTAAACTCTGTTAAAGTGGACACCCCAGTAAGACAGACACCCCTGTAAGACAGACACCCCTGTAAGACAGACACCCCTGTAAGACGGACACCCCTGTAAGACGGACACCCCTGTAAGACGGACACCCCTGTAAGACGGACACCCCTGTAAGACAGACACCCCTGTAAGGCAGACACCCCTGTAAGACAGACATCCCTGTAAGACGGACACCCCTGTAAGACTGACACCCCTGTAAGACGGACACCCCTGTAAGACAGATACCCCTGTAAGACAGACATCCCTGTAAGACGGACACCCCTGTAAGACGGACACCTCCCTCAGACGGACACCCCTGTAAGACGGATACCCATGTAAGATGGACACCTCTGTAAGACGGACACCCCTGTAAGACGGACACCCCTGTAAGACGGACACCCCTGGCTGGTTCTCGCCGCATTTTCCCTGTTTGTCTATACTGTACTAAACTCTTTATAAGGTGGACAGCCAGAGCTGGTAAAGAGGGTGTCCGGCTTAAAGATAGCCACTGTATTTAGATTCTTTGTAAAGTTGTAACTTTATTTTCTTTTTCACGTTTTTTTTTACTTCTTAAAGTTAACAATCTCTCGGCTATCAACCTGTCCCAGCTGTCCAGTTGTTGTTTTTCACTACTAAAACTGTAGACAAATTGTTCAGATCAAGATCTAATTTCTTCGTTCAGTATCCAAAAGTTTGTGAAGCAATTCAAGCAAACCAGAAGCGATAATAAACGAGTGGAATAATCTTAGCGTTGAACTAAAACGTGTGGAGAAAGAAAAAACAGTGTTGCTCAAGCTGTTCTTACCAACACTTGCGGTATGGAGTCACAGACTTACCAACACTTCCTTCCAACTGGTAAGGAATCACAGACCGACCATTGTCTATCCATCGTCGTGCCAGACTTCTCATGGCCGCGCGTTTCTGACGTCCGCCATTACCCTTCAATCCCAGCGTGCGCTTCTGATCGGCTGTCAACAATATGTCTCCCTCGTGCAAACTGCCGGCCGTAAGTCTGTCTACGACTAAAGTGCAAGAGAATAAGTTTGAACTTGAATATAGCGTTCTCATTGTACTGATCGAGTTATGGAATTTAAATTGGAACATTGTGTAGGAAAGTCGTTTTCCCTCTTTGCAGTCACGCCTAAAATTAGCTAACTTTCAACAAGGAAAAAGTATAACCAAATTTCATTTTACACACTTTAAAGTTTCTTAGTCAGATTCAGTGGAGAGATTGTTTTCTAGGAGTGAGGGGGTTACAGACCAGCGGTTTGATAATTTCAACCAGGATTTCTCTTGCTTCAAATCTTTGAAGACAAACTATTTTGTTGTGAGTTCAATTTATTCACATCGTGACTGCATTTTGATTACAAAACGTTTCGGCTCAACATCAGCTGCAATTGTGTAACTAAACGACATAAAAAATTAAACTTAAGTAAAATTCGGCGACGAAGGACAACAAGTTTGATTGGTCAACGGTAAATCATCTATACACCCATTTTTTTTTTTTTTTTTTTTTTTAAAAACTATTAACATAATTAAGTCATTATCACTGACAACTGACTCACGTCTTGAATTTCCTGCATCGTTGTTTGCCTCTTCGATCACTTCAAAGGCTGTCTTTGTTTGGTTCCCTGTTAATGCTCTTTCCTCCTGTTTCTGATCTGTACATGTAAAGTAAAAAGATTATTTCAACTCCATTACTAGTTACGATTCGTCTCTTGTAAATCGAGAGAAGTGTGGTGATTTTCTTTTGCGCCGCAAAAGTCCAAAAGTAAAGTGTAATTTCTTTCTATCACTTGACTATTATCACTATAATAGACGAAGCTCCCGACGAAGCTATCTTTGTATTCATTTTACTGGCCGGTCAATTTATATTTAGTGCAAAATCTTCTTTATTCTCTGTAATCCGAATTTCTATAAAAGCAAAATCAATAAAAGTAGGAGAACTGAAAGCAATTATATCAGATCATCTAGGGAGTTTTTCCTTGATGCACTGCGAAAGTCTTACAACTATCGATTAAAAAAGCAACTGTCTTCAAACTGCGAGGAAAAGAAAACAATTCAATGTTACGATCTTACCTGGTAGAGATCGTAAATCCGCTGGAGGTACACTATCATCCGCTGGAGGCAAAGAAGCAGAGTTGGCTAACTGCAGTAAAACAGCGACTAAAATCACACGGAACATCTTTAAATCTCTTGGCTTCTTCTTAGTAAAAATTATGAGCAGTTCAGGTCGTTCAGCTGTAGACGCTGTTGAATGAAGTTCTTGCAGTTTGCAGGTCCTTTATAAGCATTTTCGGCTGAGCATTGTATATTTGGTGTGGGTGTTATGATAACGGGACCGACAACACCTCTGTGACATCAAACAACTTATTTGGTAATACCGATTTCAAATCTTGCTCGCGCGTCATAGCAGAGGTCAGCTAGTATTTTTTATACGGTAAGCTATTGCTCAATTTCCGATTCGGCCATGCGCGAGGGCCGGCGCTAATCGATTTTTATGCTCTCAATAATAGCTGACGGAGACAATCTGTATTTTCCTTGGATAAAGGGGGTGAAGTGTTATCTATAAGAATTCCTTAAAAGGTAATGATCAAGGTTTTTTTAACACGAAAGAGAAAATTGTGTGGATAAAAAACTGAGCCGAAAACTACCACACTACGTGACAGCTTTTTCCTTGCATTCATGATAGCTGGGGCTATGTCCCGGGGAGCTACGTAAATTTTTTTACCTTGACCTTTCTTGGGTAATCGATTCTGCAGCATTATATGTTTCATACGTGAGGCTGGGTAAGGCTTTAATTGGCCACAGTCTTTCTAAAATCTACTATCGTAACGAGTTATGCAAACTACAGTTACAAGGCTAGAGAAAAGTGTTAGCTTCCGGAGTCCCACCGAAGCGATACCGATCCATTCAGTGTGTAAAATCGGATTTACTATCGGTCTCGCCTACTTACTTTAAAAGGAATTACTGGGGGTAGAGAAATTGTATTTGAAATATGTATGCTGAACAATCCTTAATGCCATAACAATTTATTAATACGTGCTGTTGTGTGATCACGTAAGCAATAGGGCGCGACGGACGTGACAACGTCTGCGGCGTGACATTCAAATGATGACGTCAAAACCACTTGATTACGCACGGTCCCGCCTGAAGGTGAGCAGTCTAAGCATGTCTAAACAAAACAGTTTATAGGGTAATCCAATTTCTTTCCGTCTGTTTTCCTTCCGTGCCCTGCGAACAACCCCCGTTTAATTTTTATACGTCATGGATGATCGAGCGAAACACTGCAAAAAATCGCAATGCGAAATCTCGAAACGGGACGGAGGAAACATGTTCCACGCGAGATTTATTGTACATATAAGCTCTCAGTTTCAAAGAAATATCGCACTTTATCTTACTCCGTGCATCTGTCCGTAAGTTCAAGCAGTCTTTTTTCCTTCTTAACATTTTCCATAGTGCGAAAATAACTTTAATTTCGTTCTCGGAAAAAGGGCAACTGGTCGCAGACCAAAAGTATGGACGTGCGAAAGGGGCGCGAACGAGACGCGAGTAGTGTGGGCGCGCGCGCGGAGAGGATTGACGCGCCTCTTTAGCCTGCGTGGAAGGCGGTAGAAAGGAGAGGGAACTTTTAGTGGGTAGCCTGCAGAACAGTAATCACTTTTGTGGTACGCGAGCGCGAAATGCGAGCCACACTTTCTTTTCTTCTCTCTCTCGTGTGCCTCGCGCTCCGCGCTTCACGCTCGCACACCACAAAAGCGCCCGTTGTGCAGGCAAGATTCGAGCACGTACGCTGGAAAGCAGGAAAAGAAGAGCAAGACAACAAGAGGCTGCTTATAGTCCAGCTATATTACTCGTTTATTCTCCTGTTTCGCCTACATTATTTAGTCTTGTAAGCGCGAGATCAGATTCTGAGTCTCAACAGCCTTAAAAAGCTTCTTTACAGTTTCTGTTCCACCCACTGGTTCGCACCTATTCAGGAACTCGCGCCTTCACAGCATCGTGCTGCTATGACGTCGTTGGCAATGTCCATCTATTTGTAATGCTTGACCAAAACTGGTATCAAAAACGTGTCCCATGATTGAACAGAAAGGTGCGGTGAATGAGGTCACTGTGATCTGGAGGTTCATATGTGGGAGTACTATCTGTTTAGTCATTGTCTGTCTGGTAGCAGAACTCAGGAAGTGTTGCAAGCAGAATTGTCATCACTTTCACTAAATACAGTCAATCGCGGTAGTATATTTTGTTTGTCCAACGTTACTACTGAACAGAGAACCTCTTCAACCGTATTCCATCGTGTTTAACTGCGTTTCTGCAAAGTTTCTCCCCGGCTTGTCGTGTTGTTTTCTGCAGCTCAAGGACGCAGCCTGCAGAATCAAGAAAGGTTCCTTAACCCTTTCACTCACTTCAGAGTCAGTTATGGAGACATGTCTGTAGTTCTAACTTTTGAGACTGTTGACGAAATCGTATGATGTGTCTTGGATGTGACCATTTGAATGAAACCTCTTCGGCAGTACTTTTGCATGGTACCATTTGCTTTTCTTTATTTTACAAAATGAAATTTAGGATTTTTGTTCAATTTTGTTTTTTGGCACTCTTGGGAGTTATAAAGTTAGTCACGGAAAACATTGCTTCGACCCCTGATTTTATTTTTGCACGATTGAGTTCAATGCTCAAAAGTGTTTTATCTACTTTGACCTCGCGAAAAATCGCTTGTCTGTTAATATCCCACCTTTTACGGGAGAAATAGCATTGACTTTTGCTAAATCTTTTTTGTGACAGATATACGTAGAGAGTTAGGCAGGTACAAAAGTCGGATCGGATCACTACAACCGGACCGGATCGGACCGGATCAACTCGGATCAGTCAGTCCGGATCGGATCAACTCGGATCGACTCGGACGAGGCTAAAATTAAAAATAATCTACTCGGACTACAATAACATAAATAAAAATACAACATGTAACATATAGAAAAAAGATACCCAGTGTTAGTCGGCATTTTTTCTAGTGCCAGGTCCTTCCGGGTCAGTATATCATCGGATCGAAAATACGCCATTGCTCTTGGCTCAGTAAACTAAACAAGTCAATAAAAAGATAGAACATTTGATCCTCCCCAAGCATTCAAAAGTGGCTAACATTCTACAACGTCAAATCATTCTACGAGACCTTTTTATATGGAAGCAACTGATGAGGTTCACCAAAGACTTCTTTTCGCGCCCCATTTTTTCGTGCGCCTCCCGCGCACTCGGAAAGGAACGATGACTGCTACGAGGATTATTAATAAAGAGTGTACAAAAGTAACCACTTGCATCTGTGAGAATTCCATACTAGAGATTCAAATATTTTAAGCCGGATGCAATGACGCCATACTTGTTACAATAGAGTTCTGGCTAGCGGCTCCGAGAAACACGTCAACTAAAACGCAGAATAAACTCGGAGGAGCTAAAAACAATTGCAATATGCCACTATTCCAATATAGACCATGACTATCGCATGAGACTTGGATCTTAGGGGTAGTCTTCCATATACCGGGATCTGAAATAGTTAATCTTTACTTTTTCCCGGGACTTTTTCATATAGACCATAAACCGGGATCTGCCGGTGCTCAGTGAAACGAAATTATTTGCGGCGTTTCGATTTATATTCATTGTTGGACCCTTGTAAGAAATTTATATTAAAAAAATCGTCGAATCTTTTCGTCCTTGTCAGAACTAAAATTAGCTTCTTTATCTTCGTTAATTCGTGTTTGTAACACAGTATAGTCAAATATTACTGTCCAGTTAATATTGGCCTTTTTTTGCTAGAGACGTTTAAGGCATGGTTCAAACGCCGTACTTTCCATGAGCCGTACTTCACTAGAACTCGGGCCGACCCAATTGATTTCAGAGCGGCTGTTGATTCAGACGCCGTGTTCAATCAATAAAAGTGTCCCAGCGGTAACCTGCGCGAGTATTGAGCGAAATTTCCGTCAGAAGTGACTGCACGACTAAACTCGTCACAAAATGCTGAAATTTTAGAGCGTGAATATACAAATAGGGCTAAATTCGTCCCAGTTAAGGGAGTCCCGTTTTTATCGCGTTCGAAGAACGCAATCCTAATTTCGTGTTGGTTGTCCGGTGGTTTATGTGTACTTATGTGCAGTAAAATTTGAGAATTTTTGGTGGACGGTCTTCCAAATGGCCGCCCCTATTGTTTTTTTTTCCAGGGGCTCATTTCCGCCGGAAATTCACGCCTTCGAACGCGTCTCCATAATCTGTGATTACTGCTAGTACTAGACATATTTAACGTCTGGGACGTTAAAGTCGTCAGACGTTGAATCCGTCTGGCTTATTTTCCGTTTTTATACATAAAAACGACCATTTCAGAAGCCAATCGCAAGCTGCTTTCATTTATAACTTGACCTCTGCGGTGTTGGTGTTTCGTCAACTTTTCGTGCGGCGATGCGGTGTTTTTCAATTTTTTTTTTTTTTTTGCGGTGTTGAGGTATTCAGAACCACAACATATATCACCTTTTTTTCTGGAAAAAGGGAAAAAAAGAACTTGGCAGTGATATCCAAAATCTATTGCTTTGGTTTGCAGTACATTACTTCTCTCGCTAACACGAGTCTTCAATCATCACCTGATGGACTCGATGAACCTCAACCCAGTACATCTACATGGACAGACGAATCAGCTGATTTACAGCCTGAAGTCACCACAACGGTCGAGTCACAAGCAGTCCAAGTCAATATACTGAAGGAGAGTGCTTATTTTGGTTGCCAGGTCAACACACGTGGAGACCGACTAATCATGAAATCATCTGACACCCAGACCCCAGAAGTACATACCTATGAGGCCAGCACTCAGGTTGAGGAGACCCAAATGGAAGACATCAAGGAAGAAGTTAGGTCAAGTTACTGCCGACCCTATCTCCCCAGAGGTGTCCCCAAAAAAGGATGCCAATTATGTTCCTATCTGATAGTTTTTTGAATGATGCATCAGAATAAGAGGACGAGGACAAAGAAACATCTCAATCCTCAATGAACCCACAGGAAGACACCGACTTCATTGTTTTTAAAGAGGAACTTTTAAAGTTTTTTAAGCGATGGCTTGAGTGTGATGCAGTTTTTATACTGAAACAAACGAATCCACCCAGGGAAGTCAATTGCTTATATAAACCTTGAAATGTATTAATGTACATTTAAAATCCTGTGGAAGTCAACCATTGATTGAGGTAATGGCTGCTGAAAATGTATTACTATCATCATTTATTTTGCTGAGCCGTGCCACATACACTAAAGTAGCTTCTCTAACAGAGATTCTTAAATTAAAGTTCTTCAGTGAGAAAACATTTTACACCATCCAGCAAAAGGAGCAAAATTCTGTTTTTGCAGATCTAAAGGATCAAGATTTGTGCCTTTCGGGGGATGGTTGCCGTGACAGCCCTGGCCATGATGCCAAGTATGGCACATAAACTATGATTGACCAGGAAACATATTTAAATAGTTGATTTTAATGTTGTTCAAGTCAGCGAGGTAAACAATAGCAATGCCAGGGAAAGGGATGGTTAAGTACAACCCATGCGTGCCTGACTTAAAAAAGGATCCTCATGGACAAATGACATCTAATCAGTAGAATCACAACCTTTGCTAAGACAAATCTATAAAGAACCTCCCCTTATTTCACACAAGGGGGTAGTTCTTTTAAAGACATACTGGTCAGGGCTAAACTATAAAAATCAATGAAATATATGAATAACTGCATCGCGCAGTCACGTAAACAATGAAATATCAAAGTCATCTACAATTTGTCATCATCAGAGTCAATGCAACTACAATTTGTCTCAAGGATTTTCCGTGATTAAAGTTTGCATTCATTTTCGTAGCTTGCTTAAATACCTCATGGAAAGACACACCATAAGACTCTCCATCTTGCTTGTTACATAGTACTCTGCTGACTGCTTGATAACACAGAGTTTCGTTATTAAAAATAACTAAATTTAAAAGATATGGAAAATCGTCATTTCCCTTAAACAGTAATGTCAGAAAATAGTTCCTCTGCTTCGCCCAGAAGTTTGCACTGATACGGTGACATAAAAAAGGCATGTTTTCGTCCAGGTTTAAATAAATACTCTACACCCTCCATTTGGTACTTGCCTATCAATTTGTTTTCTTGTTCACTAAGCTCCGATGAGGCATCTTGTTCAATTTCGACTTTTGCACGTGTCTTCCCAAAATCGAGAATTCTTAGCAGGGGAATGAGCTCTTTGCTGGACTGGCTTGTTGTAGTAAGAACATTCGAACTCTCACGACGGATCCTTTCGGGATTCGCAGCAGCCGGTGATGACACCTCCCCAGGTCAGTATAATGCATATACCACTTCCTTTTTGAAGAAGTTTGGCAAGGAAGCGTCGTTTTTTAGAGCATTCCCAATTTTCCACTGGACTTCTTGGCTGACACAATGTGGTGCAGGCTTGCTGGGGTTGTGCTTTAAATCGTCACCGGGAACGATGCCCATCCACCTCCGACCATTATCGTTTGTTGGCCAAGCATATACAAGTTGAGCTGGACAAGGACCAGTTGTTTGAAAAGTGTGTGAAGTAACATGATTGCAAGTGCTTTTGAGGGGGAGGGGGGAGCTTATTAGAGAGAAGGGGGGGGGGGCTTATTACAATTTAGCGAAACACAAGCAGTTCACCACTCATTGGTTACCGTAGTAATGATCATTTTTTGTACAACTACCGGTTATATTTTCCCCAACGCTCGCGAATACTGTGTATTTGAATTTGTGCCCAGATTGGAACGGTACAAATGTACCGGTTATACAGTTAGCCATAATATTTTTTATTGTCTGGGTTGTGAAGGAAAAGGGGGGGCTTAAAAGAGAGAAAGGTGAGGGAGGAGGGCGGCTTAATGAATTTCTTGCTTCAAAAAAAGGGGGAGGTTTATTGGAGAGCGGGGGCTTATTTGAGAGGTGGGTTTAATAGAGGATTTACGGTATATTTTCTTATTCGACTCCAAAAAACCAATGATACTGAGCACGAGTTAATGTACTTATTTCTTTTAATAATTTAAAAACAAGGCTTTTAGTGTTAGCTAATTTTACCACAGAACAATTTTCGAATTTGAAGGCAGAAATGATGAAGAGGGAAGCCCATGACATTGAAGTAGTCGCCATGAATGGACTTGACAAGTGTACCACCAATACCTTGAATGCCATATGTAAGTTAAGTTAAGGAAGAACACATCCAAATCTGTGTTGCCTGCGTAACAGTCGCTTCCTTTTGGAGAATGCAAGAGGCGCTTGAAGGCATGGGAAGAGGAGAAAAAAATGGAGGGGGAGGGGAGATTCAGGAAAGAAAAGGAAATGCTTACAACTGATTCCACGCATTTTGCCCAATTCTGTTCGTCCATGAACAGAAAGCAATGGAGTATTTTGATTGGAGTATGGCTCATCAATCAAAAGTAAAAACAGCTTTTTGACAGAAATGAATCTATATAAATAAATTATCTGGTTCATGTTTAGATCAAATATTGTATGACCGATGCCAAGGAATATTGCTCTTAAAAAAACTTCAATAGTTATATCAAAGGGCACTACATTTACAATGTACACATATTTCTGTTAACCAGAAACAAATGGCTGCCATTAAGACCCCAGTCTGAGGAAAACATGTCGTAACAGTTAAACCAACTGGTTTCCTCTTCCCAGTCTCCACCTCTCGATGTGTTTGCTCCTTTTTGTGCCCCATGCCTCCACACTCTCAGAAAGGAAACAACTGGTTTGCAGGCTAACATCTGTGGGAAAATGATAACATCTGTAACAGCACATCATATGCATTCTCAAGTCGTACTTCCCTCACTTCTATCATGGTGTTTATATCGCCATTTCATTTCAACATAAATAAAATACTCCAATTCTTAGACATTTAGGGCTACACATTAACAAATACATAAGATGGACTGATTGAGCCAACAAAATTACCTGAATTTATCAGGCTTCAAGACTGAACACAACACATATTACATTAGTATACGGAAGGATATGATCCTGCCTTGTCCCTTAAAAAAAAATAACATGATCTGAAGTTAACAACAAATATCCAGGGAGGGGGGGAGGGGGGTCTCCATATAAAAACAACTGGGGGTCGACAGGGGGTGATTGTTTGAAATTTTTCAAAAAAACCCTTAAAGGTACCAGAATCATGTTTTGTCGGTTGTCATTTTAGATTTTAGTACCTTAAGTGGTACACATTTTGCCCCCTAAAAAATACAATGATCACCTCTGTCATTTTTATATTGGACTTTTTTTAAAGTTACATTCTAGGGTTTTTTAAATCCACCTTTAGTCTAATGGGACTTTTTTGATATCTAAAAATTTGGCTGTATTGGCACTTCCACGTCACACATATATCACACCCCCTCCCCAACTTACATTGGTTCACCAGTTTTAATGTAACCATGGATGACTTCATCTGTTAACTCTCCAAACGACACTAAAGTTTCCTCATAAAACTGAGTGATTTTGGAATCTTTTACATCTACAAAACAAGTGAAATCCTTGTCACCTTAAATATCATTTTTAATACATTACAGGTATGAATCAATAGCTTTAATGACAGTCCAAAAATTTAACAAAGCTGATACAACAGTGTATACTGAAGAAGTCTGGTTTGTCCATGTGAAATATTGTAACTAAGAAAATTTTGTTCCATCAGCTGGTATGCTCAAGTCTTTGGATTTCTTGTGCTTTTTTATGTTTTGACTGAACATCTCCTCAAGTTTGGATCCAGCAAATAAACAGCATGATTTTTGTCAATGGTTCCATTTAATATCCAGTTATAATAAAGGTGCCTAAGATATAATAAAAAGAAAAAAAGTGCCATCCATATGAAGAGGGGGTCAGGGAGCAGGACATTCATGGGACAGAGGAGAAAAAGGAGGAAGTAGAATTTCAAAGAGGAGGGGTGGGGGTTTTAACTTTAACATAAAACCTGAACGTAAAATAATATTGTAACCAACCAACCTTTGAAGTCTCCCTGCACAAACGTGACACCACTGAACACCTTATGATCCCTACCACTCAAGCTACAAACAAGTGAAAAATTGTTTGCTTGTTTGGTTTCTCAAACAATTGTGAGTAAGAGAGTTTCATTGGGATATCCAAACACAGAGAAGTGGGTTGATAAAACTAATTGCAGCAGAATTGTTTAAAGCAACTTCAAGATGTTTGGTAGCTCAGTTGGTTAAAGCATCGCATTGGAAGGCAAAGGCCACAAGTTCAAATCCTGTCCAAAACCTCTAAAAAAAATTTTTCAGGCTTAATCGCAATTTCTTTTATTGTGAACATCACTACATGTGTACAAGGATCATTTCTTCATTTGAAATTGATACAAGTACTTTTTGACATAAAATACTTTGTAAATCATATTTGAGAATTCATCTACAGTATGTGTCTTTTTAACTAATGAAGATGCCAAGCATTAAACGAGTTATTACATTCATTTGGGACAAAATCTCACTCAATTGATCGATCGATTGATTGGTCGATCAGCTCTAAACATTGAGCCTGCGATGCATGTAAAGTGTATGTTTTTGGTCACCTGGTCATTGGAGGGAGGGGAAGGTGGAAAGTTGAATGCAAGGGGTGAGGGGTCAGTAGAGAAATGCCTAGGAGAGGAGGCTGGGGTCTGTGAACATTGAGCCTGTAATATGTAATGGTCACCTGCCTTACCCATAGGGACAGTGTTGGAGGGAGGGGAGGGGAGGGGAGGGTGGGGAGTTGGACACAGGGGGTAGGGGTGGCTGGAGTAAAATGCCCAGGGAGAGGAAGAGTTTGAACATTTTGTATTCACAAGTTACACATGTAGCTCATAGGAGCCTTTCATTTCTGCATGTCAGCAAAGTACTCGGTACAATAGTGTAAATAGTAATGATATAAAATAATGGCATTGTAGTTATTAATAAATCAATAAAGAATATCTTTCTTTGTAAGGTCTACACATCTCCCTATCACTAATATACCAAAGTATCCCCCCACCCTTCCCTTACCCCTAGAAGATGCAGTACTGATTCATTGCAGAAGCATTATGTGCAATAAAATAACAGGACACAAGTCACCTTTTTAACATTTCAAAAGCATTCCCTTTGTCTTTGGGTTTTTCCAGAATCTTTTCATTCAAAACCTGACAAGACATTAACATCTTATATTTAACATATTATTAACATATTATGCCATCAAAACTTGTTCAACAGGCATGTGCCAGTTAAGCAGAAAATTCAATTAAGCTATCATGTAGTTCTAGATAGTTCTACTTACAACCACTGTGTCCGCTCCTATAATCAAACTATCTCTCTCACCCTGAAGGTACATGTAAAAACAACATTGTCACAAATATATCATGAAACAGCTTTTAATATAGGCAGTGGAAATCCACCCTGGGACCACCACTTATATGAGCACCTCATTATTGTGGCCACTTTCTACTGAGAACAATATGCATGCATTCACCCTGTGAATATGACCATCGCAAAACATATGTGTATGACATCATGCAACCAAAGCGAGGCTTTGTTTATCGCGCGGCTACACAGATGATGTCACGTCAGCTAGTGTAGTAAACACTCTAGTTCAGGGGTTTCAATAAGAATTGAAGTACAGGTAGGTGGCTGGCCAAGGTATAATAGGTGGCTGTGACAGATAAGGGGCTGTAAGGCCCCGTCCCACTAGGGGGGTCTGGTCCCCCCCCCCCCCACCCCCTTCCAGAAAATTTTGAAATCTAGAGGCTCGGAAATGCAATTTCCAGCATTCTGAGCATGAAATTGAGTGAAATGTACTAAGACAGCTACAGTTTCAGTAACTGGCAGTGAGAGGCGAAGTAGGTTGCGGTATACCTCCGGTAGCCGGCTTCTTTTGAAACCCCTGTAGCTTGGCCGAGAAAACGTTTACAAGTCGTTTTTCCCTGTATTTTTTCGCAGTTTGCTACTCAAGACAGGGATACTAATTAAGGGATACTCAGAAGCGGCTATAGTGGAAAAAGAAGAGCTTTCAGGGATAAAATCTTGCTTTGAGGAACTTCATACGTTTTTATCAATGCTGGAGCAATGCGGGAGCAATGCAGGAGCAATGCGGGGAGATGTTTCTTCTTCGACAGATTTCAGAACTAAAGAAGCGGAGATTTAAAGAATTTCAAAGCAGTCGAGGGACTTAAAGGTAAAACAAATTAAATTTTTCGATGGGAATTTATGTTGATATCAATCTATGATTGACTTTTTTTTGTGTTCTCATTAGTTTTGGAGAATTGTTTATAAAACGTGCTCAAATTCAGTCATATTGATTTCTTGAATTTCATCAAAGACAGCTCGGCCTTGATGCGCTATAAATGGTACACGTTTTGCTTTTAAACATAAACTTATAGATATTTGAATAAAATTTTTCAAAAGAAGATTGTGTTGTCCATTTTTATGTGTTTGTTCATTCATTACATAGATTGAAAAGCAATTTTATGTAAACAAAACAAGACTTGGATTTTATAGTTTTAACTTCACTCGTGTCGCCTTATGCAAAGATGTCTGTGTATTTTTTGCAAATATTTTGATTTCCAAATCAGTTTCTCGGGCAATTTTCGTTAGACAACAGGTGTATATCATACTAGTTATTCTAGACCGAGAAAATGTTTTTTTTTGTGAACCTTTGTCAGTCTATGTACTGTGCATACAGTTACATAATACTGTTTTTGAGAATTGCTAAAATTGAAAAATAGCCCGGTCGTCAATCTTAATTCTTGTGCTTCCGACCTTTCACCTCAGTTAATTAAGCTTATCATCCGTTTTCTGTTCAGAGAGCTACATGTACGCTGTTAGGCTCAGCCCATCTATACATATTAGAGGTAGGGATTGAATGAATTTTGGTATCTTTGGGACCAAGATACATGTAAATGTCCTTAATATTAGAGAGGTGTCCGTATTATGGAGGTGTCAATACAGACACCTCCATAATACGGAATAATACATAATACGGAATTGCATGAATCTTGGTATCTTTGGGACCAAGAGAAATGTCCATAACAGAGAGATATGGGGGGTGACAACTCTAACAAACGCTGTTTGAGTAATACTGTGTGGAACTGAAAGTTGCCCCGAAAATTTGGAATATCTTCCTGATTTTTTCGGAGACATTCTCGCAAAAATTTCAAACTTCCCGAAATTTTAACAACATTATCTCATGTTTCCCCGAAAATTTTTCGAGTCTCCCGATTCTAGGCAAAATCTTCAGATTCCCGGAAGAATTTTGTTTTTTTCCCGAAACAGGCCTTCTTAGAGTTGTCACCCCCCCGTGAGAGATGTTTGTAAGGAGAGGTTAAACTGTAATTTGCACCATGTGTACCCTACTTTCAAAACATTGGCAATGTTCATCATGACGTATTCTACGTATCTCAACATTCTAAATGTGTCTTTTTGTTGATATTTTTCTTTGCTTTTTCCGATAAACAAATCCAATGGTTTAAGCGCCTTAAATATTTGTATGTAATATAAATATGTATTAAATTCACCATCAATTAGCAAACACTTACCTTATCTATACGCCCAGCCACCTCCAGAGCTTTCTGCTTGGAATTTTCCAATACATAGTCATATGGATGTTTAAAATCACTCTTGTCTAACGTTTCCTCAAATGTAGATGGAATCACATCGAACTTCAGTCCCTGTATTCAGTTCAAAATATTCAATATCCCCACTTTAACAAATGCGTTCAGAATCACATATTTTACAGTTCTGCAGATCTTAAATCTTACAATTTTTCGAAGTATTTCGCATCTTCTGGGAGAGCCACTCGCGAGGATAATTCGTTGAGATGTCAACGCTTCTAAAATCGGTTCCAACATGGCGATTTACAAATATCTACCAGGCGTTACACACGGATTCTTCAAAGGCTTGGTTACTAAAGTAAAATGGCGGGAAAAATCTGTTTCATGCCCAGTACTTATGAGCACGGAGTCAGATGCTTTACTGATTTCTATCTACAGCTAAAGGTCATCTCTATTAATTATCCTCGTCTGTGTAATTCTTGACAACGTTTTTCCGTCCCTTCAAGGGTGCTCGTACAAGATTAAAATATATAAATAAGATGAATATGTCCTGCCAGTGCTGATAAAACAGTCTCTTGACTTGAAACAGGGCGGGAATCCCGGCTTCAAACAAATCTAGTGTTTTTGAATACACAGGGAAAAAACATACCGTATTTATTCAGTTATAAGCCAAGAGATTTTTACACAAATTCAAGAACAGATTATGTAAAATTCGAGGAAGGGGATTCGGCTTATAGCCGAGATTTTTTGCTAAACAAATAGTGCCACGTTGAGTGCGGTAAAAAAACGAAAATATTTAGAAAAGGAAAGCTTATAACTTGATAAGAAAATGTTCAATCAATTCTACCGTTATAATATCGTCTCGAAATTTAGTACAGTCTCTGATATTGGTCTGTAGAGGTTACGCAATATCTTTCCTAATCCTGATTTGTAAAGTGGGGAAATTGGTTTATGTCTTCAAACCGGAACCACAAGGGTGACGTAATTTCGAAAGGCTAGTTCTCGGATTGTAGGATTTTCATATCATTTTTTGCACCCTTCAAAGTATTAGATTCAGTTTATTCTCTCAACTTACTCACAACTGTTTGAGCCTTTACGGTTTGACTTTCCATAGGTTAATCTACTTTATTCCTTTTATACTCAAAGAAAAGCCTTCATCAGTCGTTTAAAAATGTTGTAATACACGTTTTTAGCCTTTTCCAGTTGTTCAGATAGTGGGGAGCAACGGAAGGAAAGTTGCGAGCGGAGAAAAGAGCGAGAAAGTTCTATTTCGCGTCCATCCTGCACCGTCAGAACTTGCGATATTTTTTCATCGCGCGCCGATGACTGAACGTCTGAAACAGGCATATAAATTTTGGGAGAGTTTATCAAAGACGCTCGTGGCTCGCACCTCGCCTGATAAGCAAGTCTTTGGATGAAACGGCTACAGATCTTAATAAACGAAAAAAAGCAAGGATATAATGTAATTTATCCAATATTTCAAAAGGCACGGCCTTTCTCCTTCAGGGTATTACAAATAATGACTATGGGTAAACTATGGGTAAACTATGGTTTACTATGGGTAAACTATTTGTAATACCCTGAAGAAGAAAGGCCGTGCCTTTTGAAATATTGGATAAATTACATTATATTCCTTCACTGTCGAATCAGCCTTGCTTTTTTTCGTTTATTACTATTATTTATAGTTGATTAGATCCTCAATTTGGATCCGGTGCTTCTGTTTTGTTACGTTGGTCCTTGCCTTCAAAATTACAGATCTTACACTGATTCAAATGAGGTAGAGTTACTGAGCAGTTTCGCTATTGCTACTGTTTGTTTTTCAACTCAGTTAACAACAACTTTAGATTTTTGTTTTGATCTATGGTGAAGAACCGGTTTAGGCACTCAGGAACTAAAAACAATACAGTTCTGGATTTGCGCCATCCATTATTGTATTAATTGACTTATAAATATTTTTATGTTTATCCACAGACCGGAAACCATTAATGTTTCCGGTATGATCCCACTCGTGATTGACATGTCACGGTAAAAGACAAAGAACGCACCGTTTGATAGAATTGCGCAAAAGAGTGGTTTCAGGTCAGAGGTGAGATAAAGTCGCTCGAATCCTCGAACTTTTTGTTTTGAATAATCTAACTACTGCAAGAGCGCTGTGTTTTTAGTAACAGAAGTAACAGACGGGTGTCTTTAGACAAGCACCTTGTGCGTGGCTGTAAACTGATCGATTAACTGGGAGGAGAGGGAATAACAATAGCTCATTTTAATGACATAACGATGGATGTGTGAGATGACAATTACCACACCTTATCCCACCACTGTTTCTCGGATTCGAGTTTAGAAATTACCCTACATTGAAAAATTAAGCCTGTTTTAAAATGCCGGGAAGAAAAATTGTGCGTTCAAGACAATGCGCTTGAAATTGTCTATCAATCAAGTTTACCGATGTTGACGATGAGTTAGGGCGGTCCGGGAAATTTACAAACAAGTAAACACATCAATTAATGTTCATTTGTTTGTTTGTTTATAGATAGGAGCGCATATCAGTCGGCGATAAGGCCAGGAAATACAAGTACCTCAAACTTTTTATCTTTTTGCGGAATTCTAACAAAGGTAAAAAATACTTCAACATTTTCTAGTCACAATGAAACATCCCAAGTGTGATCTATAATCACTTTTGTCAAACATATCAATCTTATCATTAATTCCACGTTTTTAGAGCGCTGTAATTGGATGATAAGTGTTAGGTATAAGCGTTGATAAAGTTCCGTCCGCCAGTTTAACTCGCAGTTGGGTATCATTTCCACTGGTGTAAATTTTAGAATCTATTCTTCTGTGGTTGTGGTGACAGGTTGCTAGTTGACTATTAGCTTGTAGTCTTTCCAAGCATTTTGGTTTCGCTTCATAATTTTGCTACACTTCAGTTTAACGCAGTGATGGATAAGGCGTCCAAGGAAGAGAATGCGGAGACAACAAAACCTCTTAAAGTTGAATCATGCGAGCATCAACCGACAGCATCGTCAACCGAAGGTAGTATAGAGATACCTCGCGGATCAGCTAATCGCAAGGAGAGAAAGCGCACTTTAACCATGAACTCAGCATTTGCCGAGCTGCGAGACCATATTCCCAATGTTCCTCCGGATACCAAGCTATCGAAAATCAAGACTCTGAGGCTGGCAATAAGCTATATTAAGTTTTTAATGGAGGTTCTTGAAGAGAGTAACGATGGAAAACCAGCCAGGAGTCATCACAACTTTGTAGCAGATTTGTCATTTCAGAATGAGGGACGAGAGAAGAGAAAGAGAGAGAGCATTGTAAGTAGAACTGTCCTAAGTTCTAGAATGGAGTATCATTTGTATTACGTTGGTGTTGCAAGTGCTCGTATAAAATGTGTTCCTGATTTTTATAGCATCATTTTAAATTTGTCTTTCCTAACAGCCTGCTGCGCCAAGTCATGATTCTACACAAAGGAAGCGAGGCAGAACTGGTTGGCCACAGTATGTCTGGGCTATGGAGCTACGGAACTGATCTCCGAACACTGAAAATATTGAATATTCGCCTACAATCGCGCTAATTTGGCCGAGTGGAAGAGATTGAAACGGGCGACTTGCAAAATCATACTGAAGGGTCACTGAACCGTTGATCGATTACCTCCTGCCGACAGGCGCGGGGGAGTGAGTTATTTGACGAACACTGTTCTCGTTCTCTGAAAGACACTAGGATAGAAATTTTGTTTGTTGTCGTTTCGCAGTTGCAAGCTATTCGGTAATCAGTCTTCAATTACTACAAGAGAACTTTATGACTACGCGAAAACAGCATGCGTACCATGTATTGTATACACTAATCAACTAATCGCGCCATGGTGAGTGAAACTGTTATTGTTAAATAACAATAAGACAATTATTGGTAAACATGGTTCATGATCAAAATCACCTAAATTTAAAGGATTTTACAGTCTCGAAAGGGTGTTTTAGGACTCAAGTGTTTATCGTCTTTGTTATTTTATCTCATACCGTTTGATAGCATTGCATGGCACAGTTGGTTTCTCTATATTTTATATCCGAAAAACTATGCATTTTTCAAGCTGTAAAAAAGCAAAACCAGTAGATTGTGGAAAGACTGGTTATCCATTTGTTGCGAATAGCGCAAAAAATGTAGCGAGTGAACAGCTTGTCAAATTGAAGGAGATTGTAAATGTTATTTAAGAAACTCATAAATCTCGTTGTTCAAACTGGTTTTATATTCTTCAGTGTCTGTTTATATTTTGCTAAGTCGAAGACAATGTCGATTTGGGTTGACAATACGATGTATATGTTTATTTATTGGTTTTTCGGCTCGAGTTCAGTTGATCTGTTATAGCTGTTGTATTGTGCTAATTCTGCTGTGCTGAGAAGAAATGGTACATTGGTCAACGAAGATGATGAAGCCGAATGACGATAATGATTTCGTCATTACCTGATCGAATGATTTTATTCAATTTACCTTCCTTAGTTTCTCAAGCAATAATAAAAAAGGTGCTATTACTGAAAATGAAGTGACAAAATGATTCACAAATGCTTCGCAAAAAGATGTTATGTGAAAGCCCATGCAATAACCACTTCCAAATTTTAACTTTAAGCCAGAATTTAAACTTTTTTAGCAACAAGAAACTTTGTCATCGCCAAGAATAGTTTTGGATGACATATTCGTGTAACTATTTTTGAAAATGTTGATCAATTGTTTCATATACGCCTCTCACGTATTCATTGTAAACCTTTTAGCTTTCAGGAACTATGTGGTTTGTGGTTGAAAAGGAGCCGGATTTCACGTCCGATCATCATCCGAAACGCATTAGTTCAACTCACTATACCACACATTCCAAATTTACAAATAACTCATGGCTAAGTTTCATTTTCTTCAAATTCGAACAACGTAGAAAGTTCTTACGATCCACACGTACAATCAGAAAACAATGACGGATGAAGAGAGCGCCCCGAAACAACATGGCGTAGACTATCGCCCAGATTCTACAATGTGTTGTTTCGGGACGCCCTCGAATGCACATTTAGAGCTTCGACCTAACACAGTTCGGCAATCACTAACCTTTCAATACCTTCACCTAAGAGTTACGATATGAAAGCGGAAGAATAAGTGAGAACTATTTTGTATTCAGCGCAGAGATTGCCCTTTCATCTGGTAGAGTTCTCGTTGCGAATAACTAAGAACTTATCAGTTAACACATTAGCTCAGTTTCTTTTCCGTGTTGCTGTTGGGGAGGTTTAATTAAGAGTATTAAACTCAGCTGAGAATAGATTGTCAGTCAGTGTGGACAAGAAAATAAGCCCGGTTGTAGAGAGGTGGCTGTTCTGTGGAGGTGTCCGCAAGTGGAGCTTCGACAGTAGTTTGAAAGAATTAAAAAGAAAAGGGGCAACCCGAGTGTCGCTTCGATGTAAGAACTATAATAGATGCATAGGTAAGAAGGGATGATCTACTCGTGCTAAGAGCAGAGAAAGTATGAAGGGTCTTCTTTTTAAATAAAACAAAACAGCTTGAACTGATTTCATGAATTTTTGCATTATTATTTTCAGTGTTCCAAACCAAGAATTGTCTGTCACAAACGTTCAAGTGTGAAGTATCATGCAATCGTATTCCATCTAACGACTACATTTACTTGATTGGAAAAAATCAGGGTTGTATAAATTGGTTAAGTCTTTAGAGAACTTACAAGTATAAGTGACCAAACAGATAAAGAAGAAAAGAGAATATTATAAATATACAGACGAATTCAAAACCTTTGCGCCGGACCGCAAAATGTCAGAGCTACAAAATGTCTTCGTCCGCAGTAAGAGCTGTGTTCTAGTTATGCATGTCAGATGCTCTCTTCATCAACTCCATGATTCGTTCAGCTTATCAAAGCATTTTTCATTTCTTTTAAACTTTGTGTGATCTAGTTCCAACCTGTGATTGGGGGGTCGTGATTTCTGGAGGAAACACCGAAGTGTTAGGGTGCCGGCTGAGCAGTACTTTCTTGTGGTGCTATTTGCTCAGCCAGCCAACAAAGGATCGGCCACTGAAGCAGATATTCAGCAGCGAACCGGTTTTTTTTTATTTTGCAGTATGAAATGTCAATATTTTGCCCAATTCTTAACTTGTGAGAGAGAGAATTGTAAAGACTAAATGAGATCATCATACTCAATTCTACAAAAAAAAAAACGCCCCACTGCCGTGCGGTAAATAAGCCGGACCACACGCTCGTTAAATTGATAGCTTTTTTCACCACGGTTCTGCACCATACGAAATCAAAATGACGGTATAAAAAGATTACAAGAAATTTTTTTTTCGGCTGGCGCTTATTGATGCAGTTGTTTGCGTACATGGTCTGAATCATTTACCTCTTATGAGTTCCAAGTGCAAATACATGTATTGAACAACAGCACTGTAAAATGTTGCTTTAGTGTTCACCCCTTATTAAATTCCCAAGAGTGCCAAATACCCAAATTCAAGAAAACTTCCGAATTTCATTTTGTAAAATATCAAAACACAAATGGTACCGTGTAAAAGTACTACCAAAGAGGTTTCATTTGAATGGTCACAGCGTAGAATTTCGTTGACAGACTCAAAAGTTAGAACTGCATTACATGTCTCCATAATTTGCTTTGGGAGTAAAGGGGGTTATATTTGAATGTTTACAGTTTACAGTTTAATGATCACAGTTTGTATAATTTCATCTACAGACGCAAAAAGTTAGACCAACCTTCTACAGCAATTAGCAAACATTACTACGGTACTGCTCAATCAGTAGCATTCTCTTTGGATGGTCATGTTTTACAATTTAAACATTAAACTCCTAAGAGTGCCAAACATCAAAATTAAAAAGAAATCCCTAATTTGAATTTGTAAAATATTGTAAAACAAATGGTACCATGCTAAAGTACTGCCGAAGAGGTTTCATTTGAATGGTCACACCGATTTCGTCGACAGGCTCAAAAGTTAGAACTAATTGACTCTGAGAGGGAAGGGGTTAATCCACAGAAGTTAGCAACTCCTTTTGCACAACATGAACAAGATTACAAAAACGTATTGCGGCATAATAGCTTGGTACTCTTTAGGATTTTATCTAAAATATAATAAACTAGAACCACCTTGTACAGCATAATAAACAGCAGCAAAGGAGAGTACTTCATTATACTTTGATTTGAATGGCCACACTTTAGTATTTTATGCACTATTTTGTTTCTCTTACCCAACTTAATAAAACAGGTAGTAACGATAAGATGATAACATTGTTCTTTGGTTTCATGCTTTCATTTTGCACAATGAATCGTCCGCAAACTTAATGCTGAATTGAATGGAACATACAGAATTAACCTATGTTTGTGGGGGAGCTGTATCCCGGAAACACTCACTCGCCTGGCAACTCACGTACATCATTCACTTTCAAATCGAGAAGTATTCTGATTGTTCTGTGCATAAAACCAAATATTATTCCTTTTTCAGATTCCATTCTCCATCAATTTATTTATTCCTAACAAAAAATAAGAGTGGTAGAAATAAAAAAAGGAGGAATTCATGTTGTCTAAAACACTGCTAAACTTAAACATAACTCGTATGGAAAGTATAACTGCTCAGTAGCTTTCATTTGAATGGTTACACTTTGGGATTTCATCCACAGACTCAAAAGTTAGAACCACCTTGAACAGCATAATAAACAGCACCACAGAAAAGTACTGCTCAATAGCTTTCATTTGAATGGTCACACTTTAGGATTTCATCCACAGACTCAAAAGTTAGAACCACCTTGTACAGCATAATAAACAGTACCACAGTAAAGTACTGCTCAGTAGCTTTCATTTGAATGGTCACACTTTAGGATTTCATCCACAGACTCAAAAGTTAGAACCACCTTGTACAGCATAATAAACAGTACCACAGGAAAGTACTGCTCAGTAGCTTTCATTTGAATGGTCACACTTTAGGATTTCATCCACAGACTCAAAAGTTAAAACCACCTTGTACAGCATAATAAACAGCACCACAGGAAAGTACTGCTCAGTAGTATTCAACCCAATTTATCAACCCAATTGGCAGACTCTGGAAAAAAATCCTTCATGCTTACAATGTATGATATGCTGAAACAATATAGTAATAGTTTTCACTCCGACTTCCAAGCTATGATTGATACTAACGGGGATGAACTAAGAACTAAACAGTACCGATCCAAAGTAATTGAAAACTTTAAAAATGACTTAAAAATTCATCAATATGAGATGATCAAATGTAACAAGAAACTTACATTTTACTCTATATTCAAAACAGATGTAATTACCTCTAACTCACTTGAACTCATTACAAACCAGAAACATCGGCAGGCAGTAGCAAAACTTAGGGCAGGTAATCATAACCTAAGAATTGAAACTGGAAGACAGTCCATCCCTAAACTCCCTGAGCATCTGAGAATCTGTCAATACTGCAGCTCAAATGAAGTTGAAAACGAAGCACACTTCATTTTATTTTGCAATAAATATGACACAATTAGAAATTCTCTGGTGGAAGATATCATTAGCAAATATCCCGAATTCGTTTATTTAAATGCTAATAACAAAATTGTTTTTCTCTTTAATAGCACCGATGCTTTTATTTGTAAAAGATTAGGTCACTTCATTTACGAAGCTTTTCATTAAGAAATGAACCATTAGTTACAAGAATTGTAAATTAACTGATTTTGTTACTTTAATTTTATACTTTTGCTTTTGTTTTTTATGCAATACCGTTTGTAATTGGGAATGCAAATAAACTGTTGTTGTTGTTGTTGTATTCATTTAAATGGTCACACTTTGCGATTTCATTCCAAAGTTAAAAGTTAAAACCAAGTAACAAGATTTAAGGTTTAATTTTACGAGTTAAAATGATAGCACAGACGCGACAAAAGACAACAAACGAATGGAAACTTGTAAAACAAGTCCGGACATGTGCGTGATGAAGTGGGAAGTTGTCAGTCTGCAGTTGTTTCCTTCCAGGCAAAGCTTCCGGCTCAAACTCTTTATATTATCAGGTACATAGCAAAGTTTATCGTGTTTTTATGGGGTTACGAGCTTTCTATTGTGTACGTGATCGCCACAGAATACCAACTGCATCGGGTAAATCACACAGTAAACTCTGCATGAGATTAGGGCAGTTGATTATAATTTTTGTACTCTACATATTTTTTTTCTTGGTGGATACAAAAATACAATTTGTACTTTTTATGCTATGTTTTATACTTGTTCGTCTTATATATTGTACCTCATATAATTTCTTTACCTTTTTTTGGTCTTCCATCTAAATATAAACCGGGTTTATTAAGCTCTTTGAGCTGCACGGGCATTGCTGATTTCTTCATTAAATCAGTTGATATCATAAAACGGATTTTCTCACGTTAAGCGTTTTGCGTCTCGTTTTCATAAACACATTGTCCCTACAGGTAAGGCCAAACTTGAATTCCAAAGGGGGAAAGATCCTTAACTCCGCTCAATTGACTCGAAAGAGAGCAGAGCTGGCCAACTTACTCATTAGCTTTCGTTTGAATGGTCACTATACCTTAGGATTTCATCTGGAGACTCAAATGTTAGAACCACGTTGTACAGCATAATAAACAGTACCACAGAAACTTGAAAGTACTGCTCAGTAACTTTCATTTGAATGGCCACACGTTAGGCTTTTTTATACATATAGACTAAAAAGTTAGAAACACCTTGTACAGCATAATAAACAGCACCGCAGGAAAGTACTGCTCAGTGCTTTTTTTTTTAATTCAGGTCGCATTTTGGGATTTTATCCACAGACTCAAAAGTTAGAACCACCTTGTACAGCAAAATAAACAGTACTAAAGGAAAGTACTGCTAAATAGCTTTTTTAAATGGACACACGTCTCATCATCTTATTATTGTCATCTTGTTACTGAATGTCTACCTATGCGTGTGGGTTTATTTATCCAACTGTCGAGAAAACGTAAATATTTTTGTATTAATAAGGTTTTAAGGTCTTAGATGTTTTATAACAATAGTCGGCAATTTCAAGTCCCATTGTCTAAATATTTATGCCACGGTCTCTAGATAATCTCGGTAATCACTACAAAATTAAAGTAAAACAAACTCGTTTTTTTTAATCCACCCTTGCAGTAGTAGAGTCAGACATTGAATAAAAAAGGTAACTTTAAACTGGAGTTTGTGAATGAAATTTTAGTATCGGAACTATCAGATCGGAAAGTTCTTGGGATGCTGTCTATTGTAATGGTCTATATATACTATACATTTACGATAATTGGCTACTATGTAAATTTAAAGTCTGTGAGTGAAATCCTAAGTGTTGACTTTTAAATGAGAGCTGTTGTGTCGTGCATTCATGTGTTCACTGCTGGTGATTCCAACCTTTGAAAGTCCGCAAATGAAGCTTTAGCGTGCAGTGCTGTTCTGCAGTGTGCTTTTTGTTAGTCACTGAGCTGGTTGTGGATCGAAATCCTAAAGTGTAACCATTCAAATGAAAACTACTGAGCAGTACTTTCCTGTGGTACTGTTTATTATGCTGTACAAGGTGGTTCTAACTTTAGAGTCTGTGCATAAAATTCTACAGTGTGATGATACAAATCAAAGCTTCTGAGCAGTCCTTTCCTGAGGTACTGTTTATCATGCTGTACAAGGTAGTTCTAACTTTTGATTCTGTGGAGGAAATCCTACAATGTGACCCATGATTCGAATGAAAGCTGTGGATCCTGTGAATCCTGTGGTATGTGGTACCATTTGTTATGCTGTACAAGGTGGTTGTAACAAGTCAGTAGATAAAATCCTAAAATGGGACCATTCAGCTGTTTTTTAATACTGTATTTGTTTGTCCGTCATTTGTGAGCCTGTACATAGCATCCTCGAGTGTGGCTTTGCAAAAATGAACGTCTATTTGGCAACATTTTTCTATGCAGATGTTTGTTTTTTCAGTACTTTATACAATAATCATGGGAATGTTCGTTTACTTTTGGTTTTGAACGCTGTTTCAGAGTTCAAGAGTTCAATAATGTTGTCCTAGGTTTCTTCGATACACGACTGTCTACCATTTCAAGCGAAAACCGCGTGGAATATATGTAAATGTTCTTCTCTCTTTGTTGCATAGCTAGTGGCCTTCACATATCAGTTACATCCATTTCTCAAAGGAAAATTACTGCGACGTTAATAACCGTTTAAACATTATTAAAATTTATTGCATGATAACACCGTCCACAGCCGATCAAAAACACATTACCTCGCATATGTTTGTTATTATTTTTGTCGCAAGCATCTATAAGAATGTTTATTATTTGATAAATCCTCGATAATTTTTTTTAATATCTTGAAAGATCTGTACGTTTTTTGATAACACTGTGGCTTATCAAAACCGTCGGGCGATAAGCTAGAGCTGTGTTCAGGTCGCCGGGGATTTTTTTCTTTACAATCTGGGGTAACTTCTTCATGTTCGAGCGGGTAATTTTAAAGCTCGAGTGGTTTGTCTAAATCCTATAATCTTTTGTAATGTTGATTTTTAGGAAATACCGTGTTTACTTTCATTCAAAGAGTTGTTTAATAAACATCGGCCAAGATTTAGCTATTGATAACAGTTTGTATTTGCGAAAAGACTGACTTCAATGACTTTTGAGGGCAATTGGCGGTTAATAAAAAAAGAAAAAATGTATGATGACTTTAAAAATTGCTTTTAAAATGCTCACAGGTTTTCGAACTTTATATTTGGTTGCTTAATAGTCATTGCAGTTTTATTGCCTTTTTTCTTCGTTTTTCCACATTTACACATTTACAGTTATGTAACTGTGTACTATTTAAGGAACTTAGGAGTTTGGAAGGAACTAACGAAACTATTTTATTTCATTTTGAAATTAATACGCTTTTTTCCTCCCAAAATGTGTATTTTTGGCAGAATAACCTTGGTGTTTATTCACAAGGAAGGTCAAGAACTATATTGGTGCGACATTTTGCCGGCTGCCAAAAGGAAAGCATTTGCCAACATCACGCAAAAGGGAAAGACACATTTGGTTATAACAAAATGATGTTGTTATCTTTAAAGCCAATAAACTTTTTATGTTTGAGGCCAATTCAAGTTCAAAAGACCCTAGGAATTATAAAGCCTATCTGACAGTCACTGGTTAAACGTTATCACGAAACAGGCCGGAAATAGCTAGAACATATGTGTCGTATGATCTCCCTTAACTAGACTTTCAGCTCGGCTTGAAGCTAAATTATAGGTTTAATAATTCGATGGAAGAACAACCGTTTTGTGCAGATAAGAGCCTTATGTCAAGTATTTAGAACGTGGAGTTGTTTACACGATAAACAGTCCTGAACAGACAAAATCAAACTCACGGCAAATTGCGAGAAAAGTGGAATGCGTTGGAAATGAATTCTGTGAACTTCCGACAGGCTGCATCGTGAACAGAGAAATGTTTGTTAGAGGTGTTCAACTGGCGTGTGAATCTTTTCCAACAATTTTCAATCGCGTGAGATTTGTATCAAGCGGAAATCATCGTGGGTAATCCCATTAAAATCGTCTACATCTCTCAAGAAGATAAAAAAAGAAATCGCGATATTCATATGCTACATGCGTGGGATATCATCTGAAAATGGCTTGGTGGTTTTTAAACTGAGTTAAAGTATTTGTTGAGCTTTCACATTAACTACTTCTCACATAACAACAGCAAGCAGCAAGCAGCACTCGGAACAGTGTCTTTGCAGACTATATAAAACGTAGGTGAGATTAACAACATTCGGAAAATGTAACAGTAAATGAAACGATTATCAATGAACTACTGAAATCAATTTTAAAAACACTGGTGATGCAATTCTACAAGGTTCGACCGATTTAATCGGTCATAGATGTGTGCATTTTTATATTTGAAAAAAAAAAAACGTTTTGTTTTTAAATTAGAATGATAAGATATCAATTAGATACTTTTCATCGTATCGTAACGAAACTATGTTAGCGACCCTTTCATTCCGAGAATGTGTAAGTTCATAATTTTAATTTTCTAAATTCTCTAAGTTTCAGTGCATTAACATTTAGAAAACAAGTATCTGACCTGCACATGTGTGACCACACTTTATACTGAGCAATTCATCTACGTACCAAAAAGTTAGAACGACCTTGTACAGAATATTAATAAACAGTACCACAGGAAATTATTGTTCACTAACGTTAATTTGAGTGGTCAATCTTTATCTTCATAGGAATTCATCCACAGACTCAAACGTTAGAACCACCTTGTACAGCATAATTAACAGTACCACAGGAAAGTATTCAGTAGCTTTCATTTGAATGGTCACATTTTAGAATTTTATACACAGACTCAAGATTAAGAACCACCTTGTACAGCATAATAAACAGCACCACAGAAAATTACTGCTCAATAGCTTTCATTTAAATGGTCATACTTTAGGATTTTATACACAGACTCAAAAGTTAGAATCACCTTGTACAGCATAATAAACAGCACCACAGGAAAGTACTGCTCAGTAGCTTTCATTTGAATGGTCACACTTTAGGATTTCACCAGGCCATAGACTCAAAAAAACGTTAGAACCACCAGCTAGCTTGTACAGCATAATAAACAGTACCACAGTAAAGTACTGCTCATATCTTTCATTTGAATGGTTACGCTTTAGGATTTCACCCACAGAATCAAAAGTTAGAACCATCTTGTACAGCATAAACAGCACCACAAAGTACTGCGCAGTAGCTTTCATTTGAATGGTCACACTTTAGGATTTCATCCACAGACTCAAAAGTTAGAACCACCTTGTACAGCATAATAAACAGTACCACAGGAAAGTACTGCTCAATAGCTTTCATTTGAATGGCCACACTTTAGGATTTCATCCACAGACTCAAAAGTAAGAACCACCTTGTACAGCATAATAAACAGTACCACAGGAAAGCACTGCTCAATAGCTTTCATTTGAATGGTCACACTTTAGGATTTCATCCACAGACTCAAAAGTTAGAACCACCTTGTACAGCATAATGAACAGCTAGTACCACATGAGGAAAGTACTGCTCATTAACTTTCATTTGAATGCAGTGTTTACACTCTAGGATTTCACCCACAGACTCAAAAGTTAGTACCACCTTGTACAGCAAATAAACATCACCACAGGAAAGTACTGCTCATGCATTTCAACGGTGACACTTTGGGAGAACTGCTCAACAGATTTCATTTGAATGTTCACCTTTAATAGGATTTTATCCACAGACTCACGATCAGGAACACTCAATGAATCGTTTCGGTGGAAATCTGTTCGGAAGGCCTTAGTCGTCTTAAAAATTCGAAAATTTAACACCTTCTTTTCAGATCAGAGGGATTAAAAATGTCGTTTTGGTACGAAATAATTTCACCCACAGACTCAAAAGTTAAAACCATCTTGTACAGCATAATAAACAGCACCACAAAGTACTGCTCAGTAGCTTTCATTTGAATGGTCACACTTTAGGATTTCATCCACAGACTCAAAAGTTAGAACCACCTTGTACAGCATAATGTTCCATTTACTTAAGAGAACTCTAGTCATCTTAAAAATTCGTTATCTATTAGATTAAAAACTAGAGTTCTCTTAAGTAAATGAAACATCTGAAAATTTAACACCTTGTTTTCAGATCGGTGGGATTAAAAATGTCGTTTTGGTACGAAATAAGGTCAGCTGGGATTTTCGGAAAGATGAAAGCAGCTGGTTAATTCGGAAGATAAGATTCCTTTCCCGAAAATTTTCTGCTGCTGAAATTTTCAGCTAAACAGAACCGAAAAGCTGAAACTGTATTAGCTTTCAGATAGTTTACTTTAAAGGAATTAAAATGATATGGAAAACACTACAACGCCGCCATTCCAAGGGGTTTTCCTAAACCTTCCTCCGGCGTTGGGCGCCCGTCAGAAGCTGACAGACTAAAAGTTAGAACTACTTCGTAAAGCATTATAAACAGCAACACAAGAAAAACTGTTCAACAAAAAGTAATTAATTATTATTTTCATAATTCTCCTTTTATTTCGATCACTTGTTTTTTTTTTTCCTTTTTGTTTCTTCTCTTTTTTACTGTTTGATCCTTTCTTTTTATTTTAACAAATATAGTGTGTGTAGCGATTTCTATATAAAAACCACGTAATTAATTTGACTGGCCTGCCAAGATTAGCTTTTGCTACCTGCAGGCCAGTATAATTGTAAGTTGTATAATAACTAACTAATAAAGATTGTTGTTGCTGTTGTTGTTCAAGTAACCTTCACATGGATGATCAGTTTCCAGATTCGAATATCTGAGCCGCCTTCTGAACATCATAATAAAAAGTAACACAAAAACTCACTACTAATGTAGTACCTTTTATTTGAATCATTTAGGATATGTTAGACTCATAAGTTACTGAACACCGTCAGTGTCATTTCTACTGATTGTATAGCATAATAAACAGAAACGTTTGAATGCAGAGGTCCACACAATACGTAAGTAAAATGCACTTGGTTTCGGTTTTGCCAGATCTCTTTGTAGAGACGTCGAGCCAGACTTCACTTAAAGTGTATAAGAAAAACTGAATGCAAGGCCAAACTTTTAAATTTAAGGAGCCATTATAGTATTTTCCTTCAGTATAGCCCTGGCGCTGAGGAATAGCCGAAATATTGGCCACCCTTCACCGTAGAGCCAGCCTTGTATTCAGTTTGTCTTATAATAAACAGTACCACAGAAAATTACTGCTCATCAGGTTTCATAAATATAAACGAATAAAGGGGGTTAGTTTCTAAAGAAACTATGGTGCTGGGAGGCTGGGGGAGTGAATCACGAAACGTTATTATCAGCTGAGTCGGCAAGGTGAAATGAATTGGCCACCATAAAGAGATTCAAACTGAGCTGACGTTTCGACCGCTAGCCCTTCGTCTACATCCCTTTTTGCTTGTTTTCACTCTGAAATACATGCGCAAAAACAGAAAAATGTTTGCGAGTATAACCGAACAAGCACATCTAAGCAATTTTAATCCTTGAGTTTGCTCATGGGACGAAGCTGTGAAATAAGGAGTTTTGTAATTGCGTAACTAAATAAAATTTCAGGATCATCAGGATATAAATAAAATCACCGTATTTATGTACATTTATGTGGCAATGAATTTAACACGAAAGTGCTAATTGGGGACACTGTCAGTAGAAAAAAGTGGCATTATGCTACAAACTGAACATGAACAGTTTTAAAATCCCCTGCTAGCAGATGGCTGGCCAGTTGGTTATTTACATAGCGGGACCCAGGATTTGAACGCGGAATTATCGCATCACATTTCCATCTTGTGTCATCCAGTGGTCAGATAGAAGGATTTGAACGCGGGATTATCGCATCACATTTCCATCTTGTGTCATCTAGTTGTCACATAGAAGGACTTGAACTGGGACTTCCGAATTGCAAGTTTAGCGCCCTAACCGCACAAGGCCGCCGCACTCGTATATAACTGACACACAGAAACATTTCTCGCTTCCGATGTTAACACATAAAGTATTAGAAGTTCGCATGTTTTACGGTTGCTGTTTTTGTTGTTGTTGTTTTTCTTTCAATTTTGCCAAAACCCCGAGATTCGACTTAGAAAGTAATCCGCGGTGGATCAGTTAGGGGATGAGCTGGGGGAAACGCCCCCCTCCCCCTCCTCACTTATCTTGTAAAAGAATAAGGCCTAACAGTCTCAAACATCCTCCCTCCCCCCTTTCCCACTTACGATGGAATCTGGATCCACCGCTGGTACAAGGTAATCGTATCCATATTCTCCACACCAAGGTAACCGGGGGGGGGGGGAGGATCACATACAAAAGTGACCGGGGTGGTCGTCACACCTTTTAGATGTTAAAATTCAATTCGTGGTCTGGTTTTTCTGATACCTTTTAGGTGACTAAGGCAAGTGGTCATTACAAATATACCCACCTTGTGTAGGGGTAGGGGGGTTATGCAAGATACCACCTATCTGATGAGTGTAATGGACACAATTTTTTTGGCCTAAAAATTGGAGATGAGACTTAAATATTCTGTGTGCATGAAGCTTGCATTGCTAGTAAATAGCACAGGAAGATTTGAATCTTTGTCTCAGATTCTACTCCTGATAGAATGGGAGCTATACCAACAAGACACCATCTTTTTAGGGGGTACATAAAGAGACCACCAGTCTTTTTGTAAAATGGTGGGTCCTGTCTGAGTACAATTGTTTTGACCATTTCCCTAAGCCAGAAAAAAATGCTGACAGGAACAGCTTTTCGGGGGGGGGGGGGGGGGGGGGGGGGGGGGGGGGGGGGCGGAGGTATACGATCCGATGGCATACATAGTCCCCAACATGGTATCGTGTGATCTAAGTTAATATTGTTGTATCAAGTTTTATTTTCTTAAAACTGAAGCCATGAAAAGATGACCATTAGAGGATTTTATACGGGTGATATTTCCCACGGCGTATCAATTCTCTCAGACTTCTTTAGCTGGAAAAATGAGCTGATAAATTGGGTTTTCGGATTAAATAAAGTTAAATCAACAAATCACGCCCTTGGGCGGCGAGAGACAACAGACTTTTTAGTCAATAATCCGCTATGCGGTGAAAAATCTGGAATAATAGACACAATTGTGAATTGTTTACCTTTTTACTCACAAGAGACGCCGAAATCAAAATTCGAGAACAAACACAAATTTCTGCAAGGGATCTTTGTCGGTTCGTCTGTCTTGTAAGCAGGAGACTGAGGTTCGATACCTCGCCGGTGAACTATATTTTCACATATGATGTAATATTATATCGTGTTTTTACACTTTATTTAAAAATCACATACCATCAGAAAGTACAACTCAACTCCCCCTTTCTCTTCTCTCCTCCCTATCAGTTGTTTTTTTAAGTTACTGCACTGGTGCTCTGAAAGTATTACAATCGTCCGGCTTTGGTTACGGATAAAAGAGATAAAAATGGATTGCAACTTAAAAACGTAGGTCTAACTTTCTTAATAATTCTGTCATTTGTGGTGCTGTTAACTGGGATCTTTCTCTGGATTTGTAACTCCAAAAGTGGGTTTCATTTTGTTATCAGAAGCGTAGTCAGAGGATTCTGCCCACCCTTTCGCTTCCAGAGTCAATATATGCAGACATGTAGTGCAGTGCTAACTTTTAAGTCTGTCGATGAAATTGAAACCTCTTCGGCACGGTACATACTTTTGCATGATAGCATTTGTTCTTCAATATTTTACAAAGTGAAATTCGGGATTTTTAGTGAATTTTGAAATTTGGCACTCTTGGGAGAATTGGGATGTTTAAGGGTTAACTCGAACCAAGTCTTTTTCGTCAGATTCAGGATTACATCGCATTCCCGAGTGTTCAACTTTTAGCCGAAATTCAGTGTACGTGCAAACCGGACTACGTTCCAACCTGATTCAGGAATAAGCGCTTCGTGGACGTTTCAGGTATTTTAAACACGAAATGTCTTTTCGCGAGGGCGCCCCATGCCGTCACGCGCTTCCCCGGTCGTGCTATCGGAAACGACTGCTACACAGGCTAAAAAATGTCTAAGGTTAAAATCTAACCCTCATGGCAAATAATATATTTGCAAATTTTGTAATCGAAAAAAGCTGTAAGTTTTTAAACTAAAGTGTAACTTGTTGAAATCTTTAATCAAGTTGCTTTTATCAAGCGTATTATGAGGAACAGTCAGTCTCCATTGCTTAGTCCTGAAGTGACCCAGCTTCATTTAATATTCTTTTTTACCTCTGATCTGAATGAGTGTCGGGTACAATCCAGGTGCAAATACAGTTTACCGCTTTTGAGGAGTACGTTCCATGTTTTTGGAAAATGATTTCCTCCTCGTTATTGGGAGTAACAGGGATAATTGCTGCCTCTGTCTCTTTGAACATGGACTCCAAATCCGGGCGTTGTTCCTTATTAAAACCAGCTGTACTGTACCCCCTAAAGTTCAGTGCCTTCGGCGCTCGCAAATGTCTATATTAGGCCCGGTTCAGACGCCGAACTTAATTAGCCGAACTTAATTCAGTTTGAAGAGAAACAAATCGAAAGGTCAGCGATTTTCAGGCAAAGATGTCAGAACACGCACCAGTCGTTATAATAATTTATGCATTAGGTTCGGCTCATGAAAAGTTCGGCGTCTGAATCAAAGCCGTTCCAAAGCCGAAATACCCGGCTGAGCCGTTCCAAATTCAAATAGCCGTTCTTAACTGATTCAGACGCCGAACTTTTCATGTACTTAATTCGGCTCATGAAAAGTTCGGCGTCTGAACCGGGCCTTAAACGGCTCGAAATCACATTGGACCTGCCTTAATACTAGTCACCACATGAATGTTTGAGATTGTGAGTCATGTTTTTTCAGTCCCTCATATTTTCGTTTCTGCAATCATTTGTATCCACTGGTGGGTGATTGACCCAGTCAGCTTCACCAACCTGGAGGAGATTAGAAGAAGAGGAGCTCAAAGAGGCCAACATCACCTGGAACACAGCCAAGAAAACAAATAGAGTCCGCCGGCGCAGCACTGTCGATGCCCTTTGTTTTAAGTAACTACTCTCTCCCCTGATCTCGCTGGCCATGTCACTCAGTGGTGACTCACAATCGAACTCCAGTGACGCCCCCCCCCCCCCCCCCCCCCCCCCCCTCCCCCACCCCTCCCCTCCCCCTTTTCTTGCCCAAAAATCAGAATCGAAGAGCCGAAAAAAAATTGATGTCTAAAGAACTGGTCACTGACCACATATAGAGTTCGTCCTGCTTGAGTACATCAGTCTATTAACTTTCCTCGGTGGTCAAACCACAGCCCTACCCCTCCCCTGTACCCATGCGAACAAATACTTTAATACTAATATACATGACTGCACTTATACAAAGCTGCTGTACTGCTCTCGATCTCACTGGCACCTTGAAACATTGTAAAGTTTAATTAAGATAAAATTGTTCACTTCCATGGCTAAAGCTGTTTATAATCGATTGAAGGTCAAAGTTTCCCTTCAAGTATAAATTAATTAGTTATACCGTATGACATGATGATGGAAAAGGCAAAATACTTTAGACATGTATGTCAAAACCAAAATGGATTAAACCTGTAAACCGGCCAGTTTGTTGAAAGACGGAAACCTTTTTGTTGTCATTTGTGGGTAATAGTAAAGTGGGGAAACTAAGCCTTCCACTTCACAATTCCTTCTGGATCGCCTGTTAGTGCTAGAGAGTTCAGTTAAATGAAACCGAACTTAATATTTCACTGCAGGTTTTTTTATGCAATTGTCATGTTGCAAGCAAAGAGCATAATTAATAACATCGCGATCTGCATTTTGATTGAAACGATTTTGTTTTTTGGGGCGTTTCGCCACGTTTGTTTTGGCGATTTTTTGTTAACAAGTTTGGTGTAATACGCGTTCTCTAAATCCCCGATCCCCATACTTGGCATTCTCAGGTGCGTCAAAGTATGTTTTGCAATTTGAGTTATGGGTGGCAAAGATTTGTGATCATTTGTAAAATGCCCAGCTGTAAAATGTGAATGGGAAATGTTGACCCATATTTCGCATTCTTATCGACCCACTAAAGTATGTTTTGCAACTTGAGTGCTGGCAAGGATTGGAACAACCGGCTGAATAACTATAACATTCCCTTTGGTAAAATGCGAATGAGTTAATGTTGCCTCATAAGGAGATTTTCAGGATTAGGTCAGCCGGACCCTCCATTATAAAAGAGAACGAGAGAACGTGACATGACACAAAGGCGGAAACACAGCCAGCTAATGTCACTGTAGACACCACTGCACTCTACAAATTTTATCTTGTGTTAAGATTTCTTATCCTTGCACACTATTTGACTCGCGTACCATGTAACCACTACTTAACCCAAATAAAACGATTGCGTAAAAGCATTGGACTTCAAACTATGACACTCTTCATGCATCGAATATTGTCGCAGAAAGCGTGCATCGATAGATAAAATTTATTTCCTTTATGGATTTCAAAGATAACTGGTCATGTTTTCCATGGTGGACGACAGAATTGCTAAACAAAAATGTTTGGGTTGTGGAATGAAACGACGCGTTCGTGAACTATCAATACATCAAATCTAAAACGCGCAAATTGATGGTAATGAATTTCCCCTGTCATGGCTAAATTGATGACTTGATGTCCTCGTGGGAACAAAATAAGAAAATACAAACTCCCGCTTCGTTGAAAACAACAATATGACAACGTTTGTAGAGCCCTGCTTTAAATTGTGGCACCAAATTCCTAATGAATTTATAAACATTGGCAACCAAGAATCAGCAATTGCACATATGTCAGTTTGAGCTTAGGTCTTGATGACCGATAAGAGAGCGGAAATTGAGCAGAGATACCCACAACCCACAGGCACGCACTTGAACGGAACATAACCGACAAGGAATTCTGGGATGTATTATTCCTCACCGACATGACAGATTATAGAGAAGTTTGAAAACAATAGCACCTACGCAGGGAAGCATTATATTAACTTCTGCAAAGTTGTACAGCAGCTGCTTGTGTCATAAAGCGTACAAATATCAAACTGACAGATTGGACTGTGTCTGCGCCAACATTTCTCGTTGTATCGGTGTTGGTTTGATGTTCAAAAGTTAGGGATATTCAAAACATGGAAGATCACAACGCTCAGAGGACAGATCTCGACGAAGTGGAAAGCAGTTCTCCTGCTAACAGGCCAGAAATTGGTGGCGGATGCCGGAGACGAAAAGCCAAACCTAAAACAGCAACCAGCAGGAAGGAACGAAGGCGAACGCAAAACATCAACGCTGCATTTGAAGATTTGAGGAAACATATTCCCAATGTCCCATCTGACACTAAATTATCTAAGATCAAGACACTGAAACTAGCCATGAGTTATATACATCATTTGGAAAATCAACTAGAAGACGAAACCCGCGACCAGGAAATTGCTACGCCTACGATAGAATCAAGTCGCGAAACAGATTCTAACAGTGATTCGACCGATAGTAACAACTGCAGGAGTAATGATCAAGTGGATTCACCAAAGGTAAATACAGTAGCAGTAAAACATATTAACATTTTAGGGTTTATTGAGATCTTTAAAATACTAAAATGAAATTCTCGAGTGGAGTTTCCTGCTAAGGCCATTATTTCTTAATTGCTTTCTTTTGAAATCAGCCCTATTAAGTGCTTTAACAAATGACTTCTGGCTCCAGAACTCCCGAACCAAATGAATGTCATGAGTTTTCATCGCTACCCATTCTACCAAACTTCATATTATGGGGTCCAATCTCATAAAATACAAAGAAATAACAATTTGGTGTTGCACCACAATACCTTGAAGGTTCGCGATGGGGTTCCACTTCCATTCTATGTAAATGTGAAGTTAATTTTGAACAGATTGTGTATGTAGTATTGGTTTGTTCACCATCGCGCGCTCCGTCCTGACCTCTTTGTGCGATGGAGTGCAATCCGTGCAATGCTTATGTTGCAACGCGTTCAATGATAATTATTCTGTTGTACTCAGTTCGGATTAACCTAAGTTTGTTAATTCAAGATTTCTCTTACACTTTTTCAAAATAGAGCGATGACGAAAAACAGAGCCGATTCGCTGCTCCGCCTCGCCGCAGCTCCAGAACAGGTTGGCCACAACATGTCTGGGCTTTGGAGCTGGTTGGGACGCTGAAACAGCAGTCGGTAGCGTAATACACTCATAGACTTCATATTGGACATTTGTCTAAACCAAACGGGCGCCAAGTTTATTCGACTTCAAAAATAGATGAAGTGTAGAGGCCATTTGGAGATTGATCCACAGGAGACCGGCTTCACTGAGAATTAGCAAGTTTGTCTTCGTTATTGTGCATGTGTTGGAGAAATTAACGCAGCAAGAGGCCCGGTGATGGGACAATAAGATCCCGATAAAGATATTTCTGCAGAAAGTCCTTTCAAATGATATATAAATTTTTATGTTAGCCCAAATTCAAGACCACAAAGAAGCGATTTTGCCATTAAGAGCTACATGAGTGTATTTTGGTCACAGGTGCAGGATAATGACTCCTTTACGATATCTGTGTAAGCAATTTGGCACAATTACTCTCATCATGGGGAATAGGTTGTGTAATAAAAGAATTTTTAACGTCTATTAAACCATTGTCTAGTCTTTGTACATATTTAAAACCCATCACTGGAATTCTTCATCGCAGGAGATTCTGAATGAGAAATTGTAAATGAGAGACAAATTATTCACCTTCCTTCCTGATTTAGTGTCGCGCAGAATTTTAAACTTGAATGAGCCTCCATCAAGCGTCCTAGTGATTTACATGGTAAATTGTAAACTTGAAATAAATATATAACATACATAGTGAAATAAACGTGTGCGCTTTTCACGACTGTCTGAACAATGTCTTGTCTGTTTCTAGTACACATATGACATAAAACAGGGAACATTTTAGTGGGTTAGATGTTCAGCTCTATTGACACAGCCCAGCAGATCAGAAGACCCAAAATGTCATCCTGTCTGCATACAAGTTAGGGCCTCTCTATACTCTATATATCTTACCCTGTTGATTTGACAAACACTGTTATATGGATGTTTAATTCGCTTCTAAATATTGATCTAAAGTGAAAGAGACGTCCCTAGCTTCGACTGTACTGGCAAGCAAGGTGAATCCAAGGGATTTTTGAGCCGGAGATTTAGCTGTTTATCCATCGTCAAAGAAGGCGTTTCATATGCAAAACGGGTACGCCAGTTACTGTAACATGTCTCTGTTTGTTTACCTTTCGTTTTATTTTCTAATATAATAAGCATCGTTCTTTATTAAGAACCAAGTTCCAGTCCTTGAAAGTCGGCGTAAGTTATCCAAGAATAGAAGATCATCGTAGAAAGTGCAGCTTCACTTTGAAGACGACAATCGTTCAAACGAAAACGAGATTATATCATTCCAAGTGAAATTCAAAGTATATGTATGACGAATCGAGAGACTATAATATATATCTAAGGGCGGCTCCAGCTTACGAGTACAAGAAAGCAGAAATTGGAGGTAAAGAAAAAAATGGGTGGATTAGTTAGATGTTTGAAACACTTCGGGAAACAAAAATTCACTCAGAAGTGGATCTCGGATGACCGAGACAATTGCTGCTTCTTTGGTGACACGAGATTACATTTTTCGTTCTAACAACACGTTATTTAAATTAAACCAAATTATTTTCATAACCGCTAACCATGGTGAAAACAAAAGTGAGATTCTTTATTTGATATTTCCGTATAAACTGTACAAACTTTCCGGAACATATTTCTTGTGTCAAACGCTTTATGAACTTCGCACATCTCTTTGACAAAGAGGACATTACACTGCCATTTCATTATAACAACTATGGATCCTACAATACAAGGGTACCCATCGGGAAAAGAGTTTTAACTAACCTTAGCGAGATTCACACGGAATATTTGCAAATGTTTGAAACGTTTGCCCCATAAATAAACAGATAACAATCACATCAGATACCACAACAATGACAAAAGCGTCTGTGTGCGGAAATATTGTTGGGACAGTGATGTCCAAGATGTCGAAAATTCCATCATAGAATCTCGGTATGACACTGCAAAAGTAGCCTCTATGAGTTTCAAATATTCTCAACTGAACTGGGTTGTCGTTAGTAACGTTAAAAATCCTCGTCAAGAGGGCGGAGTTGAACGATGATTCGTTTGAACTGGGGGTGGGACAATGTGGGTTTTAATAAAGAATTCTCTAATTAGTTTGATAAACAACTGTAAACAACGTTTTACGCAGGACAATTTTCTTCCATTATACATTGGTAAAAAAGCTTTAAATACGAAAGAAAACAGGTCTGTTAGTTCCGAATTGAAAGCAAACTCGCTAATGATGGTTTAATTTGAACCCCATAACCTTGCGTGCCAAATCTGCACAAAAAAGCTTATGTTTTGTCTGTGTATTATTTGTCGTAACTTTCCAAAACAGTACACTAATTAGTTCATAATGAACTACCCAAAACCTAAATTTATACCCTCAAAAACTAGTTATTTTTTCCCGACGTTTCCTTTTAGTAGCAATCTAAAGACTGGCCGTATCACTAATTTACAAAAACAGTGGAAAAGCTGGAGTGAAATTTTAATATTACAGTTACTAAATAAACACGTTGGACTTGACCTTGAAAACAAACTGTGGTGTAAATCAGCCAGAAAAGATAATAGGAATACAGTTTAACTTAAACAAACTATAGATTCTTTTAAAGAATTTTCCGTAGACGATGAAATTCTGATCGCTATTTTGTGTTTATTTATTAATTCAATCGAATCTCTGATGTCCATTAACTCCATTGAATCTCAAATTTTAGTTGTTCCTTGGCGGTCTCGTACTAATTATTATTTTTCAGCTCTTTTTTTATTATTGTTTCTGTGGGACTGCAGAAGCAACCAAATACACCCTAAAATTCAAAGGTTTTCTTTTTTCAGTTTTTGAAAAGCGCCTTCTGTAACGAAATGAATATGCGTGATGTTCTAACCACAACTTACTAGACATGAAATGTGCTAGACAACCACAGGAAGAGATAATGACCTCAAACACCCACAAACAAACAGGACAGTTTGTTACAGCATTCCTTCCAACAAGATGCAGAAAAGTACATTTGTAATTCGTCAAATGCTTTTAAGCACAAAACGAAATAGAGAATATTGCCTTATGATCTGAACTAAAAGAACGTTTCACTTAAAGACTGACATCCTACACCAAAAGTTTGGATGTCTCGGGAAAAATGTCCAGATTAAGGTGGAGGCTTATTTTTAGATCATTGCTTTGGACCAACTGTTGTAGAGCGTGATTCAAAATAATAGAACCGGGAACCTTTTGCATTTTCCTTGATCCCTCGCAGCTGTAAAATCTATCACAAGCGAACTTGTTTTTCAAAATGGAGCCGCAAATTTGGGACCGAGTAGTCCATTCATGAGGACCCATTGAGAGGGAGACTTTGTCAAAGGTGTACAATTTTCCCTGACTTAACGTTCCGGAGGGACCCGTTCTTAACATCGAATTTAAGTTCGAATAATTCTGAACTATTTGGTAAATAGAAGTACCCAAGGGTTCAGAAACGTTTGTCTTATTGATTGGCAAATATTCCGTTATTAATTCGCAGAGTGCACGAATGTACTAAATTAAACTGACCCATTCTGAATACATTTCAACAAAGAGAGGATAATCATTATCTCCAGCCACAAAAGCAAATTTGCTGAATATGCCTTCCTACCGAATTAGCCGGCCACAAAGTTGGCGAATATTAGCAAGTATTATGAAGGTTCATAACGTAGTGAGGCAATGCCTAGATACAACAAATCTGCCTATGCATAAACACAGGGTTAGCCCTGGATGCTTGATTGTGAACTTTAATTTTACCCTTTTGCAGTTTATTTGTTAGGATGTAACAATTATAAAAAAAATATTCAAAAGATTTTAATAATGTTGGCCGTCTTTGCAGAAATTATTTGCACTTAAAAGACCGCACATCATATATACTGTATATATTACATGTAGCACAACGTTTAGAATTAAAATTCCTTCTTGATTGTTTAATTCGAACTTTCTGGACCTCGCAACTAAATCCTGATATGATCTTATCAATGCACTTAGCATAAAAGCCACCAAAATCGAAACAATAAAATAAGATCCCGAGATACAGTAAATCTTGATTGCAGAATACACAGAGACAAAACACCAAATGCATGAGACTATAATGTTCCTTGCCTTGTCACGACTGCATAATAGACAACGCCACTCAAGAGCCAGTACTGTTCTGTAGCTTTTATTTGCGGATTATCACATTTCAGGATTTGTCCAAAGACACAAAAGTGGTTCAATTCTGGTATTAAAGGGTGAGGCCAACATTCAATGATGTTCTGTCCTGGTAAGAATCGTTAGTCGCCAAACATTAGTCGAGGCCGTATATGACAGAGTGAGCACTACGTACTGGTCAAACTGCATAAGATATTTTGAAACATGCCGGCTCACGAGCAGATGTAACAATACTTAAGAGCTAAAAAAATACAGTGATTTATGATTTGCATGTCCCGTACGCGCCAATATGACCCTCATTTCATAAAGTACAACAGTTATTTCATCTAAATGATGTATACTTGTTGTCTAGAGAATCAGGTCTGAAACAGAAATCGGACTTTGTTATTTTGAGTGATACTGTATCTGTTAATTCAAAGAAACGTAGTTGCCGTCATGATTTTAAAAGAGAAATTTCATATCAGTACCATACAATTTCATCAAACAGAAAGAGGGGCATTGAATGGTAATACGAGCAGATTTACAAACACTCGAGAACATAAAGAGTTTTTTTTTTCGAGCACGAGCGTACATGTAGATTAAGATTGCCTTGCGTTCAATGAGCCCTTTATAAAAACTTTGGTGAGCAGCGCGGAGTACCTTCTTAAAATTGCTGTTGTTTTTTAAAAGGAAAATTAGCAGACGTTCTCAAATGGGAAGCTCGTTGTAAATTTAAGCTAGATATATGTTCTTTATCTCTCAAAGGCATATTTACTTTGTAACAAAAACACGAAGTTTTCGAACATTCGAGCAATCTTTTACAACAAAATTCGAGCATGCGAGCATTTGTGAAAATTATGGGAGCCACATTTTGCGAGCACTTGAAAATTTCAAGGGACCATTTGACACCCTTAAAAAGATTGTTGACTTGGAATTGAGCGAAAACTAACAAGCAAAGCTTTGTCCAGGAGTCATGTATGGCTTCTCTGGCCCGAGCATGCAAAGCGTGTCATTTTACTCAGCATCAGTTTCATGACTTGGCCATTTATACAACGTCACTTCAGTATAAGCTTATGCAGCTATATATTGCAAACAACTTGAATATCGATATATTGTGAACGAAATCATTTTAATCCATTCTGTTCCGCACCTGTCTATAAATTTACCGCAACTTTGCTCAAAAGTCCGTGGCAGTCGACCATGCCGTCGACCGTTCTTCGTTCTCTCATGGCATGCTTTCTTGGTTCTTTTCATTCTCCGGTCTTCCGACCATCAGATCCTTTTGCTGGCTTTCTATTGCACGTATTTTAAAGTACCTGTGTTTCATGGATCTTTGAGTGTACAATTGCATACATGCTTCTAAAGCTGTTCTTTCGACGGGAACTACTTAGGATTTAAATCCTGAAATTGCTGACTGACTAAGACCATTCCTTTGATGAATTTCAACCCATTCTTAACCCTTTCACTCTCCAGAGTGCCAAAAATAAAACCTCAAGAAAAATCCCAAATTTTATTTTGTAGTAAAATATTGAAAAACAAATGGTACCATGCAAAAGTACTGCTGATGAGGTTTCATTTGAATGGTCACACCATAGGATTTCGTCCATAGACTCAAAAGTTAGAACTACACTACATGTCTCAATAATAATAATAATAATAATAATAATAATAATAATAATAATAATAATAATTGAGACTAATAATAATAATAATAAATAATAATAATAATAATAATAATAATAAACTTTATTAACGTGTCATTAATACCTAGTTTACATATATGGTAAACTAATTGGGGACACTTATCTAAACCCCTCTCCTATCTAACCCGTATAGGGATACTTCATAAATAATTGACTAAATATATAAAGTATATCATTTAATATGCTGCATCTGTAGATGTATAAAAGCAGTTTTGTGACTCTCGAGGCCCATTCTCTCCCAAAGCACACTATAAGAGTTGGATTCGTGATGAGACGGGACACCTGAACCCAAGTTATACCAAGTAGTCACTGGCATGTACAGTACATAACTGCTGAAGTAGGCCAGTACAACAGGTACAACCCATTATTTCAGCCATTCTACTTCGAAGCTCTTCCAAGGGAAAAAAACATTATTCAATTGAGAGAAAACTATCCAAATATTATAGTTTCAAAGGTAGAAATATCATCTCTGTACCTCCGAAACATTTGAAGTGAGTCGTGACGACATAAAGAAGCTTAAGCCTTTTAACTGCCAAGAGTACCAAATATCACAATTCAATAAAAACCACATACAAAAGTACTGCTGAAGAGGTTTTATTTGAATGATTACACTACAGGATTTTGTCGGCAGAGGCAAAAGTTAGAACTACACTACATGTCACCATAAATGACAAGGTATACTCTGAGTACCTCACACAAGAGACAGACAGAGTCGATTAGATGTTACGATTCATTGTGTATGAAATGGCTAAAATCTTCAGCTGGATTAGAAACATCTTACCGTAAACTACTACTTATAAGCCCCCCGCTTATCAGCCCCCTCTAGTTTTAAAAAAATACATCCGATTATAAGCCCCCCGGATATAAGCCCCATCACACAGATGAACTTCAAGGGAAAAGTCCGAGCTTCCGGTTCTGTTGCGTTCCAGTTACGTTCGTGTTGTTAGTTTTGATGAACAAAATTGAAATAAATTCGATTTATTATGACGTCTTAAAACTTAAAAGCAGTAAATGAAAAACGTATTTTGATCAATGCTGTAGCTCGTTTCGAAACGCTTTTTTTATTCCGGTTATAAGCCCCCTCGGATATATGCCCCCCCCCCTCCCCCCCGTTTATAAGCCCATCTAAAACCCCTAACGAAGTTGTATAAGCCCAGGGCTTAAAAGCAGTAGTTTATGGTATGCATTTAGGATGTCGTAAAATTGTCTTGGATCGTCAGTAACCGACTGCTGTTTTGACACTAAACTTACCATCAATTATCATGTTCTCTTGCATTTGGCAATGATCGATCGGCCTTCCAATGTTAAAAACACAGCGAAGTTCATGTCATGAATAAACAGTGACAGTGATAAAGTATAAGAATACTGATTCAATACTGATTCAATACTGATGCAATACTGATTCAATATGATCAATGCTGAGTCTGAATGGTTTTCGAAATAAAACGCCTCGTTTTTCGCACGATCTGTAAGAAGTAGTTTCTGAGGTGAGTAGGTACTTTCAGGGCGTTGAATAGACTCCAAATGCCATGGTGATTATCTGTTGTCTACAGTGTGTTCTGAGGGTTTGGTCAGATTAATCCCAGAAAAAAAAACTACAAGCCGATTAGCGAAAATAAGACGGAAGGCATAGCAAGCAACGTTTTGAGAAAAGTTATCTATATAAATAAATATTTTAAGTTTTGTTTTTCTTCATCTGGGTAGATACATTTGCAGGTGTTTTGGTGGCCTTTAAAAATCCATCTGTAATTTCCAGAGCGCAAAACAGAAAGGACATTTTTTTCAGCCTGTTGTATATTTTTTAAGATGAATTCATGACCCTTAGCTTAACAACCTATCAACGCGCCATTAAAAATCTATTATGACAAAACTACGGGAGTTTAAGAAATCATAAAAAAAATCGTGAATTTAATGCGAATTTGATATCTTTCATGAGACAAAAATTAAGATGATCAGCAAGTTAATTGTTCGATATTATTACGTAATTCCAACGGTCTTCACGTCAAAGTATCAGCGAATATGCTGACTGACAACTCAGACGGAAGACCTCAAAGGTCGCCCATTATCTCACAAAGAATCTTGATATCGAAAATTATTTCATGGCCAACACGAGAATCTCGCGATGCTGTGTTTAACAAATACCAAGTTAAAATTATTATATTGTTGTTGATAATTGGACTGCAAATGTTGTGCTGGAGATTTTTATCTGGTTAGCAGGGTTGTTCTCACTTTTCCAAGGAACATATTTGGCGAGGTTTTTGGAAGATACGTCGACATCTCATTGATATCTCAGTCTTCAACCTTGTGACACGAATAATGTTCGAGATATTTGTCAATCTGGCGGCTGTAGTGTTCACCCAAGAGTGACAAAGATAAAAATTTATATAAAATTCTATTTTTATTTTGTTAAATATTGAAAAACAAGTCGTATCATGTAAAAGTACTGACAAAGAGGTTTCATTTGAATGGTCACACTCTAGGGTTTTGTCAACAGAGTCAAAAGTTAAAACTACACTACATCTCTCCATAAATGACAAGTTCTACACTGGTACAGGACAAAATGTCTCAATAATTGACTCTGGAAGTGAAAATGTTAAAAGGTACAATAAATATTCTATTTGGAGATAAAACATCTTCGAATGGATTATCTTTATACGAAGATTACAGAGCCAAAATCTTTATCAAAATCAACTTTGCTGGCAAGGGCAGTGCCCCCAAGTTACCGTTACGTTAACCTCTTAAACTGAATACCACTTCCACATGCAAATTAAATAATTTTTTTATATTTTCTGGGAAACACGAATAGTAATGCTTGCTAGTTTAATCCCTGCCAAGTTCAATATTTTGAGTTCAGCGGGGTAATATCGATCCGCTAACTTTTGAGTCTGTGAGAGAAACTCCGGCTAAAGTATCTGACAGTGTGACCATTCAAATGAAACCTTACGCGTACTTTCCTGTGACGGGGGTTAGATTACAAAATAAATTTGGGATTGTTTTTTCATATTTTAAGCGTTAACCCTTTAACTCCCATTTTCCAAATTTTAAGAAAAAACCAAAATTTATTTTCGTAAAACAAATGGTACCATGCAAAAGTACTGCCACAGAGGTTTCATTTGAATGGTCACACCATAGGATTTTGTGAACAGGCTCAAAAGTTAGAACGACATGAACCAACTCTATAATTGACTCTTGCCGAATGAAAGGGGTTAATACACATAAAAGGATTTGAGCTCGGCTTTGCGTCCCTTGGTTCCACATAATTTATTTGTGCCATTTATTACTGATTTAACTCCATCGAATAAAAAAATTGACTCTAACATTCGGGAGTATTAGCCACCATTCAATTGAACGTTATTGAGCAGTACTTTCTTTTCATAGTTAAAATATGGTTTAGTTTTTATTGCTTTCGGACATCTGTTGCGAAAGATTACGAAACTTTATAACAAAGCACTTTGCGTGTTTCAGATATAAATTACTCCCGAAAATTAAAGATAAAAGATAAAGGGCTTCCACCCACCGCCCCCCGGGAGGGGGCCACCCGTACTCTGAAGTCAAACACTGTGAATTTCGGAGTCTTTGGTGGTCTTTATGACTCTTTTGTTTACAAATTTGTTTACGGAGTTATAAATTATGACTTCCGTCTTCAGCACGGCGACACAATTCATAGTTACAACACTAGCTGAAAAAAGCGAAAGAAGAGAGATAAACGAATACTACCCCTGGCGTACTTATTACATATTGGACCTCAGTTCCAGTGTTTTAATGACTGTAATTAATGAACTTGATCTAAACTGATCAGAGTACAATGCGAATCAATAGACCATATTCGTATTCTCGGTACTAAACTTGAAATAACTTGCAATTCCCGCGGACGGGAAAAAGAGATACCCTGGGGACGAGGTTGGGCATCTCCCGCATGCGCATGAGCCTCGTTCGTGTAGTTCCAGGTAACCATCTGAAAGCAATCCCGTCAGCTGATGTCATTGACTTTTAGTTTTTAGATTTTTATTTTACATTTTACTGCATTTTTAGGGTGAGTTTAGCATTTTATTGTACAGTACTAGCTATTATTTTGTATTTGTATTTTATCGTTTATTTTAAGGACTCTCCTGAAAATCATTCATCGATGAGTGTGATTTATAGTATTGGTCTATTAAGTTGGTACAATTGTTTTCTTTTTCCTGTTTCAGAGAATCGTTTATATGACCCCGTATGGGATAATATCTTCTTTCTTTATCTTATCTTCTCACGAGTTATGAAGGGGTATATTTTTCGATATATGTTGGTATGTGATAGGGAAAGCGATTGAACGTCCGGTGGAGCCTCCCTCACTCATGAAACTTTCTTGAGTATCCCCCCCCCCCCCCCCTCCCCCCAACCCCCGGGAGAATGTTCATAGGTTGGACGGCTCTTACTGGTCTTTTCAATGTATCCGAAGGTTAACAGTATCATTTCTCGGGACAAATGCTGGTAAGGTAGTAAATGCGCCATAAAATCTACCACTCAACAACTAAAACTTGTGAGTTTTATATGTAACGGTCCTTTTATATATGTCAGTATTCATTTTTGTCTTCTAGCCCCCGTAGAAGGTTTGTTTTGCAAACCGAAATATCGGGCAAATATATTCAACTGTTTGTTTTTTATTTCACTTCTGTCTCAATCTCTTCTTCTTGCCGTAAGGATCAGTTTGCTGTTTTTACAGTATACTATTTCAAGATTTTTACTGATCCAGGTCTACAAAAGATCCGGCATTCTTCATTGGTTTGTCGTTGTGGTTTTGCCGTCATTATAGTTTTTGACGTGACATCGGCCGTGTGGCCGTGGGAAGCGCACGAAAAACAAAGCCTCGTTTTGGTTTCAAAATTGCTAAGATCCCGGATGTTGCACGACTTCGTACGTATGGAGTTCCGCGAGCGAGCCTTCGGCTCGCGAGAGCTCCGCTATAATTGTTACTGGATAAAAATCATTTACTAGAGAAGAGAAATTAAATCATTATTACGGTTAACAAATTGTTTATTGCAAATCATGCGAAAGGAGCGACATAAAATGACATGACAAACCGAATCACGAGTTAAGCCGATTTGCTCTGATCTGTGACAAACAAACTGAACTAAGCGAATGTGCTCGGTTGCCAGTGTGTCAAACGACCCATTGTGGTCGCAGAAAAACAAACTGAGCGAATGCGCTCCGTGGCCAATGTGCCAAACGACCCATTGTGGTCGCAAACTTATACATTAAAAGACATTTATTCACGTTTAGCTTTGGTTTAATTGTTCTTCTTCTTGTACGCGTTAGTTTATTTGGCCTACATATTTCGACTCCTAATACCTAAATCAAAAGATACCGAAGACTTTATAATAGTGCATCTGCTAATAAACACTTTTTTTTTCTCTTTACTACAATCAACCGAATACTTCCCAATATGTTTTAGGACAATTAAGAAATATGATGCTTTATAACTAAACTATCTGCTCGCAGCACTTTACCTTCCATTAGGAACCACTAATAATAAAAAAGAACCTTTGTTAGGAAATTTTCTGCACATAACATAGATTTCTGGGAGTTTTGGGAAACACTCACCAGAATAATGTAACTTTCTGTTGTACATTTTGACTCTTCACAGCGAAGAATGATGTCTAACAGTGGCTCACAGTGATGACAGGGACAGAATCTATTTGTCAACTTAAAAATGAAACCAGGCATCATAAACTAAACAAATTGGGGATAAAACACTCTTCTCCTTTCCCGACGTCTGAGTGCTGTGGAGCTGATTATTCATTTCATGTAGTCCTGGGGGATGACTCCCATATTAAGGCGGGGTTTTACCTGAATTTTAACGAAATTTTAAGAGGTTTTAAGAAGGGATAGGAGAAAGAAAATGATTTTTGGAACACCAACAGACAGTTGATACCCACGTAAGAGCACCCCAGGTTGCTAGTGGACTATCTTGGTGTCCGTCTATTAAATAATAACTACAAATTCTAATTTTAAAACTTCACTAAATCTTCAATATTTCTTATTTCTCTAAATTTTACCAATCCTTTGAGAAAAACTATTCCCTCCCCCAAATACCCAAAAATCACCCAAAAATTTACAAAACATCCCACAACATAGATTCATGTGATGAGCGAAGGATTTTTGGATTGCTTGAAACGTGAACGAGATATTTCCATTAAAGCCATGTTAAGCGGCGGAAACATGGCATTCAGGTAGACCCCCGCCTTAACGGTACGGGGACCTGGGCGTGACTCAAGCTTCATTTGACTCCTTAAAGATACCATTATAAAAAATACAGACAAACAAGAGTTACATAGTAACTTAAATCGAAAGTTTTCATCCATCAACAGATTCTAAAAGAATTGTCGTAACTGTTTAGTTATTCTTTGTGTGCCACCTTAACTATTACCTGACTATTTTACAACTACCCTGACTATTTTATTTTAGTTCTAGTTATTTATTTTAATGAATTATGTAATTGTAAAGCGCCATTGGGCTACAAGGAAATGGCGCTATATAAATTATACATTAGAGCAGTTTTCAATTGAGTATCGTAAAACCAAAACCAAAGTAATTACTCTGACCAATCACAGCAGTCGTAAACAATCCAATGAACCAATCAGAGCTCGAAGCAAGTACATGTCGGCGGCGCCAAGCGCGGGAAAACGCGTGCGAGCAAGTCACGATTGGTTTTGGTTTACTTCTGATTGGTTGAGAAAGTGACGCGAGATTTTTTAGCCAATCACAAAGCGTAGCAATGCAAAACCAAAGCAATTGTGTAATTACTTTCGACACTCAATTGAAAATTGCTCTATTATTATTATTATTATTGTTATTATTATTAACGATACCTTGACTGCTAAAAATATTGGCGTTCCTTCCTGAACACCCTAAGTGATACCAGAATCCATAATTTCCACCTCTAAATCAACCCTGTATCTTACATATGGAGGTTCCCCCCCGGTGCGGGCGAATAGTTCTAACCCCCCACTCCTTAGTCCAGCTGTCTGTCATGTAGATCTACGAGTTTGTAGAAAAGTGTCACCATTCACACGAAAGATCGTTAACATTTCTTAACGATGGCGTTGTTTGTTTCTTGATTTTGTTCAATAATCCACAAAAACTAGAATGGCGTACGACCGTGCGTATTTGTTGATGTTGAGTAAAACAGCTTTACTTATCCCACGATGTGGCGAAAACTTCCAAAGATTATCCAAAGCCAAAAAAGGTAAAATATTTTGCAATATATCGAGAAACAAGAAACAAGCAATACATGATTACTGCTCAATAGCTTTCATTTTAATGGTCACACTTTAGGATTTTATCAGTCCACAGACGCAAAAGTTAGAACCACCTTGTACAGCATAATAAACAGTACCACAGGAAAGTACTGCTCAGTAGCTTTCATTTGAATGGTCACACTTTAGGATTTTATCAGTCCACAGACGCAAAAGTTAGAACCACCTTGTACAGCATAATAAACAGTACCACAGGAAAGTACTGCTCAATAGCTTTCATTTTAATGGTCACACTTTAGGATTTTATCAGTCCACAGACGCAAAAGTTAGAACCACCTTGTACAGCATAATAAACAGTACCACAGGAAAGTACTGCTCAATAGCTTTCATTTAAATGGTCACACCTCGGGGTTTCATCAACAGACATGAAAGTAATAGCCAGAAAATATCAGCGAGATTCAATTGTCCAAGCGAAAAGGTTGATAAAACTTTGATAGGATTTTACCCAGCCGGGGACTTAAAAGATAGAACCATTTTGAACAAGCAGCAGCAGCACAGGGTACAGGACAGTACTGCTCAATAATTTTCTTTTGGATGGTCACACTGTAGGATTTTATCCATAGACTCAAAAGTTATAACCACCTTGTACAGCATAATAAACCGCACTACGGGAAAGTCACTACTCGACCTACTCAATAGCTTTCATTTGAATGGTCACACTTTAGGATTTCATCCACAGACTCAAAAGTTAGAACCACCTTGTACAGCATAATAAACAGTACCACAGGAAAGTACTGCTCAGTAGCTTTCATTTGAATGGTCACACTTTAGGATTTCATCCACAGACTCAAAAGTTAGTACCACCTTGTACAGCATAATAAACAGTACCACAGGAAAGTACTGCTCAATAGCTTTCATTTGAATGGTCACACTTTAGGATTTCATCCACAGACTCAAAAGTTAGAACCACCTTGTACAGCATAATAAACAGTACCACAGGAAAGTACTGCTCAGTAGCTTTCATTTGAATGGTCACACTTTAGGATTTCATCCACAGACTCAAAAGTTAGTACCACCTTGTACAGCATAATAAACACTCCACAGGGCCAGACCCCCTCTGGTCTGTACTTAGTTTTGATTTGGGGCAGTTTTGACCCTAAAACGGCAAAATCCCCGTGACATAGCGAACATCACATCCGGGGGGGGGGGGGGATACTCCCTTATACGCTATATAGGTATGTGCCGCCCGGTAGGGTAGGGTTTTTGAAGTGCTCAGTCCTTAAATAGGGTATCCTTTTTGAAACAAAAGAAACGGCAAACTGATCCTTACGGCAGAAAAACAGAAGCAGAAGCAAATAAAAATAAAAGTGGAATATAATAGTACCCAATATTTCGCTTTGCAAAACAAATTAAGCTTCTTCAGGGGCTAGCACTATAAATGATTACAACCGTAAAAGTGGTTTTGAAAAAACTAAAGAATAACAAAAACAATGAATATTATTGGTGAAGGGTTTGACGGGTGATAAACTAAATTGACTAGTGATGAGAAAGTTAATGAAGTTCGTCGCGTCTGTTGATTCCAAGTGGTTCTAACGTCTTTGCTTTGTCTATGAGAAATGCTTCACGCGCTTTTCGTACAATGCAGAACATATTCCAAGGAACACAGTAGAATGAACCCACCACTTGAAAATACCGTTATAAATCTATCTAATGTTATTCTTTCTGAAGCCGAAATAAAACTGCTCTCCCGTGGTCTAACTTTTGTCCCAACACCCCGTCGTATTCAATGGTCAGAGGTACAAGCAGACATCAACGAATTCTCAAGACGTCTTCGACTTAAAGACTTTTTCTACAATTCCGACGAACCTGACGAGAAAACCTCCACTATGCATCCATTTAGGTGTAAAGGTTCTTGGACCCCTCCCAGTGGTAAAGAAGCGGCGCTTGATGCTTTTATTAATGCCGTACAACAAGATGTTCTGTCAGCAAAACCTTCCCGCATTAATGATAATTTAACGAAGCGAGAACGTAAAGCCCTAAAAAAAACTCCAGAAACGACATGATATTGTCATCAAGCCGGCTGACAAGGGTTCTGGAACGGTCGTCATGGACTACACTTCTTATGTTGAATGTCTAAGACAACTCAATGACAACAAATGTTACAAAAACCAATCCGGTGACCTAACGAACAAGATACAGGAGCGTATTAAGCTCGTTTACATAATGAAAAGATAATAGACAATGTAACCCACAAATACTTCACCTCTAATCCAAACCCACAACCTGGCCGATTCTACATACTCCCTAAAATCCACAAAAAAGGAAATCCTGGTCGTCCCATCATATCCAGTAATGGTCAACGTACCGAACGCATATCTCAATTCGTTGATTATCATCTAAAACGTCTGGTACAGTTACTTCCTTCATACATCAAAGATACCACCCTTAAACTTCAACAACTTGGAAAACTCCCAGATAACGCTATCCTCGTAACCCTCGATGTTTCTTCGCTGTACACTAATATACCTCACAAAGACGGAATCGATGCTTGCCGCCATTTTCTCAACACCAGCCTACATAAACAAGTTCCTACAGAAAGACTTTGTGACCTCATCCAAATGATTCTTGGCATGAACAATTTCACTTTCAATGATGATCACTACTAATTACACGAATGGCACCCTCCTACGCGAATCTTTTCATCGCTAAATTTGAGCAACACGCTTTGGAAAACACTGCTTTCAGACCCTACATTTGGTGGCGATACATTGATGACATTTTCATGGTATGGACTAAAGGAGAAGAAAACCTAAAAACGTTTCTAAATTACCTAAACTCTCTCCACCCTACCATCAAGTTCACTCCGGCACGAATATTCCAATTCGCTTATACAGTTCCTTCCGTTCCTTGACGTTCAAGTTCAGCTTAAAGACAACCAAATCCAAACGGACCTTTACACCAAGCCTACAGACAAACATCGATATCTTTTAAAATCGGCATGTCATCCAAGTCACACCAAACGCTCGATTCCTTTCAGCCTTGCCCTAAGATTAAGACGTATATGTTCTACTGATTTTCTTTCCGAAAAACGCTCTGCGGAACTAATCAATTACTTAGTGAAACGAGGATACAGCCGCTCTTTCCTAAAAAGTGAAATTCGACGCGTCCATTCCATCCCTCGCTGTGATCTTCTTACTGAGCCAGAACAACAAAAGAAAGCCTCCGACCGAACACCTTTTGTAATCACCTTCAATCCAGCTCTTTGTAATCCTTCCTCTGTTGTACAAAAACACCTTAACATTCTTCAATCCTCCTACCGCTGCAAACAAATTTTTTTTACTACTAAAGAGGAACGTTGTATTTATAATCACATAACATGTAATTCTAAAAACCTGATCTATATGATCCAATGTAAAAATTGTTTTAAACGTAATATACCGTGTCAATACATCGAAGAAACAAAACGCAATCTAAATGAACGCTTTGGTGAACATCGCCGCTCTGTAGAGAATCCAAATCACCTCAGCTGCCCTACTTTTATATCAGAACACTTTAATCTACCGGGACACTCTACTAAAGATATGCAACTTATACCACTGGAATTAATACGTAATAACAGAGACTCTCAGGTACGAAAAGCGCGTGAAGCATTTCAGCAAAGACGTTAGAACCACTTGGAATCAAGACAGACTCGACGAACTTCATTAACTTTCTCATCACTAGTCAACTTAGTTTATCACCCGTCAAACCCTTCACCAATCATATTCATTGTTTTTGTTATTCTTTAGTTTTTTTTAAAACCACTTGTATAACGGTTTTACAGTTGTAATCATCTTTATAGTGCTAGCCCCTGAAGAAGCTTTGTTTTGCAAAGCGAAATATTGGGCACTATTATATTCCACTTTTATTTTATTTGCTTCTGCTTCTGCTTCTGTTTTTCTGCCGTAAGGATAAGTTTGCCGTTTCTTTTGTTTCACTTCAAGTATTAATACTGATCTAGGTCTGGAAACCCAGATCCTGCCATTCTCAACGGTTTGTTGCAGTGACCGTACATTCTATGTTTCTTTGTATCCCTTTTGGTATTTTTGGTGTTGTGATCCTTAGATATTCCTTAGATAGGGTCACTAAATTGCAGTATCCACCCCAACGCGCAAAACGAAAAAGATATAGTCTGTTAAAACTGTACTACACGCCTTGGTTTTGGGCCTTGAAAAGATTATCAAATCTCGATTTTCTTCCCTTAAATAGCAGGGGCGTAGCTACCTGTACGCACGTACGCACGTGCGTACCTGAAAAAGTCGAAAAAATAAGTAAAAATTAAAAAAATATATACGACCTAGTTGAAAATTTATGTGAAGATTTGGTGATTGTGCGTACCTCTGAAAAAGTCCTGGCTACGCCCATGAATAGGGTTTGAGAACCTTGGAGGCACACACCTATCCTTAATTGTCGGGAGAACCCGGCGCCCCCCCCCCCCCCCCCCCCCCCCCGGACATGTTATAGTGCGTGGGAGGTGTGTTTTACACGGTAACACGTATATACGGACACCTTCATAATACGGACACCTCTCTATTACGGACCAGACAGTTCTTGGTCCCTAAGATACAAAAATTCATACAATCCCTACCTCTATAACACGGACAGCTCTATAATACGGACACTTTGATCTGTTCCTTTGGCATGTTATTTTCTATTACGTGATTTTAAAATTTAGAATATTTCATAAATGACTGCTTTTAACACTTTGTGTTTCATTTGTAAACATGATTTTGTAATGGCTGTAATTAACCGTGGGAATTAATAAGACAGCTGTTATTGCGGACAGTCAAACGATTGTTTTCTTTTCTTTTCCATAACAAATTCTCGATGACTGTTAATCGTTGCATAACCTGTTGGGTGGGAGGCCAGACCCGGGGGTATGGAGGGAGACGAATATCAGTAAATGTCGGTAAATTTGAGTTCCGCATTTGAAAGAGTTATAACATCGCGTGATAAACTTGTAGATTCAGAAAAACAAAGTGCCTTAATAATAATAATAGAATTATCTTTAACCAGGTTCTGGCATCAATGAGTGCCCTGGTGGAAGGTTTGATTCAGTTTTAGTTGTTTCTATTTTAAAATAAAAAGTTCAGGCAATCTTGATTCTCAGGGCTCCTTAGGCACTTTATGACACTTTCCTAGCCTTGATAGTAAAATGCGGAAACGTCGAAGTTGACAGATATAAACATTGCACACTATTTATACATTGCAGAAAGGTAACACATTATATATATATATTGTCGAGAAGTAAAGAAATTTGTTTCCGTGCGTTCTTCACTAACTATTGATCGTCGATGATTGATTTTAACGACGAGCATAATAATTGTGCAAATAATTTCTTAGTATTTGTAAGAAATAATTTAATTTTCCAGATAATTTCTCAGCATTTGTAAGAAATAAAACTAAATAATTAATCAATTTAGACAAATGATTTCAAAGACACGACATGCAGTTACGGAATGAGCAATCATTTTTTTAGGATCAAGTTTTACAAAGCAACCCTGCAGAAATGGATTAAAATGTAAAGTAACTGAAATGAAATAAATGAGCATGCAGTGAAACATCAGCAGTTTTATTATCCCTTGTCTGGTACCCAGCTTCCCGCCGCTCAGTCGCGGACCTATGAAAATAACAAAATTCTTTTACCAAGAGTTGGTAAACATCAAAAAAAGATTATCATTCCTTCATTCCTGTTTTGTTTTCTTTCGGGCGTGGGAAAAAGGATGTGAGTGTACGTGATCGAAGGCTTGTTGGCGATAATGCATCATCATTAACTGGCAAATCATCTTTAACCCTTTCACGCTCCAGAGTGCCAAACATCAAAATTCAAGAAAAATCCCAAATTTCATTTTGTAAAATATTGAAAAACAAATGGTACCATGCAAAAGTACCGCTGGAGATGTTTCATTTGAATGGTCACACCATAAGATTTCGTCAACCGACTCAAAAGTTAGAACTGCACTACATGTCTAATAATTGAGTCTAGGAGCAAAAAGAGTTGAAGAATGCTGTCATCGGTACTAGAACAACTAGTCAAAATAACAGGAAATGAATCTTGTGGCGCTAAATCCTTCAAATGTTTTCACAGGAATAAATGCGAAAGAGGAAACGTGCAAGTTGAAGCCGAGAAATTGTGCAAGGATCAGTGAAGGACGAAATGAATGAATGAATGAATTTTGTAAACGATAAACCGGCGCTAAAAACCGTAGTAAGTCAGAAAGCTGAACTGAGAAGAGAGTTGTGGTAACAGTGGTTGTAATCCTTTCGAAAGGGAGTGCCGGGTTCTGATGGTGTTATAGATAAAGTGGCTTTTATTATCAAACACGAATTAATTAATCTAAATTCCTGTGTTCATTCTTCTTTTGAAGAATTAGCTGAAAGATGAGTAATCAAAGCTTTCGGTACAGATTCAAAAGATCGCAAATGTTGACAATCCTACACTTAAAAATAAGAATGTTTATTTTTCTACTTTGCAGTATAGAGTTTCTGTGCTTCTTGTATCTTTTCTTTTTTCTCCGGCTCATATGGTTTATTTCGCTGCAGTGAAATGGTGCCCTGAAAATGGATCATTCTATCGCTGGTTTATCACCACCCCGAAATGGTTTATCGGTTAGCGTTCAACGCTGAACTGGAATTGTTTGTCGCTGCATTTAATGGTTTTTATTTTGATGGTCTGAAACCATCACGATTATCCACACCAATATTAATTTATTTCCTTTCTCTTGGTAACCTCGTATTTGAATTATATTTCGTTTTATTTCTGGGGTCATTCGTAACCGCCGGACTATTTTCCCATCTTCAGACCGCCCAGTGAGCTAAAAAACGTCTCATTTTATCGCCTCAATCACTTTATCAACAGCAGTGTTAATGATCCCAAGCGGGGAGATGACTGAAGAAGAACCGAGCTTCTGGCGCCGTCGATCTGCGAAAAAGCAACTTCTAGGCTTCACAAAATATTTGCTTATTTACTGATAAATACGATTAAGAATAACACACAAACGGAATTTGAACGCGTTCGAACCCCGGTTAGAACAATAATTTCTGATAAAAACTTATTGTGGTCTTGTTTGAGTTCGTTTATACATATACTTGCTAAACATTTTCAGCGATATACAACGTCAATTGCGTTATCGATAACTTGAAAAAAGAGTTTTCTTATACGGTATTTTACGAAGGAGGTTGCTAGTTTTTTTTCCTATTTTTTCTTTGAAAAGAATATTCACATTCATTTGAAAGTGTGATGATATGCCAAGATACCGTGCCAAGTTTTACAATTCTGCCTTCAATTTACCTTAATGGTCTCTTTACGCCCAGAATGATTTTGTAAAATTAAATAGACCAAAATTTTTACTGTGCAAATCTGCCACCAGGGAAGTTCGGTGGCGTCAAAGCAGAGAAAGTGTCTAACACGTACACGTATACAAGCACAGGGACATTTATTGGTTTGGATATTTATGACTGTTAATTGATCGCTAAACGGGAAAACTGTAAGCTGAGCGTGTGAACACGATGATGTTGAGTATATTTATAGGAATTCACACCAAGAATTCAGGTGTTAAAAGATTTTGGGAAACAAAACAAGCATGGTGTTTGTTGAATCTTTTTTTAAATAAAACTATCCATCTCACAGTTCTTGAACGATTCGAGGTCTTGACGCATAGACTATGAAGCGCGCTGCAAATTTACGGAACCCATCCCAATGCTGTGTTATGATGGGCACCTGACAATATTTGTTCTGTGTCAGGGTCACGTGAAACCAATCGGGACAGTTTGCTGCTCAGCGGCGACGACATGGCGCGGTGTTAAAAGGTTTTAATTGATTGTTTGCTGAAGGTAAAATTCATTTATTGCCTCAACGTTCAGTCTTAATAAGTTGATGCGTGGTTTAAACTATACACTCAACTGCGCGTCTCTCGAGAGGAGGTTAACACGAAATGTCCCATAAACACCACAACAACCGAAAAACGGCACATTTATCGAACAGAGCTAAAGCATTTTCTATTGCATCCCTGGTTCACAATGGTAGGTATTTCTAACGAGGGTAAGCATGGGATATTTTCATATGGAATAGCTAATATTTCTGCTCTCCACTTGTCCACAGAGGATCTCACCGCGCTAGCTGAGTCAGCTGAGGGTGATGACAATGCGTCAACTGAAAATGCGGCCATGGAAAGAGCAAAGCGCGACTCCCCTGTGCCGCGAAAAAAGCCAAGAACAGCAAAACCAGAGGTTTTCCTTGAAGGCAAAGAGCTGTGGAACTGCTTCTACCGTCTGGGTACAGAAATGATAATCACTAAGACAGGAAGGTCAGTCAGTTCAACTTTACTTATTGCACGTTCGTGCGATAAGAAAGTTATTTACCTCAGATGATGGAATTACGGTGAATTATCCGGTGTTTATCCCTCGTGGTTTCCTTCCATAAACCCAGCTATAAATGGTGTCTGACTTCACCTTGTTTCGGCTTCTTTAAATTTGTGTTATGACTACATGTCACCGGGGCTTTTTTCCCCTTTAGACTTCCTTAGAGTGCAATCGATACCCGCTGATAACACAAAGTGCGAACTATCTGACAGCGAAATGGCCTCAAATGCGGTTTGCCGTTAAAACTTTTTAACAGCATGTTTTCAAACAACGACAAGTTACTGTGGTTATTTTTTATTCTTTAGTGGTGTGCCGCTCCGCTCGAGAAACACACGGGTGTTTTATCATTCCCCTAAAATGCTGTTTTTTGGCGCTATCAGCAATTAATCAGCAACGGCGAGGGCTCGTTTTCGAAACAAAAACATCCGAATAAGCTTTTGTGAGAATAATTATAAGAAAATTGTTAATGCGACCGAGATAATCTGACGATTGTTATGAAAAACAAGCTAAGGGTGCGAAAACTTTTGAAATGTAAGCTTTTTGAAACTGAGTGCATGGCTTTTAGTACTCAACACAATGAAAACAAATTCGGACATTTTCCAAAAAATTATCACCCTGCCATTACATGATACTCGATATAAAAAGCATAATATATCTTTGGCGAAAGCCCGGCAAAAATTGTCTGTTGACTAACTTTTTAACGCCACAGAGTGACAAGAATTTACGGGATGCTGAGAGCAAATCATTATTAGCAAACAGTTGTGAAGACAAGTGTTAAAACGCGTAGAGAAACAAAAAAAAAAACACAATAGTAAAAGTTTTGTCAAAATACTTTTTTCTTCTCATTCAGTATACTTTTCTGCCCGGCATCTTTTAAACTGTTTTTTTTTTGTTCTAAAAAATGTCTACTTTTTCTGCTCTCATCTCGCGATGTTAATTTGGTAGTCGTTATGTATTTTTAGAAATTCCTTGCTTTTACTACAAAATACTTTCTTTTTAAATAGCGCTCTATACTTTAATTACAAAAATAACACATACAAAAAACATACATTAAACTAGCTGTATATGTATAAATTCACTGTGCTTTGTCCCAGACTCTCTGATCGAAGAAACCGCGCGCCGAAAAGATAAACTGCTAGAATCCAGACGACAAAGCAGAAGGGACTCAAACTCCCGCGCGCACTTTCTTAATAATCCACCTGTACCGCCACAATGTTAAACCTAAACTCAGGCTGAGCGGTGTATTAAAATTCGCGAAAACCTTAAAACGTGCCTCTCATTGTTTCTGTTTTCAAGCCATTAAGTTTCATCAATTTGTCAGTGTTTAAAATCCAAATTAAGAAGCATTCATTCATAAACAACTTTTGTTTCTAAAAAACATACATTTAGGCCTACTGATTTATATCAATCGATTTCGATCTGATAATTAAGCCGCGTGTACCGTCGATCCAGAAATCGAGAACACGAATGTTGTTCCTTGTACGAAGAAACCCGTCAACGCCGTCCATTGGTAAGAAGATTGGACTACAGAAATTTGAGGTAGAGATTGTCAAACTTTTAGAGAAATTCAATACAAATGCAAATAGGACAACTTGTCGTAGACTGTCTTTGCCTTTGAACACGGTTTCAAAGTCGCGTGTTTTTAACCAAAATTCATTCGTTTTCCTGCTTTCTTCACTTCCATTACCCTGGATACCAGAGTGGGTGTTTGTTGCGTGCTTTTGAGGAACCGCCGCTTAAGGTCTAATTGATAAACCGGCCACACTAACTGCATGCATTTTACACCTTCTAACTGAACCAAGATAATTTCCACCATTAATGGCCAAGTTGCAAACTCAGCTTGCATGTGTCGGGCACGAAGACATAACAAAATGGAACCGAAAGCGTTGATATCATATGTGAGAAAGTCTTTTAAGTCTATAAAACTCTCAAAGCTTTTAACACCCAAGACTCCAACAGAGTAAAAATTCGCCCTTTATAGGACTCATACTCGTTTATTTATGAATAAATCTAACCGAGATTCTTTTACTGAAGGTGTATGGAAGGTTCTCTAACTTCCCGACAAATGTTTGACAGCGAAAGACAGACAACATACAAATAAGCAAGTTATGACTCCAACTTTTGCGAAGGTTTACAAAAAGGACCATAAAAATGCGTAAAGTCTGTTGGTTAAACCATCCCGGGGGGGATTTTTTCTGTAGCTTTTCAGTGTGGCGAGAAAACACGAAATAAAATTATTGTTTTTTTTTGCTTGCGTGCATCTTTATCCCGAGCCAATTCAGCTACCGTCCACTAAGCGTCTATTTTTTGTTTGCTATTTGACCATGCACCTGCTAATTCTTGCGTGTATAACTGTATTTATAACTTTTCTCTAAAAATTTATTCGGCCTCTAGTTTCAGTTGATCGGCTTTGCCGCGCGAATTACCTATTTTTTTTCTTTTATTCCACTATGACTTCTTTTCTCTATAGTAAAGCGTTCAGTTATTTTACGTATGTGATGCTAGAGACAATTATAAATATAATCGACGTTTTGGAGCACTCGACATTTCGCTGCACTCAGCGCGAATGTAGGAAACACGCATGCAATGGTCACGTGATTTGTATGAGGGGCCATCAATTGAGAGACGCAAAGGCTGGCTTATGACAAGTGTAATGATCTTCTCTTTCCTTTTTCTGATAAACACAATGATCAGTTATCTCGCGCTTTTACCGCTTTAGAGATCAAGGACTGATGAGAGACTTCATTTATCTCCAAACGTGCTAAATTACAAATTTCATAAATTTCAAAACGATTCTCACTTTGAAATGATCAAGGACTGGATACAGTAATGTGCACAGGAAAGAACTGCTCAATAGCTTTTATTTGCATGACCACACTTAGGATTTAATCCACTATCTCAAAAGTTAGAACTACCTTGTACAGCTCTGTAACTTTCATTTGAATAGGCACACTTAAGTGAAATGTGAAATGCTTATGTACACTGTAGATAACGATATCCAAAAGTAGTAACAGCTCCCTCCATACCGTGACTCCAGCGTGGTTTAATTATACAGAGAAAGAGTTAAAGACACAAAAAAAAAACACTCGACAAAACCCGTCTTAAAGCAATTTTGACGAGAAGGCAGTCCCCTACATTAAAAGGCATTATGTTAAGTAATTGAATAAAGGCATTAAAGGAATATTTAATTTTTTTTTAAATTTTAAAAAGCTAAATGCACCTTTTTTATATTTACAGACGTATGTTCCCGACTCTGCGCGTATCGTTTGCAGATGTGGACCCTGAGGCCACTTATGCCGTCATGTTAGACATCATCCCGCTTGACACAAAGCGACATCGGTATTCTTACTCAGATTCAGCTTGGTTTGTGGCGGGAGAAGGTGACGTCGCTCCTCCGAGGGTCACGTGCGTTCATCCCGACTCCCCTTTCACAGGGGCGCAGCTGCAGCGACAAGTGCTCTCGTTCGAGAAGGTTAAATTAACGAACAACCGGGATGACAAGCGAGGAAATGTAAGTGCGCGACAACAGTGAATATTTACTGACCGCCAAGTCCATAATAACCCGTGTATGACTTCCTTATTTCCTAGGTCAGTCGTTTATCTGATCAAGAAATGCCCCTGTCCAATTTTAATATTTTCCGGTCGACTTTTTTAAGCCGCGCAGTTTTATCGTGCTAAGAAAATTTAAAAGCGCGTTTACATTAGTGCTAATTATTTTTCAATTAACAGAACAAGCTTCGCTATTAGCGCTGTAAGATCTCTTTTAGCAAAAACCGATAATTTAGTGCTCAGAAAAGCATTTCTTAAATTGCACTTAAAATTGGTCACCTTATTTCCGTTATTATTAATATTTAAAGCGTGCGGCCAAATTTAGCATTTGACAATACAGGTGCCGAGTCGCCCCACGCCAAACACTTGCATTTGTTTGACAAACTAATTTTCAGTATACTGCCGGGCTCTTCTAAATTTCAAGTCTCGAACATGCAATGTGAAAGCCCGCTTTAATTTGCAAAGAGCGGCGATGAACAAACTGTCTTCATCTGTGTTTTTTAAATGTTTCCATCTTTTACTTGTTATCCTTAATATTTCACTAATCGATCACAAGTTGTTTTGGGTTTTCGTGTTTGTAGCGTGTGTGGCCTGTCAACTCATTTTGACAGTAAACTGATCCGATGTTTAGAACTTACCTGATAAGCCATTAGCAGTGATACGCTTTTGTTCTTTATCCCGCTAGAAACGAAGCCGGACAAAGCCAATTGCACCTGTTAAATATTCGATGCCTAGGAGCGCGTCTCTGAGAAATAAAATCCAAAATCATTTAAAAGAACGCAAATGTAAAAATGGTAATTCTTTAGGTGGAGTTTCGACCAAAAGTTCATACAAACCACATTGCTACAATTTTATCCACAAACCCGAAAAATAGAACCACCTTTTACTTGTGAGTAGCTTTCATTGAAAAGTTCACACTTTAGGATTTAATCCACGGACTCAAAAGTTACAACCACCCTGACGGAACAGCATTATAAACTGCAACACGGGAAAGTACTGCTCAACAGCTTTCATTTGAATGGTCACACTTTAGAATTTCATCCACGTACTCAAAACTTTGAACCACCTTGTACAGCATTATAAACAGCAACAAAGGAAACAGCTCAACTGCCTACATTTGAATGGTGACATTTGAGAATTTCATCCACGGACTCAAAATAAATAGCACCACAGGAAAGCAATGCTCCGGAGTTTCCATTGAATGGCCATAATCACACATAACTCGTTCATTTTTCTCTGGAAATAACAAGAAGAAGAAGGGAGAAGAAAAGAGACACGAAAGTGAACGCAATTAATCCCCTCTGCCCCAACTGAAGAACTCAGGCCCAGCATTTTTACGCCCAAACAATTCTTTTTTTTACTCTGAAGCAATATCTTGATCATGCGCCTGACTGAAATTAATTCGCGTATTTTCAATCTGAATGGAAAAGTTTTGGAGGGGCTTTAAACCTTTACTCCCAAGATTGACAAAAATCAAAATTTTGTAAAATATTGAAAAGAACTGCTGGAGAGGTTTCATTTGTATGGTCACACCTTAGCATTTAGTCCACAGATGCAAAAATTAGAACTACACCACATGTCCCCATAATTGACTCTGAGAGTGAAAGGATTATTATAATTTGAAAGTACGCTAAAATGTAGATATCATTATTGATTGGCTACGGCGCTGGCGACTGTAATCTTCCATCAGCCGTTCTTATTATTCTGGCTCCAGAAATGTAGTGTAACAAATGATTGGCCATGTAGTACTGAATCTGATGTCTCGAACTTCATAACTACAACAATGCGGTGTTCATATTTTATATTTTAGTGTCCACAACTAGCTAGTAAGCTAAATACTTTGACACTTAAATAAAGTTTATTATTTATTATTTATTTTTTTTATTATATGATGGTGATTTATTTAACATAGTAATGTCCTCAATTTTCTTTCTTTTTTTAATATCCTTAAAACTTTTAGGCAACTTTAGATTTGGAATATTCAGTATCACGCAATGGAAATTAACGATCGGAATACCAGACGCGAATTTATTTGTTCAAAATAATTGGATTATATTAAAAAGAACTTTTGTTTTATACAGTATTTGCTGCTCGGAAGTAAAAAACCAAAGGTTTTCATTCTTTTACGTTTCATTTCGTCGTCAGTCATTGCATTTAGCCCTAAATAATACGGGACTTTTCTCCTAATATATATATATATATATATATTAGGAGAAAAGTCCTGTATTATTCTCATACCGAATTAAAATAAGTGGCCATGGCGCCGTTTCAATTTTTTCGACATCAATTAATTGGCTTAAATTTTCGACAATTTATTGTCTGTGGCAGTAATATTCAACCTTTTGTTACCACGTAAACACCCTTTTTTCGTATAAAAACCTTTTAAATAAGCTGGACATTGTGGCTGAGAATGGCCAAATATTTGAGAACATTCTAACTTTTTATTTTGCTATCCTTATACCACTTTTACATCGAGCTAACTTAGACCAAACGGCTAGATTACATGAAGTAACATGTTCCACATAGGTAATATGAAAGACAGTAATTTTGAACCCTAGTATATGGCCTTGCTCGCCATGAGTCTCTCGTAGCTCAGTGGTTAGAGCATCCGACAGGTGAACGGTTCGATTTCTGTCGGGGACTCATATTTTTTCTCTGTCACACTCCGCTCGTGACATGTTGGCATTACGTCTTTCACAAAGATTTTTTTTAAATTTGAAACTAAGACATGCAATTCTAAGTTAATGGTTTGCATGTTAAAAACTACAACTCCATTCAATGTTAAGTAAATTTAGACAAACATGAAACATCTTTCTCATGCTCAAAACAAAATAGTTTCTTTTATACTAGCCTCTTTTCCATTTTAAAATAGTAGACGTATAACTTGGACAATTACATCATTCAAAAATATATTAGTTTAATACGACTGAAACTATTTATCGAAGAACGTGTTAAGCACGCTTCAGCCTCAAATCGCCCCCAGAATAAGAATATAAAATGAGTGTACTTATGTATGGGGAGGAGTTGGTGGTTGTATCAAATATTCAACATTTGTTGATATACAGATGTTAAAATAAATGTTGAACAGCGTATCATGATCATGCCACGTTGAATAATGAACAAGAAGCTGTCCACAGCTTCAACTCGTGGCGTCTTTGACCCATTGCAGTGTTGATTCCAGAGTGTTTTGAGTGCTTTTACGGAGAAACATAGAACTGAAAAGTAAGACTACATTACATTCCCTACATTCAGTTGTCGACACTTGAAACCACGATCGCTAACTGAAATGGCAAGTTACATGAAACACAAAACTTGCAGAAACAAAAATCCCGCAGCAATAAGCGGCGAACACAATATCAAACGGTCCTATCCATCCATAAATGCCTTGCATTGTCTTGAAAACTTGTACGCTGTAGTTATTTCTTCTGCTTCTTAAGTCAACACACGGAGAGATTTTTTTGCAATCTCAGTGAAATCAAGAGCGAGATCACGAGGTCGCGTGTCAACCAATCATATATGAGAAAAGTCCTATATTATTCTCATACTGAATTAAAATAAGTGCCCATGGCGCCGTTTCAATTTTTTCGACATCAATTAATTGGCTTAAATTTTCGACAATTTATTGTCTGTGGCAGTAATATTCAACCTTTTGTTAACACGTACACATCCTTTTTTCGTATAAAAACCTTTTAAATTAGCTGAACATTGTGGCTGAGAATGGCCAAATATTTGAGAACATTCTAACTTTTTATTTTGCTATCCTTATGTCACATTTACATCGAGCTAACTGAGACCAAACGGCTAGATTACATGAAGTAACATGTTCCACATAGGTAATATGAAAGACAGTAATTTTGAACCCTAGTGTATGGCCTTGCTCGCCACGAGTCTCTCGTAGCTCAGTGGTTAGACCATCCGACCAGTGTGTGAACCTAGTATATGGCCTAGTTCACCACGAGTCTCTCGTAGCTCAGTTGTTAGAGCATCCGACCAGTGTGTGAACCTAGTATATGGTCTAGTCACCGTGAGTCTCTCGTAGCTCAGTGGTTAGAGCATCTGACCAGTGTGTGAACCTAGTATATGGCCTAGCTCGCCACAAGTCTCTCGTAGCTTAGTGGTTAGACCATCCGACCAGTGTGTGAACCTAGTATATGGTCTAGTCACCGTGAGTCTCTCGTAGCTCAGTGGTTAGAGCATCTGACCAGTGTGTGAACCTAGTATATGGCCTAGCTCGCCACGAGTCTCTCGTAGCTCAGTTGTTAGAGCATCTGACCGGTGTGTGAACCTAGTATATGGCCTAGCTCGCCACGAGTCTCTCGTAGCTCAGTGGTTAGAGCATCCGACCAGTGTGTGAACCTAGTATATGGCCTAGTTCACCACGAGTCTCTCGTAGCTCAGTTGTTAGAGCATCCGACCAGTGTGTGAACCTAGTATATGGCCTAGTTCACCACGAGTCTCTCGTAGCTCAGTTGTTAGAGTATCCGACCAGTGTGTGAACCTAGTATATGGTCTAGTCACCGTGAGTCTCTCGTAGCTCAGTGGTTAGAGCATCTGACCAGTGTGTGAACCTAGTATATGGCCTAGCTCGCCACGAGTCTTTCGTAGCTCAGTTGTTAGAGCATCTGACCGGTGTGTGAACCTAGTATATGGCCTAGCTCGCCACAAGTCTCTCGTAGCTCAGTGGTTAGAACATCCGACCGGTGTATGAACCTAGTATATGGCCTAGCTCGCCACAAGTCTCTCGTAGCTCAGTGGTTAGAACATGCGACCGGTGTATGAACCTAGTATATGGCCTAGCTCGCCACGAGTCTCTCGTAGCTCAGTGGTTAGAGCATTCGACCGGTGTGTGAACCTAGTATATGGCCTAGCTCGCCACGAGTCTCTCGTAGCTCAGTGGTTAGAGCATTCGACCGGTGTGTGAACCTAATATATGGCCTAGCTCGCCACGAGTCTCTCGTAGCTCAGTGGTTAGAGCATTCGACCGGTGTGTGAACCTAATATATGGCCTAGCTCGCCACGAGTCTCTCGTAGCTCAGTGGTTAGAGCATTCGACCGGTGTGTGAACCTAATATATGGCCTAGCTCGCCACGAGTCTCTCGTAGCTCAGTGGTTAGAGCATTCGACCGGTGTGTGAACCTAGTATATGGCCTAGCTCGCCACGAGTCTCTCGTAGCTCAGTGGTTAGAGCATTCGACCGGTGTGTGAACCTAATATATGGCCTAGCTCGCCACGAGTCTCTCGTAACTCAGTGGTTAGAGCATTCGACCGGTGTGTGAACCTAATATATGGCCTAGCTCGCCACGAGTCTCTCGTAGCTCAGTGGTTAGAGCATTCGACCGGTGTGTGAACCTAGTATATGGCCTAGCTCGCCACGAGTCTCTCGTAGCTCAGTGGTTAGAGCATTCGACCGGTGTATGAACCTAGTATATGGCCTAGCTCGCCACGAGTCTCTCGTAGCTCAGTGGTTAGAGCATTCGACCGGTGTATGAACCTAGTATATGGCCTAGCTCGCCACGAGTCTCTCGTAGCTCAGTGGTTAGAGCATTCGACCGGTGTGTGAACCTAATATATGGCCTAGCTCGCCACGAGTCTCTCGTAGCTCAGTGGTTAGAGCATTCGACCGGTGTGTGAACCTAGTATATGGCCTAGCTCGCCACGAGTCTCTCGTAGCTCAGTGGTTAGAGCATTCGACCGGTGTATGAACCTAGTATATGGCCTAGCTCGCCACGAGTCTCTCGTAGCTCAGTGGTTAGAGCATTCGACCGGTGTGTGAACCTAATATATGGCCTAGCCCGCCACGAGTCTCTCGTAGCTCAGTGGTTAGAGCATTCGACCGGTGTATGAACCTAATATATGGCCTAGCTCGCCACGAGTCTCTTGTTTCTGTATTTGAAGTGGCGTGCCTGTGAAATAGCTTGATAGCTAAGTGCACGTCCACTATAAACATCATTTATTTTTTTTTTGTAGCTCAGTGGTTAGAGCATCTGACAGGTGAACGGTTCGATTTCTGTCGGGGACTCATATTTTTTTCTTTGTCACACTCCGCTCGTGACATGTTGGACATTACGTCTTTCACAAAGATTTTTATTTTTAAATTTGAAACTAAGAAATACAATTCTAAGTTAATGGTTTACATGTTAAAAACTACAACTCCATTCAATGTTAAGTAAATTTAGACAAACATGAAACATCTTTCTCATGTTCAAAATAGTTTTTTTTTTCATACAAGCCTCTCTTCCATTTTAAAATAGTAGACCTATAACTAGAACAATTACATTAATCAAAATTATATTTTTAATACGACTGAAACTGTTTATCGAAGAACGTGTTAAGCACGCTTCAGCCTCAAATCGCCCCCAGAATAACAATATAAAAAGAGTGTACTTTTGTATGGGGAGGAGTTGGTGGTTGTATCAAATAGCTTTAAGACTATGACACACGGTTCAACATTTGTTGATAAACAGATGTTAAACTAAATGTTGAACAGCGTATCATGATCATGCCACGTTGAATAATGAACAAGAAGCTGTCCACAGCTTCAACTCGTGGCGTCTTTGACCCATTGCAGTATTGATTCCAGAGTGTTTTGATGGCTTTTACGGAGAAACATAGAACTGAAAAGTAAGACTACATTACATAAACTACATTCAGTTGTTGACACTTGAAACCACGATCGCTAACTGAAATGGCAAGTTACATGAAACACAAAACTTACAGAAACAAAAATCCCGCAGCAATAAGTGGCGAACACAATATCAAACGGTCCTATCCATCCATAAATGCCTTGCATTGTCTTGAAAACTTGTACGCTGTAATTCATCCTTCTGCTTCTCAAGTCAACACACGGAGAGATTTTTTTGCAATCTCAGTGAAATCAAGAGCGAGATCACGAGGTCGCGTGTCACTAATCAGACCAGTGAAACTAAAATATGCGTGCATAAATTTACATGCCCTAATGTGACACGAAAAGAAGAAGAAAACTCAGAGCCGAATCGATAACTTGTCGGCTTACGCCACGAGTAAATAGGGTATTCAGCATAGGCTATTCAACGTTGTTAACGAAAATAGCGACAGGTTATTTTACCGTTCAACAAGTTGGACGTCAGGCAATCGTTTTCAAAGGTTGTATATGTTTTCTACTCATTCAACAAGTTGTAACATCTACAAATGATGAACGATGTTGTTCCGATGTTAAACCGTGTATCATTCGCTTTAAAATAGTGTCTTTATTCAAAAAAGGGCGGGAAATACCGTCCCGGGGAGGAGGGGGGGGGGGGGGGGGAATTCCATAAAGGAATGACGGGGGACCCTCCCGGAAATACCGTATAAAAAGGAACCAGTGAACTAACTTTTTCTCTTTAACTTTTCAGATTATTTTAAATTCGATGCATAAATATCAACCCAGAATTCATTTACTCAAGAATCCTGAGGCGCAGGAGGACAACACAGATTTAACGAAAGCGGACACCTTTGTCTTCCCAGAGACGACATTCATGGCTGTGACATCATACCAGAATCATCTTGTAAGTCTGCAGTGAGTTGACTTAACCCTTTAACTCTCAAGAAAGCAAAAGATCAAAACTGTCAAATATTGAAAAACAAATGGTACAATGCAAAAGAACTGCTGAAGAGGTCTCATTTGAATGGTCACACCATTGGATTTCGTTTACAAATTAAAAAGTTAGAGCTACACTGCATGCGCATGTCTCCATAATTTGCCACTCCAGAAACAATGGAGAGACTGGATCTTAGCTCAGATTTCTGAGATCGTTTGATAGCCAATTTAAGCTATGATTGGTAAATGGTTGCCTTTGGAAACCATCAGCCTATCGTAACTCAAACGATCCCAGAAAGCTTTGTGCCGAAAGGTAGTGCTTAGTTTCCCTGGAGTTTCTGGAGTGAAAGGGTTAAAGTCATGCGCGATACCAAGAGAGCATAACATTTTCGCGGGAGTTTAAATTTGCGAATTGGCGACTGTTTTGTTGTTGCTGCCGTTTTTTATCGCGGGACATGAATTGAACAGACAATCAAATGGCTGACCGTGATTGCAGTGAAACGAAGAGATGGAACTTTTGACTGTTAGTTTACACTCCGAACATAATGCGAAGTGAAGGGATATAATCCTTTTGAAAGCTCTGTGAATTTAAGGCTGACGTACACGTATGTTGCCTAGTAACGTCAAAGATTGATTTAACTTTTTGAACGTTGTTTCAGATAACTCGACTCAAGATTTACAGCAATCCATTTGCCAAGGGATTCCGAGACTCCATTAGATTCTTAGGGAACACAGAAAGGTTCGTATGCACCCTTTTTCAAAATTGTGAAAATACTTGGAAATACCATTTTAAAAACTAACAACAAATAAACTAAAAGTGGAATATAATAGTGCTGTTATGTTCCACTATTATTTTATTTGCTTTTGTTTTCTGTTTTTCTGCTGTAAGGGGCAGTTTACCGTTTCGTTTGTTCAACTGAAAGCACCATCTTCTGCTTCTTGGAAAATTATTCCTAACCAGTGGGTAAATCATCTCGGAAATCTCTCTTTCCAGACAGAATGTATCTATAAAACCGAATTACTTAAGCTAGAGAGCCTCCCTATTTTTTATCGCATGATTCTCGATTATTGGCGCGACTTCAAAAACTTACCTGATCGTATTACTACTAATATCAAAACTGAAATTATATGGAACAACTGTATTATTTTAATTGATAAGAAGCAAGTTTTTTATAGAAAATGGTTCGCAAAGAATGTTATTAATGTGCAAGATTTACTGAATGAAGAAGGCAACTGGTGTAACTTTTTAGAATTTAAAACAAAGTTGAATTTAGATGTACCCTTTACAAAGTTTTATGGTCTTATCAATGCCATTCCTCGTGCGTGGAAAAATGCTTTCAAACTGCATGGTCAAAACAACCTTAACAATACTTCTACCACACCTCTAATCACAAGTTCTATTTATTCTGCAATCTTAAAAAACATGTTCGTACCACCAACCTCTCAAACCAAATTTTACGACACGGCTTTTTAGAAAATAATGTTCATAAAGTTTACCAAATGCCTTTCATAGTTACAAAAGAAGTTAAACTCATAATGTTTCAATACAAAATTATACACAACATACTCCCTACCCAAATGAGCCTTTACCGTGACGGTATCTGTGAAAGTGATTTTTGTCCGTTATGTGGATGTGAGAAGCAAACTTTAAACCATATGTTAATCCAATGCAGTAAATCACTCTCCTTCTGGAATACGTTTCAAGAGTGGTGGTTTGAAAAAGCACGTGAAAGACTTTCTTTAAAACATGGTAGCATATTATACGGCTACTTTGACAATACAAAATACTGGCAGGCATTAAACTACTCAATTCTAATAGCAAAATACTATATATTCTGCACGTCAAACAGGCGCCAAGGTGAACTATACTTCTGTAACTTCCTGCTGCGAATCCAAGAAAAAATTGAAATAATTAAAGAAACTGCAATTGCAAAGAAATGCTTGCCTGCTTTTCGCCGAAAGTGGATAGTAAACAGTGCCACAGGAAAGTGCTGCTCAGTAGCTTTCATTTGAATGGCCACACTTTAAGATTTTATCCACGGACTCAAAAATTAGAGCCACCGTGTATAGCATATAAACAGCGTCACAGGAAAATACTGCTCAGTAGCTTTATCCATAGCCTCAATAGTTACAGCCACCTTGCAGAGCATAAACAGTAACACAATTGAATAGTTACACTTACGGATTTTATCCACAGACCCAAAAGGTAGCGCTGAAAGGTTTTACTTTCGAGTGAAAGGATTCATTTCCTTCACTTGCAAACCATCACTTCAACAAGACTTGTTTGTAATTATATAGCAATCTTTTTAATACTGTAGAGAAAGTTACCTAATGTCAAACGGCCTCCAGGCGTTGGAAAACGAGGACAGCGCATATTTCCTATCAAGCGGAACGCTGACCCATGGCGGCTCAAGAGACTTGTTCAGCGATGGTAAGTACACGTTATTTCATTTTTGCAGGTCTTGTGTTATTGTGCGATTTTAAAGGGAAACACCACTGTTATAACAAATTGATGGAAATAAAGTCTAAATTTCCATTTTTTTAATAACAAGTGGAAAGAAAAGTTTAGAATACAAAACATTGGATTTGAATATCTACTATTTTCGCTTTTAAATTTCCCGCGTGCCGCCATTTTGAATCTCTTAACTTTTAATCATATGAACCTGTAGTAATTTCCATGTACAAAGCACCCATCGGCGCAGAATAGCGCATACGGAGGCTCGACTGTATTTCCAAACTAAACCATAAACTCGTTTTTCTTTATAGAGTTTTACCAAATGTCACCTCAAGCCCAGTGGGGACCCTGTACAGATTCGTGCTGTCGCACCAACAACGTCACTGTTACAAATAACTGTTTTCCTCACTCGCTCCCGTGCGCGGGCTCAAATGACATGTTTCATAGGGAACATGCGTGGTGGCACTGTCCGATGTCGCACACAGAAGACAGCGGTGTATTAATAGATTACTAACTTGCTTGCTTCAAAGTTGTTAAATATTTGTATGTAAAAGCAATGAAAAAATATCCGGAGTTAACTGTTTTTAAACGGAAAAATTATGTTGTTATTCCAGACCGGAAGATATTTGCACATTTATTTATTAACGTAAAAATTGTTTTTGAAGTTGAAAAGCTATAGCCGGACATAAAAACCATGTAGCGGTTTATAGGTTTAAAAAAAAGAAAATCCCAATCCTTCCAGTGACATTGTAATGGATATAAGGTCATAACATGTGGTCCATTGGGTATTTTAAAATTTATAATTAATTATTATTTTAACGATCTCTGGTTGTATATAATATCAGTAGAGTGATATTACAGGTTACAGTTCCCTAAATTAAAAAAAAAAATGAAAAAGAAATTTATGTTATTGGCTTCTTTGTAATGCAATGATTGGTCGGCCTCCAAAAACTATCGATATCATCATCATCATCATCATCATCATCATCATCTATCGTGTCTCTCCTCGTGGAGAATAGGGCCATCACTCTTCCTCCTCCAAATTGTTCTTTCTCTGGCTGCAGTCTCTGCTTCTCTTCGGGTTCTAATTCCTAGTTGTGTCCTTTCTTTATCGACGGTTCTCCGCCACGTGTCTCTTGGCTGTCTCCTCCTACGCTTGCCTTCAGGTGCACATGTTAGTGAGATCTTGGCGTGCTTGTTGGGTGACATTCTTAAACTAAACATTGTTCTTACGTTCCAACACCCGACCCTCGCACTTTCTTTGGATGTAGCTAAGGCGCATGTGCAGGAAAAATTTCTTGAAGTGAGATGTCAACTACGTAGATAGCACCAACTTCACGGTACCCCCCCCCCCCCCCCCCACCCCCCACCCCCTCCGTTTTCGACAAAAACGGAGGGGGGGTGGGGGGTCCGGAACCCCTGGAGCTCTCCCCCGGGTACGCCGCTGGAATTCAAAGGACATAAACAATCCCAATGCTACAACACAATAGCTGACCAATGTTGGTTTCCATGACACCAAACAAATGCACACAAAACCTTTTTTTATTCACACCAGAAGCTCATCACGTATCTGTTATCATCTGTTATGAGCTTCTGTTCACACTTATCGTATATTTTTGCCAGATCCACATTCAACATTTTTTACAACTCTTCTTGCAGTAAGTTTCCATGTAATCTTTGTATTTCGAACTGCAATGTCCGTTGTCAGCCCAAAAACTGCAGTTTTCATCTTTATCCTCACATGTGCCTGTAAACAATTGTCAAATTATGTCAGTTATTTAAAACTGACGTTTGATGACGAAATAGAGCATTTGGATTACACAAACGAATCGGTACAAATTTTCCGCACAAACGATAAATGATTAAGCTTGACATAACAGAATTGAATGAAAAACGTACAGAAAAGATGCACACACGTCAAATTAAATAGAAAGTAATATATCAAACATGAGACACAGTGTTTCATCAGATTTCCAAACACCGCGAAGTGGGTCGAAAAACGAGGCGCAGCCGAGTTTCTTTTAATCCACTTCAAGGTATTTGGAAATCTGATGAAACACTGTGTCGAATGTTTGATATTACTTCTCAAACAAAATGATTTTAGAAGGAGAAATTAACGATGCAAAAATGAGGAGTGTTTCAACTGATTTCCAAACACTCATTAAACATTAATTTCCTTTGTATTTTTCTTATGAATTATTAATGAGTTTGAGAAAATAAAATAACAAACGGGACATGAAAAATCCGCATCTCATACCGATTCTCAATTTTGTGTGAAATTTTCGAAAATAAAATACTCGTAGTATTTATTTCTAGGTTTTCCGTGTCTGTGAAAGTATCCCTGTACTTACAGATTTGCTAGTTGGTAAGTTTATCTTACCTTTAACACAAAGGCAGCTTTTCTGACAGTTCTTTGTCATGTAGTCAGTGTGTTCTTTTTTACAAAATCCTTGAGCGGCCCAGTGAGGACAGTAACGGCTTTTGTCCGTGTAAAGACAGCCTGAAATGTAGCAAAGGTTATAATTTTGAACTGCTAGAATATTTATCCTGATGCGCATATGCTGCAGTCCACCTTGCGTAGAAGGTGCAAGGGTGAAATGGGACACGACCCCGGGAACACGACTATGTAGACGCTATTTCTAACTTTTGAGTCTGTGGACAAAATCTTATGGTGTGCGGACCATTCAAATGAAACCTCTTTGGCAGTACTTTTGCATGGTAACATATGCTTTTCAATATTTTTCAAAATGAAATTTAGGATTTTTCTTGAATTTTGATTTTTGGCTCTCTTGGGTGTGAAAGGGTCAATGTTGCTCCTGTTAAGCAGGTTATTGCAGTCACGCCAACAAGTATTTATAATAAACAATATTCGTATTCGCGGTATTGAACTGGAACTAGCGTGCAGTCGAGGCTAATGCGGGGGAATATCATTAAAAATATGTGCATGTGAAAAGATTCCCCCGCATGAGCCTCGACTGTAAGCTAGTTCCAGTTCAATACCGAGAATACGAATATTGTCTGTTGTGACTATAAGACCATTTAGTAGTTCAGATGAATCCTGCGAGAAATTTGAAGAGGACGAAAAAAAGGTTTACAGTGCATTTCGACGCTTACCACTCGGTGGCCGAGTTGTTGGAGGTTGGGTCGGTGGACTGGTAACCACAGGCTTGGTTCCACAGTATAGTAACCGCGCCTGCTGGATATCTCTCGGGCTCAGTCCTCGAGTGTTTCCCAGTCGAGTATCGCCATTTTTGCGAGCGATGGTTGTTTGTCCATTCATGCTGAAGGCTCGGGAGTCATAATGCATTACACTGTCATAATCATACGAAACTCCAAGGCTGTTGATTCTACCGTCTGCGTACTTGTGGAATGCATATCTAAATCCTGGTAAAATAAATAATAGAAAGATATAAATAAGTCAGAAGACTGGGATGCAGAAGGCATGTACACAACAAGGGGTGAATCTAAGGAAGGGCCGGGTCGGGAAGGAGGGGCCGAGGGGGAGGAGGGGCCGGGGGGGGGAGGTGTTCAGTTCCCCCCCATCTTACAAAGAAATAAGGTCCGAATGACCGAAAATTTGTTCAATTTTATACGATATTTTTTGCCATTCTATTAGGAAACTTCTCCAACAAAATAGACAACCAGCCGTTATTTGAATTACACGCTATTATTTGAGTGTCCACGTGTAAATTGCTAGGTAAGCAAGTGGACTCAGCGATGCAAGCTGCTTATATTTCTACTTGTTCTCCGCCACTGAAAAAAATTGTCAAAAACGTGTTATCACCGTACCTGCTAATTTTAGTATAGCATTTTTCAGTGGATGTTTTTCCTCGGAACTTCAAAATCTCGAAACTTTCGACAGAAGACGGGAAGCCATGTCGCACATGTGTTGTATGCTAATCAGTCTAGTTGTTTTTCTTGGATGCTAATGTCCTCTTTGCAAAAAAGCGCAGTTGTTTAATCTCCGTAGGGAAACGCTTTTGGAGGAATGTTTTTGAAGTCGTTCAAAAAGCTCACAGCACGTGCTTTATCAGGTGTAAAAACACAACACTACCGCTCCTTTCTTATAAACAGTACAACAATAGAAAGCTAAGATTGGAAAACACAATGATTGATTCTACGTCTTTAACCTTTCACTCCCAGAGTCAATTATAGACAAAATCCTATGGTGTGACCATTCAAATGAAACCTCTTCAGCAGTACTTTTGCATGGTACCATTTGTTCTAACTTTTGAGTCTGTGGATGAAATCCTATGGTGTGGCCATTCAAATGAAACCTCTTCAGCAGTTCTTTTGCATTGTACCATTTGTTCTAACTTTTGAGTCTATAGACAAAATCCTATGATGTGACCATTCAAATGAAACCTCTTCAGCAGTTCTTTTGCATTGTACCATTTGTTCTAACTTTTGAGTCTATAGACAAAATCCTATGATGTGACCATTCAAATGAAACCTCTTCAGCAGTTCTTTTGCATTGTACCATTTGTTCTAACTTTTGAGTCTATAGACAAAATCCTATGATGTGACCATTCAAATGAAACCTCTTCAGCAGTTCTTTTGCATTGTACCATTTGTTCTAACTTTTGAGTCTATAGACAAAATCCTATGATGTGACCATTCAAATGAAACCTCTTCAGCAGTTCTTTTGCATTGTACCATTTGTTCTAACTTTTGAGTCTATAGACAAAATCCTATGATGTGACCATTCAAATGAAACCTCTTCAGCAGTTCTTTTGCATTGTACCATTTGTTCTAACTTTTGAGTCTATAGACAAAATCCTATGGTGTGACCATTCAAATGAAACCTCTTCAGCAGTTCTTTTGCATTGTACCATTTGTTCTAACTTTTGAGTCTATAGACAAAATCCTATGGTGTGACCATTCAAATGAAACCTCTTCAGCAGTTCTTTTGCATTGTACCATTTGTTCTAACTTTTGAGTCTATAGACAAAATCCTATGATGTGACCATTCAAATGAAACCTCTTCAGCAGTTCTTTTGCATTGTACCATTTGTTCTAACTTTTGAGTCTATAGACAAAATCCTATGGTGTGACCATTCAAATGAAACCTCTTCAGCAGTTCTTTTGCATTGTACCATTTGTTCTAACTTTTGAGTCTATAGACAAAATCCTATGATGTGACCATTCAAATGAAACCTCTTCAGCAGTTCTTTTGCATTGTACCATTTGTTCTAACTTTTGAGTCTATAGACAAAATCCTATGGTGTGACCATTCAAATGAAACCTCTTCAGCAGTTCTTTTGCATTGTACCATTTGTTCTAACTTTTGAGTCTATAGACAAAATCCTATGATGTGACCATTCAAATGAAACCTCTTCAGCAGTTCTTTTGCATTGTACCATTTGTTCTAACTTTTGAGTCTATAGACAAAATCCTATGGTGTGACCATTCAAATGAAACCTCTTCAGCAGTTCTTTTGCATTGTACCATTTGTTCTAACTTTTGAGTCTGTGGATGAAATCCTATGGTGTGACCATTCAAATGAAACCTCTTCAGCAGTTCTTTTGCATTGTACCATTTGTTCTAACTTTTGAGTCTGTGGATGAAATCCTATGGTGTGACCATTCAAATGAAACCTCTTCAGCAGTTCTTTTGCATTGTACCATTTGTTCTAACTTTTGAGTCTATAGACAAAATCCTATGGTGTGACCATTCAAATGACAACTCTTCAGCAGTACTTTTGCATGGTACCATTTGTTCTAACTTTTGAGTCTGTTGATGAAATCCTATGATGTGACCATTCAAATGAACCTCTTCAGCAGTACTTTTGCATGGTACCATTTGTTTTACAATATTTTACACAATGTCATTTGGGAGTTTCTTGAATTTTCATTTTTGGCACTCGTGGTGTTAAAAGATTAAGAAATGTTATTCAGTTGCCTCTTGAACAGTCTTTTAAATTTGTTACACTTCTTGTTCGGGAGAGATTCTTCCGCATAGTTCGACAGCACACTTGCCCGAAAGGTGATTGACTTTTGGATAAAAAGAATCCGTAAAGACTTATCATAAAACAAGTCTGTTACACCACAAAATGGTGTAACAGACCCACAGCCTACTTACGTGGGTAAATGTTGTTCCAGTAGATGTTAACGTAACTATCTCGATCTGGCCGAGACTGCTCGTGCCAGAACCCCAGAGCATGGCCTGGAAAAAAGTACAGTACAGACATTTGTAGCTACGACAAAACGTAAACTGTAATCCATCATTGAATTCAGTTATGTAAACAATGTAAAACTAGGAGCCCATTACACTGAAATTACCTGGAATAAAGGTCATTAATACGTTTTCCGTGAGAAAAGATTCCACCGACCTCACAGCACGGGATGGAGTGCCATTCCTTAGAATTTGTCTGGCGAATCGGAGAGTGTGATTTCAATTCAAAACAATCAAACAAAATTTTTTAAACCATATTTGAGGTGTCAATTTAGGCTAAAGTGGTTAAAAGTCTCTACCTTAATTAACAGACCAGTAGATGAAATTTTTCTGGCGGCTTCAGATCAAAATAGTCGAAATCTATACTCTGTATTTCAATCCAAAATACCCACTGAATAATAACTTTGGTGCAGTGCAAACCAATAGAACTTAAACAGGAAAAGTACTCCAACCCCACCCCTTTTCCAACATACTCACCTATTTCGTGCACTACTATATGAAGGTGTTCGCAGGCTCGTGCAAGGGAAATCCGCTGAAATCCTCCTGTTCGGCCCACATTCGAAAAACATCTAGAATCGAAAAAATAAAATGTCAAAGTCAGGCGGCTGTCACCTTAACCTTAGGTGACGTATTAACTTTTGTTTCACGTTATTTTACTTACCCTCCCCCGGCGTAAAAGCTGATGTATGACCGCTGATTTGTACGTGGGACGAATCGCAGGCAAGGCACGTGTTTGACCCAGTGATTCATTGCTTGTTTGATGAGCCTATGAGCGTGACCTGGGAACGAAAGTTAAAGGAAAGACGTATTAGAAACAGGTCTGAACACTTATTACAGAGCGTGGTGTATCTCCGGGGGTTGGGGGGGGGGGGGGGGGGGAGGGGGGGGAGGGGGGGGAGGGGGGGAGGGGGGAGGGGGGGGAGGGGGTGTTACTCTCATATGAAAGGTACGGGGATGCTCGTCGGAAATTTTGCCGAATTAAACCCTTAAAGAAGACCAATATGGGTGTGGCTCAAAACGGCAGACAAACAAGAGTTATAGTGAATTTAATGACGATAAACACTTTGTCATCGAAAGCTTTCATCTATTAATAGATTTTAAAAGTATTGTTATAAATTAGTTTAGTTCTTCGCGTGCCACCCTAAATGATACCTTGATGGGAAAATATAATTGGGTTCCTTCCTGAGCACACCCTAAAGTGACACCAAAATCCGTCATTTACACCCTTTAACCAGGACAACGAGCATACCCGAGCATACCCGTACCTGGCATCATGATGGGAGTCCTTCGAAGAGGGGTGCAGATCGCTCTGACTATGAAGTAGCTTTGACAAAGCTGATTGTCGAAAAGAGCCTTGAGTAGCGTTCAACAGAAACTATGCTGACAAAAGTTAAGTAGACTGGTCACTTACGAATGCTCGGCTCAAGTAGATAAGGGATGTCCGGCCTGTTATCACTACCCATCCATCTCTTCGCTTTATTTGACATTGACGCTCGTTTAGATCGACTTGGACTCTCTGAACTGTCACGTGACGAGTCATTTTTCGATGGGTAAAGTCCCATTGCACGCAACTCCTCACGTATGTCCTCTGTCATTAATATGTCACCTTGAAATAGCTCGAATCCGTCTGATAAAAAAAGATGCAGGTAAAGCTTGATGGCGAGTTTAAAATTTAAAAGGCAAACATAAGATAATTAACATTAGTAGAAGGTGATGCCTATAAACACACAGACTAGCAGTTTAGATGAATCGAGTTACAAAAAGAATCAACTCCGAATGTTGAAAGGGCATGGCACAATTAGCTTTCTCTGTAAATTTGAGCCCGATATACTAGATGCTATTTCAGTGCAATACTGTTTTAAAAAAGAGCTCGCATTTAAACAGTTCGTTTGTCCCTGCAGTGGGGTATTTTCCTTTTTTCGCAGATACCCGGGTTGGCTGTAGGAGGTGGGGGGTGGGTGCATTACTAGAATTGATTGATACACAATGTATACACGAAACTGTAGAGGATAGAAACTTGTAAGAATACTTCCTATGCAATTAAATCAAGACGACATCGCTACTAACCTCTGCTTCTTTCATAATTACCATTCACAGCCATGATCATTGCGAAGGCTGATTTTGTTGTTTGTGTCTTATTGATTTCTGGCTGGGTGCCAATATCTGTGAAAGCAAGACATACAACAACATGGTGGTATTAATACAAGTTCCAGCAGGCGAGATTAACGGCGTGAAATAGCCTGCCCAGATATCTCCTGTTTCCTTCAGCTTAGTGTGAAACCCCCGGGAGGGGGGGCTCTAACCATTTTTGTATAGGGGTGTGTTGCTGGGACTCTGAAACCCTTACCCTATACCAGACTATGTTAAGCTGATTTTGCAACACTATACTAGACTTCAGTGACACAGAATATCCCTACCCTACCCCAGACCAGGACATCATTTTTCAGAAACTCTATCTTCATACCACTGATCAGTTTCCCGGCAAATGATACCCTATTCTGGACCAAACCTCTCTGATTTCTATACCCTATCCCAGAATAAACTGCTTGAAAACCATACCCTTCATAGCGGCACATACCCATATAGCTTACATATGAGAAATGATACCCTATTCTGGACCAAAACTCTCTGATTTCTATACCCCATCCCAGAATAAACTGCTTGAAAACCATACCCTTCAAAGCGGCACATACCATACAGCTTATATACAAGGGTAACCTCCCCCCCCCCTCCCCCCCCCCCCCCCCCCCCCCCCCCCCCCCCCCCCCCCCCCCCCCCCCCCCCCTCCCCCCCCCCCTCCCCGTGTGAAACTCTCTTCGCATATCTCTCACAAAAAAGATGTAGCAAAAGTCAATGCTATTTCTCCCGTAAAAGGTGGGATATTCACAGATAAAATAAGCGATTTTCGCGAGGTCAAAGTAGATAAAATACTTTTGAGCATTCAACTCGATCGTGCAAAAATGGAATTAGGTGTCGAAGCAACGTTTTCCCAAGAGTGCAAAAACAAAAAACAAAAATCCTAAATTTTATTTTGTAAAATATTGAAAACCAAATGGTACCATGCAAAAGTACTGCCGATGAGGTTTCATTTGAATGGTCACACCATAGGATTTCGTCAACAGACTCAAAAGTTAGAACTACACTACGTGTCTCCATAATTGACAATGGGAGTGAAGGGGTTAAAGAACCTACCTTGATTCTGCAGGCTGCGTCCTTGAGCTGCAGAAAACAACACGACAAGAAGCAAATTTGCAGAAACGCAGTTAAACATGATGGAATACGGTTGAAGAGGTTCTCTGATCAGTATACTGGGCAGGAGATTTTTATGAATGAGTCGACACTGAGTTGGACGAACAAAATATATTATCCTGATTGACTGTATATAGTGAAGGTGATGACAATTCTGCTTGCAACACTTCCTGAGTTCTGCTAACAGACAGACAATGACTAAACAGATAGTACTCCCACATATAAATCCCCAGATCACAGTGACCTCATTCACCGCACCTTTCTATTCATGCATGGGACACGTATTTGATACCATTTATTAGATGGACATTGACAACGCCGTCAAGCAGCACGATGCTGTGAAGGCGTGACTTCCTGTATAGCTTTGAGACTTTTGAAGCTGTTGAGACTGTTGAGAGTCGTGCTAGCAAGAGTAAATAATGTAGGCGAAAAATGAGAATAAATGAGTCGTGGTCATTCTCTACTGTCGCATATAGCCGGTATGTAAGCAGCCTTTTCTTGTTAGGCTCTTGCTTTCGTGCTTACGAGGTCACCGCGCGCGCTTGAATTCCCCTCAGTCTGCACACGCACAACAGGCGCTTTTGTACTGCGCGAGCGCGAAGCGCGAGCAACGAGCGTGAAGCGAGAGGCACGCGAGGGAGAGACGAAAAGAAAAAAAAGCGCCTCGCGCTCCGCGCTAGCGCACCGTAAAAGCGATTGTTTTTGTGCAGGCTATCTGCTCCTTGCTAGCGCCTTCCACGCAGGCTAAAGAGGCGTGTCAATCCTCGCCGCGCGCGCCCACACTACTCCCGTCTCGTTACTTTCGCGCCCCTTTTGCGCCATGCTGTCTGCGACCAGTCGCCCTTTTTTCGACAACGAAATGGTATTTTCGCACCATAGAAAACGTTAAGAAGAGAAAAAGACTGCTTGCAGTCTACAAGAACTTACGGACAGAATGTACGTCGTTATCCCTAGGCAGGATACCCAAAAGAGTAAATGAGATAAAGTGCGATATTTCTTTGAAACTGAGAGCTTATAGACACTATAAATCTCGCGTGTAAAGAAAGAAGCGAAACACGCACACGCGCGCGAGTTGGAAAAATTTCCGCGAGGAAACATTTTTCCTCTTCCGTCCCCTTTCGAGGCTTCGAATGGAGATTTTTTTTGCAATGTCTTGCTCGACATCTAGATGCATAATGGATAAATACCTGTTCCGGGGCACCGAAGGAAAACAGATGGAAACAAATCGGATTAACTTTATCACACCTAAAACGAACCGACAACTAAGAACCGGCACTAAAAAGCTCTTTGTGCTGTCTAGTTTAGACATGCTAAGACTGCCCACCTTCAGACGGGTCCGTGCGTAATCAAGTGGTTTTGACGTCATCATTTGAATGTCACGCCGCAGATGCAGTTACTCCGTCACGCCCTATTGCTTACGTGATCACACAACAGCACGTGCTTTAACATCATTTTAAAATGTTTTAATAGTTAGAATACGTATTAATAAATTGTTATGGCATTAAGGATTGTTCAGCATACATATTTCAAATAAAATTTCTCTACCCCCAGTAATTCTTTTTAAAGTAAGTAGGCTAGACCGATAGTTAATCCGATTTTACACACTGAATGGATCGGTGTCGCTTCGGTGGGACTCCAGAAGCTGACACTTTTCTCCAGCCTTGTAACCGTAGTTTGCCTAACTTGTTACGACAGTAGATTTTAGCAGACTGTGGCCAATTAAAGCCTTACCCAGCCTCACGTATGAAACATATAATGCTGCAAAATCGATTACCCAAGAAAGGTCAAGGTAAAAATTTTACATAGCTCCCCGGGACATAGCCCCAGTTATCATGAATGCAAGGAAAAAGCTGTCACTTAGTGTGGTAGTTTTCGGCTCAGTTTTTTATCCACACAATTTTCTCTTTCATGTTTAAAAAAAACCTTGATCATTACCTTTTAAGGAATTCTTATAGATAACACTTCACCCCCTTTATCCAAGGAAAATACAGATTGTCTCCGTCAGCTATTATTGAGAGCATAAAAATCGATTAGTGCCTGCCCTCGTCGCGCATGACCGAATCGGAAATTGAGCAATAGCTTATATTACTAGCTGACCTCTGCTATGACGCGCGAGCAAGATTTGAAATCGGTATTACCAAATAAGTTGTTTGATGTCACAGAGGTGTTGTCGGTCCCGTTATCATAACACCCACACCAAATACACAATGCTCAGCCGAAAATGCTTATAAAGGACCTGCAAACTGCAAGAACTTCATTCAACAGCACCTACAGCTGAACGACCTGAACTGCTCAAAATTTTCACTAAAAAGAAGCCAAGAGATTTAATGATGTTTCGTGTGATTTTAGTCGCTGTTTTACTGCAGTTAGCCAACTCTGCTTCTTTGCCTCCAGCGGATGATAGTGTAGCTCCAGCGGATTTACGATCTCTACCAGGTAAGAACATAACATTGAATTGTTTTCTTTTCCTCGCAGTTTGATATACAGTTGCTTTTTTAATCGATAGTTGTAAGACTTTCGCATGCAGTGCATCAAGGAAAAACTCCCTAGATGATCTGATATAATTGCTGTGTTACTCGTCACTTATAGCCCCAGTGGTTTTAATTTTTTTCCATGCGTTTCCGTTCTCCTACTTTTATTGATTTTGCTTTTATAGAAATTCGGATTACAGAGAATAAAGAAGATTTTGCACTAAATATAAATTGACCGCGCCAGTAAAATGAATAAAATTGATTTAGGCTTGCCTTGTCTACAAAGATAGCTTCGTCTTCCAATACTCTTGCGAATAGTGAATATAATAGTGATAATAGTCAAGTGGTAGAAAGAAATTACACTTTACTTGAGGCGCAAAAGAAAATCAGCACCCTTCTCTTGATTTACAAGAGACCAATCATAACTGACACACAGGACCTTGCTCTAAATTTTAGTAGAACTAATGGTTTTAAATATAGTTTTTTTTAACCGTATTGTTAATGAATGGAATAGTTTACCTTATCATATGAGAGAATTAAATAGTATTGTAGCTTTGAAAAGGAATGTTTTAAGTTTTATTAAGGATAATTAGAACACTTATTTTATAGTTGTATATACTTTTCTTACACCTTAATTAGTGGGGGCATCCCTGGTATGGTGCATTAGCGCTTTTGGCTCTCCCCTTCTCCACAACTTTTCTTTATAGTAGTGATTAATTTAATTTATTACCTATTTGTAATTTAGTGGAGTGAAGCTGTAATAAAAATAAAAAATAATAAAAATAACTAGTAATGCAGTTGAACTAATCTTTTTACTTTACATGTACAGATCAAGAACAGCAGGGAAGAGTATTAACAGAAGGGAATCAAACACGGACAGCCTTTGAAGTGATCGAAGAGGCAAACGACGATGCAAGAAATTCAAGACGTGAGTCAGTTGTCAGTATAATGACTTTACCCTTTCACTCCCAAGAGTGCCAAAAATCAAAATTCAAGAAAAATTCCAAATTTCGTTTTGTAAAATATTGAAAAATAAATGGTACAGTGCAAAAGTACTGCTGAACCGGTTTCATTTGAATGGTCACACCATAGGATTTCGTCCACAGACTCAAAAATTAGAACTACATAAACGAACTCCATAATTGACTCTGGGAGTGAAAGGGTTAATGATGTGAATAGTTTAAAAACAATGAGTGTATAGATGGTTTAACATTGACCAATCAAACTTGTCGTCCTTCGTCGCCGAATTTTACTTAAGTTTAAGTTTTTATGTCGTTTAGTTACACAATTGCAGCTGATGTTGAGCCGTAACGTGTTGTAATCAAAATACAGTCACGATATGAATAAATAGAATTCACAACAAAATAGTTTGTCTTCAAAGATTTGAAGCAAGAGAAGTCCTAGTTGAAATTATCAAACCGCTGGTCTGTAACCCCTTCACTCCTAGAAAACAAAATCTCCACTGAGTCTGACTAAGAAACTTTAAAGTGTGTAACATGAAATTTGGTTGTACTTTTTCCTTGTTCAAAGTTAGCTAATTTTAGGCGTGACTGGAAAGAGGTAAAACGACTTTCCTACTCAATGTTCCAATTTAAATTCCGTAACTCGATCAGTACAATGAGAACGCTATACTCAAGTTCAAACTTATTCTCTTGCACTTTAGTCGTAGACAGACTCACGGCCGGCAGTTTGCACGAGGGAGACATACTGTTGACAGCCGATCAGAAGCGCAAGCTGGGATTGAAGGGTAATGGCGGACGTCAGAAACGCGCGGCCATGAGAAGCCTGGCACGACGATGGATAGACAATGGTCAGTCTGTGATTCCATACCAGCTGGAAGGAAGTGTTGGTAAGTCTGTGACTCCATACCGCAAGTGTTGGTAAGAACAGCTTGAGCAACACTGTTTTTTCTTTCTCCACACGTTTTAGTTCAATGCTAAGATTATTCCACTCTTTTATTCTCGCTTCTGGTTTGCTTCACAAACTTTTGAATACTGAAAGAAGAAATTAGATCTTGACCTGAACATTTTGTCTAAAGTTTTAGTAGTGAAAAACAATAACTGGACAGCTGGGACAAGTTGATGGCCGAGAGATTGTTAACTTTAAAAAGTACAAAATAGTGAAAAAGAAAATAAAGTTACAACTTTACAAAGAATCTAAATACAGTGAACTCTGTCTTTAAGCCAGACACCCTCTTTACCAACTTTGTAGTTTTACTAATATCGATATGCTGAGTTTGATGCTGGGCTCTTTTTCCCAATAAACCAAATATACTTTTGTGCCATGCTAGCGTGATATTGGTAGCTGTCCACCTTATAAAGAGTTTAGTACAGTATAGACAAACAAGTGAAATGCGGCGAGAACCAGTCAACAATTCAGATGTCTGCCTTAGAGAGGTGTCCGCCTTATAAAAAGTTTAGTTACAGACGAACAAGTGAAATTCGGCCAGAACCAGCCAATAATTGATGTCCGTCTCACAGGGGTGTCCCTCTTACATTGGTGTCCGTCTTACAGAGGTGTCCATTTTCCGGGGGTGTCCGTTTTACAGGGGTGTCCGTCTTACAGGTGTCCATCTTCCGCGGGTGTCCGTCTTACAGAGGTGTCCGTCTTAGGGAGGTGTCCGTCTTACAGGGGTGTCCGTCTTACAGGGGTGTCCGTCTTACAGAGGTGCCCGTCTTACAGGGGTGTCCGTCTTACAGAGGTGTCCGTCTTACAGGGGTGTCTGTCTTAACAGAGTTTACTGTAAAAAGATTTTGCTCTCATTAGTGATGGTGCCAATGATGGTGCCAATGATAATGATGGTGACGTTAACAGGTAATTTTTTAATCTCTTACAGGGCATGCTAGTAGAGTAATCAATGCCGCTATTCAACACTGGAGGAGATATGTTCCATGCCTTAAGTTTGTTCGGCGATCAAGTCATCGTAACTACATCAGCTTCTTTGCCGGGGGAGGGTAAGTTGTCTCTTCTAACGGTAACCCAAAATTAAACTCATGAAAAATGTTTTGTACATCAAAATACTGAAAAACAAATAGCATCGTTAAATAGTACTGCAAAAGAGCTTTTATTTGAATGGCAACAACAAATTTCGTTGACAGACTAAAATGTTAAAGCCACAATGCACGCCTTGCCTTAACCGCGGTCAAACGAGAGAAATTTGTAAAAGTTAAGCAAAGTACTTAAAAGTTAAGGTTGTCGTTTTCACTGTTTAAAGTTTAATATATTGCGAATACACTGTCAATTTACCAAACGTTTTGAAAGTTTACTAAAAAAGTTGTAAGCGTTTAAAAACTGTGAACTGCAGAATTGTCGGCGCCATTTGCCAACATAATTTTGATCAGGCGCAAAGGGTTTTGGGCAGTTTTAAACGGAAAAAAGCTCATCATTTTGAGAAAAATTAAAAGATAGTAACGTCAGCTAATTTTTTTTATACATCCTTGCCCATATTTCTATTTAATATTAAATAAAATCCCACTAAATAAAACGAAAAACGCCTCGGACACCTTGCCCCGGTTGTTCAAAAGGTGGATAGCGCTATCCACTGGATAAATCACTATCCAGCGGATAAATATTAGCAAAACCAATTGTGTTATCCACTGGGTAATGATTTATCCGGTGGATAGCGCTGTCCACCTTTTGAACAACCGGGAGCCTGAAGATTTGGCTCATTTCTGTTTTGTTTTCTTTCGGGCGTGGGAAAAAGGATGTGAGTGTACGTGATCGAAGGCTTGTTGGCGATAATGCATCATCATTAACAGCAAAATCATCTTTAATCCTTTCACTTTCCAAGGTGCTAAACATCGAAATTTAAGGAAAATCCCAAATTGTAAAACATTGAAAAATTGAAAAACAAATGGTACCATGCAAAAGTACTGCCAAAGAAGACTATCGCAAACCACAGGCTTACCATCTTATGTTTCAACGACTCTTTTTTGTTACTTTGAAGTGAAAACTAAGCTTTGTTCTAATTTTATTTAGATGTTACTCTATGGTGGGACGGATAGGCGGAGGGCAGAAGATCTCGATTGGACGAGGCTGTGAATATCTTCATACTGTTATTCATGAAATTGGTGAGTTTTTAACTCCTATCAGTTGAGTGTCAATCTTTTTACGGAGGCCAAGAAGGGTCAATAAATAGAATTAATCGGAGTAAAGTACTGCTCAATAGTTTTCATTTGTATGGTCACTAAGTACATAACAATGAACTTAAGTTTGAAATTACATTATATGATTTGACTCAAGATTAATTAAAATTTAAATTATATTTTTAACAGTGATAATTGTTTCTTTGATCTTTTTAATAGGTCACGCCCTCGGGTTTTGGCATGAACAGTCCCGTCCCGATCGCGACAGCTATATTAACATTTACTGGAATAACATTCCATCGGGTAAGTTCGTCTATTTGCGACTTAATATATTTTTTTCAGTCATTTTTTGCATGACTGATTTTATTAAAATTGCCGTTTTTAACCTTCAAACTATGACGATGATAAAAATACACGCTTATCATGCAAACGTTTCGACTGTGTTTGAATGAAAGAGAAAAATTAAAAGTTGATATTTTCGTCCCATGTAATATATCAAGCACGAGGAAGAGTGTTTCGTCAGGATTTCCAAACACCAAGAAATGGGTTGATAAAACGAGGTGCAGCTGAGTTGTTAAACTGACTTCGAGGTGTTTGGATACCTGATGAAACACTCTTCCGAGTGTTTAATAAAGCTTCTCAAAATGAGAGAAAACAAAAGAATAAAATCGCCAAAATATCCACCGTCACGTTTATGATCTTATTTGTCCAAACTTGATGAATTTATAATGAGTTTGAGAATGAATATAGAATAATCATGTCTTTGTCACCTCTATTAGGAATTCCGCTCTCAGTTTAACAAGATGTCTTCAAGCGCGATCAACTCGCGTGGAGTGGGATATGATTATGACAGCGTGATGCATTATCACTCTACCGCCTTTGGAAATGGACGAACCACGATCAGGCGAAAAGACGGCAGTACAAAGCTGGGAAACACGCGAGGACTGAGCCCTAAAGACATAAAACAGGCCAACTTGATGTATTGTGGTAGCACACCCACTAACCGGCCTGTCACTCCCAGGCCACCTTCAGGTAAATAACAACAACTATTTACTACTTATATCTAGCTTGTTGAATTTTTTTTTCAGTGTTGTAAGCCCCTATTGCTAGAAACTTACGTTACTTAACGAGTTTTCGTCTATCTCGGCTCGGTAAAAAGAAAAAATGCCGGGTTTTGTTACCACCTTCCCCCCCCCACCATTGGAGTATGTACCTACATGTGGAGTATGTACCTACATGTGGAGTATGTACCTACATGTGGACTATGTACCTACATGTGGAGTATGTACCTACATGTGGAGTATGTACCTACATGTGGAGTATGTATCTACATTTGGAGTATGTACCTACATGTGGACTATGTACCTACATGTGGACTATGTACCTACTTGTGGAGTATGTACCTACATGTGGACTATGTACCTACTTGTGGAGTATGTACCTACTTGTGGAGTATGTACCTACATGTGGACTATGTACCTACATGTGGAGTATGTACCTACATGTGGAGTATGTACCTACATGTGGAGTATGTACCTACATGTGGAGTATGTACCTACATGTGGACTATGTACCTACATGTGGACTATGTACCTACATGTGGAGTATGTACCTACATGTGGACTATGTACCTACTTGTGGACTATGTACCTACATGTGGAGTATGTACCTACTTGTGGAGTATGTACCTACTTGCGCTATTTAATCGACATATGTGTTACAAACATTCCAATGAACTCGATTCCAGTAGAGGGAGATCAGCGGGAAATTTATTCACTTTCCTTTTACTGGCCTCTCCTTCGTTTTCTTACTAGTAATACAAGGTTAATATTTGTTCCAACTTTTCTCACTCAAACGAAATTCAAATAAAGTATTCAGAAGTTGGGGGTTATGCGGTTTACAGTGACTAGGATGAAGGACTTTCCAGAACTGTTTTGAGTGTTCGTTTAAAAGAGGGTGACCGCTTAATAAGGAGTTAAATCTCCTTAGCCAATCACAACATCCAATCCAGTGAACCAATCAGAACTCGAAACAAATGCATGTAGCTGGCGCCAAGCGCGGGAAAATGCGTGTGAGCAAGTTATGATTGGTTTGGGTTTAATTCAGCAGCTGAGATTTTAGGCGCGAGATTTTTAACCATAATCAAGCACGAAAAACGCTCTAAAATAGACGATATGTATGTTGTCAACAGGTTGTCGGTACACGGATAATCACGGCAATTGTCCTTACTGGGCCAAAAAGGGATACTGTACTAGCGACCAATGGCAAGGATTCATGAAGAATGACTGTAAGAAGAGCTGTTTCTGTAAAGGTAAAAAACACAGGACGAGCTTTGCTTCATGCGCGGCATATTATAGTATTTATAGGTTCTGTAGTGAAAGGGATATGGCGCGTTAGATAATCGTGTTGCGTTTTTGAGTCTGTCATGCCTTCTATCTATTGGCAAACCTCAGACTCGCGATGTTTCAAATTTTCCAATTTGCAATTCGATTTGGAATTCGAAGGTCGCAGGTTTTTTAGTCGCATGACTTTTCAGGACCTCCCTTGTTGAACAAAGTTGATTTGTTTATTATTTAATTTATATGCTACAACAATGGCTATTATGACGTCAAACTTTTTGAACGAAGATGTTGAGAAGCAGGACATGGCTTTTAACCCTTTAACCCCCAAGAGTGCAAAATCTAACGATTTCGAGTAAAGAGCAGGGAGAGTCTTAAATGATATTTTTTAAAATGAAAACATGTTCTCACTGTTCTCGCTGTCTTATTCGAGGTAACCTTCAACATAGGTTACAGTACCGCAGAGTTTAAAGTGGAATGGTTTATTAAACTTTGTAATCAAAACGCCAAACGGATTAAGTACATATTCTTATTTTTCATCATTTCTTTGTTGCTTAGAAACCTGCAATGACAAGAATAGGAACTGTCAATCCTGGGCACAAAGGTACTGCAATGACAGAAGATACCAAGTATGGATGTCCACAAACTGCAAGAAAAGCTGTAAAAAATGTTAAAGACGTCGTAAACTAGAGTTAAAAATTTTCTTTATTGTATAAATACAGTCGAACCTCTCCTTACGGACACCTCTCTAATACGGACACCTCTCTAATACGAACACCTCTCTAATACGGACACCTCCTTAATACGGACAGTTCTCTTGGTTCCGAAGACAAATTCATAAAATCCCTACCTCTATAATACGGACACCTCTATAGTACGGACAACTCTATAATATGGACACCTCTATAATACGGACACCTCTATGGTACGGACACCTCTATGGTACGGACACCTCTATAGTACGGACACCTCCATAGTACGGACACCTCTATAATACGGACACCTCTATGGTACGGACACCTCTATGGTACGGACACCTCTATAGTATGGATAACTCTATAGTACGGACACTTGGGTGTGTACCTTTGTAGCGTGTGAACAGGCTTCTTTTTGGCATCGCTCGCCGATTTTACTGAACCTAACCCAATTCCCCAAAAAGAAGCCTGGTGCCCGTATTAAGGAGGTCCGACTGTAAAGAATATGAACAGTGAAAATAAGGAGGCTGAAGAAAATTAAGACCAGAGTTGTGAGGCTAATCACACAGACGTAAGTTGGACCAGACGTACAGAACACTACTGAAGCAAAATAAAACGAAAGCAAACGCAAACTACTTTCGACACCGTCTGTTTATCCTTAACTCCCAGTAGTATCAGACAAATGGTACCAGACAAAAGTACTGCCGAAGAGGTTTCATTTCATGAATGGTCACACCGTAGGATTTAGTCAACAGACTCAAAAGTTAGAACAAATGGTTCCATGCAAAAGTACCGCTGAAGAGGTTTCATTTGAATGGTCACACCATAGGATTTCATCAACAGACTCAAAAGTTAGAACAAATAGTACCATGCAACAGTACTGCAGAAGAGGTTTCATTTGAATGGTCACACCATAGAGTTTCGTTGACAAACTCAAAAGTTAGAACTACACTACTTGTCACCATAATTGGACTCTGGTAGCCAAAAGGCTTAAAACTGCTCTCTACAGTTATAATTAGAGTAATTCCATCGAAATAGAAGTTGTAATGAAATTTTTCTAAAACTTTGCACAGTTATTTATTACATCTAGTACATCAAAGAAATATAATAAAAATAGGGGGTCACCATGCCCGTTTTCACGTTATAGCGCTGTAGTATATAACTAATTTGCTACCTTGTGACGGCAACATTGAAAATCCTAGCTTTGAGCAAAAGGCAACAATTATTTGCAGAAAGTTATTATTAGCAATGAAATATTAGTATTATTGTTATGATAGCAGAACAATGTCATCGTGAAAAGCCTTAAAGGTACAGAAAAAGAGAAACTGATGAAATAATAGGGCAATTTCAGCATCTGCACGCTTTCAGTAAAACGCTAAAAACTAGATTTTAAAAGTGATTCCATGGGAATATTTCAAAATCTACAGATGAGAAATTCTTTAAATTTGGATATATAATGGACAGTAGTGTTTTCTTCAAATATTTGGAATAAAAAAGATAGGTTACCATGCTTGTTTAAGAGAAAACAACCATTTATTTACTTAGCGAACTGAATTCTCAAAGGAAATCCTCTTGCTTCAAAATGCGCGCGCGCTCGTGCACGCGCAAATGACGCAAGATATTATGCGCAGTAGTGATTCGCGATGCAATACTAGGGAATCGACTTAAATTTCAGTAACATGAAAACCTTGTTTTCGACATTCTTGTACTTTTAATGTCTGTAATGAGCCGGTTGTTTATATTAACGGTACTGATTTGCATCTTCATTAAAGTATTTTCTTGCTTACTGTACATTTATTTGTCTTGTGCTTTAATTGTGTGTACAACTGAATTACCCTAAAACGAGAGGCCCTTGAAGTCCTTGAAGGTAAAATAGAATTATTGAAACTGAACGATTCAATCTAACTCTTGCTGGTTTTGCCGCTTGCAGCTTTATAAAACTAACCCAGCAAAACTGAAAAAAGCCATTAGATGGTTACATAGTGAAATGTGTCGAATAACTTACAATGTTCCATGTGCCAAATTTCGCCGAGAATTCGAAGTTGTTGGGAAGCAGAGCAAAAAACGAAAAGCTAATTTAGATTTCAGACCGATTCAAGATAGAAGTAAAATCTGCAAAGGACCGCAAACGATGTTGTAAACGATAAGTAGGATCTACGAAAGACTTAATCAGCCAAAAAAATGAACAAACAATAATAATAATAGACTGCAAGGCTGATCTGTCTACAGTAGTCACAGACTTTTCCCTTTGAGTCGAGCGCGCGAGTGCAAGCGCGGAGCGCGAGAACGAGCGCGGGGGGCGTTCTTCGTTTTCGCGCTACGCGCTCGCACTCGCGCGTGTTCGCTTCGCTCGGACTGGGCTAAAAAATAAATCGGTCTGTAGACAGACTATGACTACAGTGGAACCTTGATTTAACGAAGTCGAAGTGCCAAGGGACTGGGGAAAATTGGTTCGTTATATCGAGGGTTCGTAATATCGAAAACCTCGTTATAACGAATTTGCGAAAAACAACCAAAATGTTCGTTATATCGAGGTATAGTTAATAATTGTTTTGTAACGGTGTTACGTATTTCCGTATCTCAATAAATACATTTTAATACCTATATGAAGCTTCAGTACACTGTAAATATAACTACGGCACTGGAAAACTGTGCAGATTATACCTTTGCCCTATAGAACACACTGTTGGTCTGTTCCTCATTCATCTTTTGTCGCGCGTTGACATTTATTCGTTATATCGGGGTAGATTTTTAATGTAATGTAATGTAATGTAATGTAAATCTTTATTTAAACACGGAGAATCATCAGTTACGTTTGGGCTGCCGGATTGTGTTCGTTAAAACGAGAATTTCGTTATATCGAGGTTCGTTATATAGAGGTTCTGTTCCATACATTTTACTTGTAATTTTGCCGGACTGAAGAATATCGTTCGTCATTCCGAGGACTTCGTTATATAGAGGTTCGTTTAATCGAGGTTCCACTGTACGTAAAAAAGTTGACTTTGCGAGACACCATCACGACAGAAACCGATAAAGTAGGGTAGCAACCGTGGACAGCTGTTTCGCTCATCAGCACGGTGTAGCAAACTAAACACGACTGCAAGAATACAGGCGTAAATAGATTACACAATCAACCGCTCACCATATCATGTTCCGTACATTGGAACTAACTTATCACTCGAATTACACGTGTCACATCACGTGTTCCGGGGAACAAGGAGTACGAACATGTCACAATGGTGTCTCACAAACAAAATGTACGTGAACAAGCCACTGTAAACATTCAAACGCATGGACCCGGCCTTTTCTACAAAACGTAGACCCTGTTGATAAAGTGTATTTCGGCTTCTGGCAAAGCGTTTTAGCGAGGGTCTTCGTTTTGTAGTTTAACCCGGCCTTTTCTACAAAACGAAGACCCTATCAATAAGGTGTATTTCGGCGTCTGGCAAAGCGTTTTAGTGAAGCTCTTCGTTTTGTAGTTTGACCCGGCCTTTTCTACAAAACGAAGACCTTATCGATAAGGTGCCTCAGAAAGTGTTTCATGAGTTAGCCCATCATATCGAAAAATGGTGGTAGGAACTCCGGAGGAATCGTTTTGCTATATAAGAACGTGTTTCATGATTGTATTTCAATTGTCAAAACGTCTTCAAATTTCCTTTGGTTAAAAATCGACAAAAAGTACGCCAAAACAACCAAAGATCTGTATACATGTGGACTTTATATTCCACCGAGTAACTCAAAATATTTTGACCCTGCCTGATCTATTTGAAGAACTTGAAAAAGCGGATATCTTAAATTTCGCCTCACTAGGATCAATTCTTCTCATGGGTGACTTTAACTCGAGAACAAGTAAATATTCGGATAGTGTTTGTCATGACGGAAACAACATCATAGCAAACGATCAATCTGAATCTTCGTATTATCCCATTCGGAGGAATAGTTATGATAACGAGCTAAATAATCACGGGAAAAAACTTCTTGATATTTGCAAAAGCGCCGACCTCAAAATTTTGAACGGAAGAATTAGCGGTGATTCTTCAGGTAGAGTCACCTTTCATGGAAGGAATGGAATAAGTGTCATCGATTATGCAATATGTGACCAAGATACCCTTTCAGATGTTGCAAATTTTGTAGTTAAGGACGTTAAGTAGCCATCCCCTTTTTCGGATCACAGTTCACTTGGATAAATATTAAAACTAACATATCTGAGCTTGAATCCCCGTGCGAAAATAATCCGTTGTCACCTTTACCGAGACAGTTTCTGTGGGAAAAGGATTCCGCTCAAAAATACAAAGATAGCTTGCGCTCAGCAGATCTTCAAATGCTCATACAAGAATACATAGGTGACGAAACTCCGATCCAAGATGTTAATACAGCACTTGAAAAAGTAGAAAACATACTAATCACAGCAGCGAAACGAAGTTTAAAGATTAGGTTAGGAAAAAAGCGTAGACAGATCAAGTCATCATCAAACAAAAAATGGTTTGATAAGGAATGTCGCATTAAAAAACACGAGTTAAGGAAGCTCTCAAACCAAAAACACAGAGATCCCTTAAATATTGATTTGCGAGAGAAGTATCACATTGTTTTAACGGAATACAAAAAAATATTATGCAAAAAAAGAACTGATTACTACAATTCAACGATTATCGAACCAGAGGAAACCACTGAAAGCCCGGATAAGAAAAAATTTTGGCAGTGTTTAAAATCAATGGATGACACTCGAAAAGACAAAGATGATCTTCCATTGGTCTCAGAGGAAAGCTGGCTTCAACATTTCCACTCACTTCATTCAAATGAACCTTTAAATTCTGCACATCAGACAATAATCAATGAACTACAACAACTCGAGAGTCAGAGAAATCAGTTATGCTCTTTGGATTACTTAATCACCGAAAATGAAATACTTGTAGCTGTGAAAAGATTAAAAAATAATAAATCGTCTTTTTCAGACAAAATAAAACATGAAATGATTAAAGCTAGCCTTCATGACATGATGCCGGAATATCAAAAACTCTTTAATACAATTCTCAATCTAGGAACAATGCCTCAAACTTGGTGTGGCGGCCTTATCACACCAATATATAAATCAGGAGGAAAAAGTGATCCATCAAATTATCGAGGAATTTGTGTTTCAAGTTGTTTGGGGAAATTGTTGTTTTATCCTTAACCAAAGACTCCTTGAGCATGTTACCTCTCATGATATACTCCACAATTCTCAGATTGGACTTTTGCCCAAAAATCGTACAGCAGACCATGTCCTCACTCTGAGAACTTTAGTAGATAAATATGTGCATCCCGGGGGTGGGGGGAGGGGGGGTTTGGGTACTCCCTATAATGGGCTATACGGGGATGCTCCGCCCGAAAGGGGTACCTTTTTTAAGCTGTCGGTATATGAAAGGGTAGGGATTTCACGAGCTCAAGTATAGGAAAGGGTAGGGAAAACACCGGTTGAAGCATAAAAAAGGAAGGGATAACTGCCATTTAAGTATTATAAAAAGCGCCTCACAAAATATATCAAACAGACGCACGTAAAGGCTATATGAAAGGGGTGCCATTTTCAGTGAAAGGTATATGAAAGGGGTACCATTTTCAATGAAAGGTATATGAAAGGCATACCTTTTCTGTCAAAAACGGTATATGAAAGGGTAAGGGTTTGGACCTTGGGGCGGAGCATCCCCGTACAAAACTTTGTTGGGTACACATGGAACGAACTTGAAAAAAAATTGCCCCAACTTTTTCAAGTTGCAATCCATTTCCATCCTGGCCATCTGTAGTCAGACACTTGTGTATAGTTTCAGTGTACTGGAAGAGTAATTTTAAAGGGAATCTCGGCTGAAAAACAGTTTAAGCTCCAAAGTACACTTAATGGTTCTCTTTAACTGGTCCTGGGGTGTTATATCGATATCTCTGTAACAGGCTGGAATGCAAAGTGTTCGGTTTTTAGTTTAAATTTCCCGCGTGCCGCCATGTTTTCTTGTCGAAGATCTAAATATTTCCGACGAGCACCCCCGTTATTTTTATATGGAAGTCCCCCCCCCCCCCCCCTCCCCGGGCGTCGTACATGCTCTAGCCGTACTCCTGCGTACTCAGCTACTCAGCGTTTGAACGTACTTAACGTCGAATTATCTAAAAAGAATGATCTACCAGAAATATTGCAGCCTAGATCATCAGAAGAGGAACCTTGTGTTCCAGAGGTTTTCTTTCTTTCTCGGCTTCTACAAACTGGCGTGACAACGCGACAACGATGCGTAACACGCAACTTGTCTCTCGGAAGACTATTCTCGTTTACTACACTCGTACTATTTACAGAGTTTACAGAATTTACAGACCCAGGGTGGAGGCCTCTGTAGCCAGGGTAGAGAAAAAGATAAACGAGGACTGCCGTTATTTTCGCTTTAATATGCCTGTGAGTTTTTTCCCTTTGTGTTTGACAACAGATCTGGTTTGACAATCCAGGAAATCCAGGCAATTGTTTTTCAGTCGATGACAGACTTGATGTGAGTTGCGTCAGGAAATATAAACAGAGAACAAAAGAAGATGTGATGAAAAACAAAGCCCCTGGAGTGTATGATAAAAAATATACTGCTGTTATTTACCTACGACAGACAGACATACTGCGCACGTAGTCAGCTGAAAGCAGAGTGAACGTCTCTCTCCTAAATAGATTCGTCACGTTCGTTTGCCCTGATCTTGATATAAAAACGCGTGTCAAGATTGTCCTTTCACAACACAATCAAAGAAGACTTCAAGTTGGAATTTTCATCACTGCGCCATGTCACTGCTGATTCTTGCAAGTCTGTTGATCACGACGCAATGGTCTTCAGTTCAACTTGAGGAGGCGCCGACTCTGATTGCTACAGGTAAAATGCAGATTTATTTTCATTTGTATCGTTACACCCTACAGTCGAGGCACCTATCGTTGCCTGGCTTTATGTGATCAGCATTTACACGTTCATTATCCGAGGAAACCGTGAAACTGAAAAACGCAGTTGAGAAAGGGATATAAATTTTAAATTTTGATTCGTGCACTCGCAATTTGGTTTCTCTCTAGTGTTATGTTTATGCACGGGAGAAATATTTAAAGGTAATCGCGGATTTTTCCAGTAGTCCCAGTAAGTTAAACTGAGAGTGTGTGATACTGTTTGATTTTTCAGACCAAGCTTGTGACACGCGCAACACAACAGATGGAAATTGCTGTTACTTTCCCTTCACATACCGAGGACAAACCTATTACGACTGCACCATGGATGGGTCTGAAGGAGACAGTGAATGGTGCGCATTGAACGAAGATTATGACACAAACAAGACATGGGGATATTGTGGTAAGCGAATAACAGCTGTTAACTCTTTCACTTCCAGAGTCAATTATGGAGACATGTAGTGTTGTTCTAACTTTTGAGTCTGTGGATGAAATCCTATGGTGTGACCATTCATATGAAACCTCTTCAGCCGTACTTTTGCATGGTACTATTTGTTTTACAATTTTTTACAAAATGAAATTTGGGATTTTTCTTGAATTTAGTTTTTTGGCACATCGCGCCGCAAAAAGGTGTGGAACTTTTTGGTGCGGGTAAAAAACGTGCGTTGAAAGATTGCAAAACAGTCTGTATTTCCACCGAGAAAAGCACCCTGGGTGCAGACCCGGGGTGGGGATACTCAGGTATATTAGTGACTGGCTGGTATGAAGGCCTTTTTAGGTTTGAAATTTGCGATCTGAGGACTTTTAGAAATTGTGATTGAAAGATTTTGATGAGGACTTTTTTGGGGGCTGGCAAAATATTTATGCAGAAAGAAAAGGAACTTTTTGATGGTTGCGTTCTGGGCCATTGGACATTTTTGGGGTCTGGTTTTAGCCCAATCGTACTTTTTGGGGGTCTACACGTCATGATTATAACTAAGTAACCTCCCCCCTCCCTCCCTGGTGTGCCGGAGGCTTTTTCTCTCACATTACACGCCATTTATGTCCCGGGGGGGGGGGGGGGGGGGGGTGGCACTCCCTATAATTGGCTATACGGGGATGCTCCGCCCGAAAGGGGTACCTTTTTTAGGCTGGAGGTATGTAAAGGGGTAGGAATTTCACGAGTTGAAGTATAGGCAAGGGAAGGGAAAAACTGCCATTTAGGTATATAAAAAGGGCCTTTAAAACTTTTTGATATCTCAAATAGACGCACGTTATTGTTTCATTAACATCAATAGTGGTAACGCTTGATGTTTTTCCGTGGATATCGTTCCATAAGTTTATTGCAAGGGTATAGTAAAGAGATGCAGTGTTTCCTCTGCAGGTATATGTAAGGAGTACCATTTTCTATGGAAGGTATATGAATAGGCTACCTTTCCTGTCAAAAACGGACCTCGGGACGGAGCATCTCCATACAAAAACGTTGTTAATTCCTCCCTCTCCGCCCCAAGAGGTTTATGCCTCTTATAATTTCGCCGCGAGAAGAACCTGTGCGTTTCTTTGATAGCGCCGAACCAATAACAATCCCGCTTTTCGCTCTGGAAGTTTTGCTGATTGACTCGTTATGATCTCCTACGGGATTTTCGATCCCTCAAACATTACGATTGGGCGACTTGAATAGCGTGCGTGATTTCGAGGTGACGAACATTGCGTCCAATCCAATGATACGTTACAAAACGTCATGTTTAGCAAATTTTTAGATTTGAAGACAAAGCAGACCAAAAAGTTTTAACTTCCATGCCCAATTTCAGACTAAAAACGGCTAAAAAACACACCATTTGGATACATGTACCAATATTGAGCCAATAAAGACCAAGCGCGAAATTGGTTTTACGAGAATCGCGCTTGCTTTACTAAGCGAGAAGCGTGCGTGTGCTAGTTAAACAATAAAGCTAGTATTGTGAGTACATATTTTGCCTGTTTACAGCCGGTTTTTATGTGAGATTGTAAGACAAGTTCACGACGTCTGTTTTGCTTCTCGCTAAAAAAAACCCGGGTAAAATATTCATCAAATGAAAAAGGGAGGTTGATTTGAATTATGGAGATACTGTATTCAAGTGTAAATGTTTTTTTCTTTTTCACTAGTAACGCAGTCAACAAAACCTATCTTCGATTCGATTCTCGAAGCTACAGGAACAAATGGCAGATCTTTAGGTTTGTATTGAATCATATATACAATCAAACCAGCAAATAATACGAGGATCCGGATGGGGCTGCCAGGATCTCACGGAATCTCAATTCCTACACAGCGCTAGCTGTTACTTGGATCGTCACGCAACCCTCTTCTCTCGTGGAAGGAGCGTTGTGTGACGATTAGCCTGTGCGCAGACGTCTCCCGTGCAGGCTACGTGACGACCCATTCTTTTTATTTTCATGTAGATGGAGTCAATCTTTTCCAAGGTGATATCGTTATGTCGTCAGAAATTCGCAACAGCCCAAGAAACCGAGGGATCCTGGTACCCGGAGACGATCCGAAGAAACTGCTCCCTCAGGGGTGGGGTGCGCAGCCTCAGAAGAGACTTAGGAGGGCCCTCATCAACACAAGAAACAGTGACTTACGATGGCCAGTTGGTAGGAATGGAAAACGAGAAGTTCCTTACGAAATCACCAGATCTAATTGTAAGTTCTGATTTTATCTTTCCTTATTGGTCCATCACTTGAAATTCCTCCTCCCACCCTTAACTCTTTCATTCCCAGAGTCAATTACGGAGACATATTATGCAGTTCTAACTTTTGAATCTGTCAAGGAAATCCTATGGTGTAGCCATTGAAATCAAACCTCGTCGGCAGCACTTTTGCATGATACTTTTTGTTTTTCGGTAGTTTAAAAATGAAATTGGGTTAAATGGAACAAAGAAGAGACTGAGCTTGTGAATTACAGTTGCTTCAGTGCTCTGTCTCCATTTGCACGCATACGTACCTCGAAGGATAGAAAGGGGATAATTCAACGTGCACGAAACGCGAGGAACGTGAAAGGTGGAAGGGAAGAGACTCTCTTCTTTAACCGTTTCATTCCAGGACTCTCAACTACGGAGACATGTATTGAAACGTTTTTTAAGGTATGAAAACCGCTGCATTACCCCTGGATTACCGTGAACGATCTATTGCATCACATTGGATCATTACAAACAGTGATAAGCAAAAACAGACCACGATCAAACAATGTGAAAAGACATTCTCTCAAAATGGCACTATGGTTTGCCAACCCTGACATGATCAGCGCTCAAAACTAGAAAGCAGAAGCAGACAGCTGTTTCGGGCTTTTTGGCCCTCGTCAGTGCGCCGTAGCTGAAACATAATGAGACTCAGTGACACTTCACCTATCCAATATATGTCGCTAATCATTCTAAAAAAAAAAAAACTAAGAGAAAGATTGCACAACCCAACCTCAACTGATACATGTCAGCGCCATAACGAAAGAAACAGGGAATGGCCAACATCATTCTTCTCCTAGTGATAGAGAATTGAGTCTGTCAACGAAATCCTATGGTGTGACCATTCAAATGAAACCTCTTGCCAAGTGCTTTTGCATGGTGCCATTTGTTTTTTTAATAACGACTCAAAATATTGAAAAACAAATGGTATCATGCAAAAACACAGGGCAAGAGGTTTCACTTGAACGTTCACACCATAGGATTTCGTTGACAGACTCAATTCTCTATCACTAGGAGAAGAATGGTGTTGGCCATTCCCCGTTTCTTTCGCTATGGCGCTGACATGATTAGGGATTTTCCTTGAATTTTGATATTTGGCACTCTCGAGTGTTAAAAGGTTAACGCTTTGCGCTCCCCCTCTACATCTCTTTTCTTGCACCCACCACACAGGCAAAGAATAAACCAGTTTGAAAAATGTCAAACTCGTCATGTATTCTATTGACTTGTTTTCTTTCTGAATGGAAATTGTTTTGAATCGCAGATAACGTGCGCGGTGTCATTCAGCGCGCTATGAATCATTGGATGGAAAGAGTCAAATGCCTGCAGTTCGTTTCCAGGACTTCCAGTCACACTCGTTATCTTAGCTTTTTTGCTGGAGGCGGGTAAGTGTCAGTCTTACGCATCAATTAACAGCCGATCAGAAGTGCTAATTAGATGTGATTTTAGCGACATCAGTGTGAAATGTTTGCTGTCCAAAATGAAATGTTTACAGTCGAAAACCTTGTCTGTCTCTCGGTCTTGTCAGGATCCACGTTTTTTATGGAACGCTGCTTTTGCCTGTGCGCACATCTCTCAAGAATAGGGGCAGTACCCAGCTCTTACAAGGTCTTTTCTCATTTGCTGAGAAAACAGTAGAACAAACAACACAACTATGGATCCTAGCCCTGCAAACAATAGAGCTGCCTGATACCTAGGTCCATTGAAATTAGAGGTTCTAAAGAGCTGCGTGGTATCTGCAAGACTATGGTGAACAATGTGTGAGAGCCGCGTAACACTCGAATGAAGTGAGATGACACGTAAATGCATTTTATATGAGTGTTGAGAAGAGTAAAACCCTTACAAATCCCTCTGGACTGAAAGTCCTTGAAAGGATATGAGGACCGAGGGAATCAAAGAAAAAATATTTGACCCCTGGGGGTGCGGGTACTCTCATATATGAGCTATATAGGTATGTGCCGCTGTGAAGGGTATGGTTTTCAAGCAGTTTGGTGTGGAACAGGGTATAGAAATCAGAGTTTTGGTCTAGAATAGGGTATAATTTGCCGGGAAACTGATCAGTGGTGTGAAGAATGAAAGTCTAGAATAGGAATTAAAAATAGCAATTAGTCTGTAATAGGGTAGGAATTTTCAGTGTCTAGCTTAGTTGCAAAATCAGCTGATCACGGTCTGGTAAAGAGAAAGGGTTTCAGAGTCACAGCGGAACCCACCCCCCTTTCCGGGATTTAACCCCGGCGGGAATTCAACTTCAATCTCTGGATGACCTGGATTAGCTCTTCCAGTGCTCAAACCGACTGAGGTCAGACGGGACTTCTGCGCGCTAGTTACATAAGGCGTACTCTAATGGCTGAACTCGTTTGAAATCTATCTGATAATTTTTTCAGGTGTTATTCCATGGTCGGTCGTCAGCCAGGTTCAGGGCCTCAAAAGATCTCAATTGGAAATGGATGTGGTCACCTGGGTGTTGTTGCACATGAAATCGGTATGAAAAACATCCCTTCATGTTGTGTTAATAGCGCGTTTTGCGTCATCTCTACACAACCTAGCTAACCAACCTCCTTATAGAAACGTTTGAATGCAGAGGTCCACACAACGCGGAAGTAAAATGCACTGGTCAGCGGTTTTGCCGGATCTTTATGTAAAGATGCTCGAGCCAGACGTCACTTAAAGTGTCATCAATAAGACAAACTGAATGCAAGCCTGGTCGTTAAATAAATTAATCAGCCCATTACCGTAGAGCCAGCCTTGCATTCAGTTTGTCTTTTACAAGCTCCTTATGTTGTTGTTATTTGCCGCCTAATCTCAAGAAACAGCAATAGATGCTAGAAGACAATTTATTGTTTTTTTATTGTTGTAGGTCACGCCCTCGGGCTCTGGCACGAGCAATCCCGACCCGATAGAGACTCTTACGTCACAATCAACTGGGGCAACATCCAACAAGGTAATTTTAAACGTGTTTAAAGGAGGCTCGCTACATTTTTTTTTTGCCGTGGGGTATATGTTAAGAAATCAAAATTTCGCAGAGAAGGTATGCTTCGATTGCTTTCATACTTCGCCAAATTTATGAAATCTGGTCAAAGTTTTATTTTTCACTGGTTTCCAAGCAACGGTGGTTATCATAGAAACACTATAGTATTGCCCTTCATTCTAAACATTGCCATTTTTCTCAAATTTAGTCAGTCGACACTTAATAACCGGCGAAACTTTCAAATTTTCTAATACTCACGTATCACTAGCTGTAGACGAAGTTTGAAGATAAATTATAACACGGTTTTCGAGTAAAATCAGAAATAATTTTTACGGCAAGATATTGATAACTCCCGTATTTTTCATCTGATAAATACCTCAAAGCAAATTCAAGTTATGACTTTCTTTTTTTAAAACATCTTTGATGGTAGCAGAGACTTCGCAAAATACGTTTAATCGACTGTTCCAGTTGAGGCTTATTTTTGCTCTTATGCCCATAAAATCGAACTGCAATGCTTGGCAGAATGGTTCATCAGAACAAATCTCTTGCATGATGGCACGGAACACATCCAAATGCTGCAAATTCTAGTTCATCTGATCGTATTCGGTAAATTTAACAATCCGACAGCTTCCAATTTTCTCAGGGCCACTTAACTTCGCGCTCTTGTCTTACAGGAATGGCATACAACTTTCACAAATATGATACCAGGCGTATTGACAGTCGCGGCGTTTCTTATGATTACGACAGCATCATGCACTACTCATCCACGGCATTCGCCAACCGAGCGGGAGCAAGAACGATTGTCGGCAAGAACGGCCGCACTAACCTTGGACAGCGATATGGTTTGAGCAAGAAAGACATTCAGCAAGCGAATCTGTTGTACTGTGGAACAAGACCTGTTACCAATCCTCCTCCAAGGCCTCAAACACCTCCTCCACCAGGTGAGAAACACGGCTTTAATAACCGGCGTAACCGGTACCAAGGGCGGGAAATCGAGCATACAACGTTGTATTGATGATGACACGGAAAAAATTGTGACTTACATTAAGGGGGTTACCATTTGTCACCAATTTTCCCACCAGTGGCATAAAAAGCAACTTCCCAATATCTTCGATAACCACCTTCGCTAGGCCAGTGACGTTCACACGTATAACAGTAGATATGCTGCAAGAGGTAACTTCTATAAAGCACGCTTCAGGACTAATATCGGAAAAAAAACATCATCAGCTTTAGCAGTTGATTTTTGGGAAAAATTACCAAAAGAAATCAAAGATCTTAGTCATTTTGATTTCAAAAAAAAAGTTAAACGGTATTTATTGTCGAAACAGATATAATGTCCAACTCCAATCGTCTTCTAATTTTCGCTATTTTTTTGCTATTTTTGCTATTTGTGTGCAGTGTGTGTGTTTATGTGTTTGTAATAGATGTCTACATGTGAATTGAAACTACACAAGACTAGTGTCTAACTAGAAAACTGTATGGTTTACTTAGACGCTAGGCATTTCCTTAAACGGTATTTATATTTAGTTATTCGTCCTATTGTTTTAGTGATTTTAGTTTAGCTAGATATATATTTTCTTGTAACAAAAAAATGTCATGGAAATGTGAAAATAAAGTATTGTATTGTATTGTAGACCGATCAGTTTGTAACTAGAATGCGGCTTTTGAAGACCTGTTCCAACAAGTTCATCTAAAGGGTGCATACTATTTTCGAATTGACCAGTTTAGCCAGCCAGCTTTAACAAATAATGGCATCCTTTTAATGAATTGAGTGGTCCGGCCGGCCAGTTCTGACAAATACATGCAAGCGCCAAGGAGGATACCCGACGGATTCTTTCGATGTCATTATCTGTTCGGAAAAACAGTATCCAAGGCATCCAAGCGTTTGCACATCATTCGTGTTCTACGTTGAGGTTCTACGTTCTATCTTAGAGTACTGTTGCGTTGTTTGACACAACGCCCTTCCCGCCAATCTTTCTAATGAAGCAGAGCGAGTAATTAATATACCCTGGATACTCCTATCAGGAATTATTACAATTTGCTAAAATCTCTAAACATGAGGACAGGCGCAATGAATTCTGTATAAGGACTATGGAGAAAATTACAAAAGGTGGTCCATTTTGAAAACACCTAACCCAGATCAGGTCAAGCGCCCATGACTACTTCGTTAGAAACTTTAACACTTGGACATCTTTTAAATGCAGAACTGAACGATTCAGACGAAGCTTCTTTCCTAGTACCATTTAAATAACAAACGCAAAATTAAAGATTTGAAAAGTTAACTGTAGTTTTTAGACTACAAAACTGTACATAGGGGTTATCTATAGGAATAGTATAATTATTAGAAATATTATTAACTTAAATTAAGTCTTTGTAACCCAGTCCCAATTGTACTTAGGGGTAATCTTTAAAAATAGTATATTTTGTACATTTTGTTAACCTAAATTAAGATTTTGTAAATCCCAGTCTCAATAAGATGATTTTTGTAATTTTCGCAATACTGTAAACACATATTGTAATTCATTTTTAATGCGAAAATGTGGTAAATAAATATTATTACTAGCACTAATCACAGATTATGGAGACGCGTTCGAAGGAATTTCCGGCGGAAATGAGCCCCTGAAAAAAACCCAATAGGGGCGGCCATTTGGAAGACCGTCTACCAAAAAATCTCAAATTTTACTGCACATAAACCACAGGACAACCAACACGAAATTAGGATTGCGTTCTTCGAACGCGACTAAGAACCAATCAGAAGTCGAATCAAATATGCCTAGCCAAAGCCAAGCGCGGGAAAATGTACGCAAGCAGGTTACGATTGGTTTTGGTTTTGCTTCTGTTTGGTTGCTAAAGTAGTGCGTGTTTTTTAAACCCCTTGACTCCCAAAAGTGCCAAACATCAAACTTCAAGAAACATCCCAAATTTCATTTTGTAGAATATTGAAAAACAAATGGTACCATGCAAAAGTACTGCTGAAGAGGTTTCATTTGAATGGTCACACCATAGGATTTCTTTAACAGACTCAAAAGTTAGAACTACACAACATGTCTCCATAACTGACTCTGGGAGTGAAAGGGTTAACCAATGACAGAGGGTAGCATTGATATACAAAAGAAAACCGCTCTAAAATAAACGAAGTGCATACACCTTATTCATAAATGGCGGCGGATTTATTATTCTTTTGTATTTATTTTAATTAGCCTCACAAGCCTCGTTAGCATGTGCAAAATTCAAAAGGATTTACACGCTAAAATGAGGCTAGTGAGGCAAATTAACATAGATATAAAAGAATCATGAATCGGTTGCCATTTATGAATAAGGTGTATGTTGTCAACAGGTTGTCAGTACACGGATAATCACGGCAATTGTCCTTTCTGGGCCAAAATGGGATACTGTACTAGCGTCCAATGGCAAGGATTTATGAGGAATGGCTGTAAGAAGAGCTGCATGTGCAAAGGTAAGAAACACGGGGTAAGGATGACCTCATCTGCAGACAATTCACCGTACGTAGAAAAAAAGATGGTGGCTGTTCATTTTACCACAATACCTTGCGGACCTAACACAGCACATAAGGCACAAAGAAAGCCAAATTTTTACAATATTTGTTCCAGTACTAAGGACAATGTGTAGACTAGGTTTGAAGATTTTATAACTTTTCTTTACATTTTTATGAACGTTGTTAAGGTTTTTGTGCGCTAAGAATTATGGGTAAATGTACCAGTCGCCATCTTTTTTCCTACCGAGGATTCGAGCATGGTTAAAATCAGCAGGATCGATGAAAATGAATTCAGGAAACTATTTTTTTTTCTTATTTTCTTCCTTTCATGATTAGTTACCAGCCCCTGCGTAGACAAGAATCGGTACTGTGCAGCCTGGAAAGGTTTCTGCAATCACAGTCGCTACCGAGCCTTCATGTCCACAGACTGCAAGAAATCCTGTAACAAATGCTGACGCGTCATGTACGACCACTGAAGAGTGATATACGACAACTGAAGCGTAACATGTTTAAAAAAAGTGAATTACAACCAGCTCCAAATAAGGAAATACCCGATTCATGGTGATATTTTATGCTTTTATGATCTTTCAATCGCAATAAAGCTTTGTTTCAATCAAGTTCTTGACTTTCTTATATTGCCAATCATCAAAATTCAAGAAATGTCCCAAATTTCATTTTGTAAAATATTGGAAAACAAATGGTACCATGCAAAAGTACTGCCGAAGAGGTTTCATTTGAATGGTCACACCGTAGGATTTCGTCCACAGACTCAAAAGTTAGAACTTCACTACATGTCTCCATAACTGACTCTGGGAGTGAAGGGGTAAGATCACTTAGCAAGGCTATGTTCTAACAGTTATCACAGGGAGCCCAAAGGGAGTCTAACTATAAAATTTTTAAGCTATACGCAAAAACTAAGTTTTTCTCGTCGCCCGGAGACAAGAGTTGATCGCCTATGGCATCCGAGCGCTGCTAAAGCACAGCCTTGCTTGGAATATAAGAGCAAAAGTTTGTACATCCTATTACTAAAAAACGTCTTTTCACAGATGTTTTTTACAATTTAAAAAGGTTGTAGATAGACTGCGGCGACCCTTACTGTTTTGTTAATTCATGTACCCCAGATTAACAAGTGAGCTTTCCAGTCCGCTAAATGCTCAGGCCCCGGTTGTTTAAAAGATGGATAGCGCTATCCACCGGATAAATCACTATCCAGTGGATAAGTATTAACAAAATCCATTGTGTTATCCGCTGGATAGTGATTTATCCATCTTTTAATTGAACAACCGGGAGCTGATGGGTGCAAGGTGATTTGGTACCCAAACATTTTTGTCGTTATTATTGGAATACTAGTAACGCAAAAACAACTTCATCAAACGAAAAAAAAAGCATAACTAACAGAACTGCTATTAATAAATTTCGCTTGGGGAATCATCGACTTCGCATTGAAACAGGGAGACACACTGTTCCCAAAACTCCCGAAAATTTAAGAATTTGTTCTTTGTGCCAATCTAATGGCGTTGAAAATGAATCTCGTGATCTTGTGTTATATTCTCTTGCGCATTGTATAAAACGTTTCGCACCAAATTTTTTGACGAAGTCGCTGAAAAATACAACTTGTTGTTGTTGTTAATATGGTGAACGGGTCATTGTGAAATCTATTTGCGCTGGCTTTTGCTGGCGACATTCAATTCGCTACACCGTGCTTATGAGTTGCAATAACAACCAAACGGCTGTCCACGGTTGCGATCCTACTTTACCGGTTTCTGTCGTGACTGGTGTCTCGCAAAGTCTATTTTTTTATGTAGTCAGATCAGCCCTGCAGTTTATTGAATAGTTAATAGACCCGGACACCAAGTAAGGTTCCTTTAACGAAAAAGATCGGTCTGTTAAATGACTAAACTACCCGTTTAAGTCAGTTAACGAAGCGACTCCGACCTGTACAGACAATTCTGAGTAATCGTCTTTCCCTTGAAAAAGGTGCCATTTTTCGGTTTTGGGCCTTACTGAAAAAGGTATCAATTTTCAATTTTTACCCCAGCACTTATACTTGCGAGTAACCCTCGCACGCAACCACTCGCCAAACTCTCAGATTATTTGAGGAGCGGTTTCGTTGGGTACTTCTCTAACTTCGTTGTACGTCAAATGACAGAAACAATTTCACAATTGCATGCAACGGCGTTCAGACGGTGAGAATCATTAGAAACGGCAATGGACGAAGAAATAAATATTTTTAGCGCTAACGGCACGGAACAGGCTGCAATATACGAACTGTGTTGTATTCTAGATCTGTCGGAGGGTGGCGTGAAGTGATCATACTCGCGTGCGAACCTCGCGCGCATCCACTAGCCCGCCCCAGCACATGAATGTTAAACTCCTACACACGTACGCACTTCAAAGGAAAGGCAGCGGACGAGGGAAAATGAGGCAGTTAAAATATGTATATTCTTGACATATTCTAGACTATTTCTAGATCGCGAGAAATTACTAAGGGAACACGAACCGCTGATACTCGCATGTGGGTCTCGCGCGCATCCACTCAGCGTTCTTAGCATTCAACGACAAGCTAACTCACCTCAAAACACTGGACTGTTCAAGGCATTCTGATCGTAGGATCTAAGGAAAGGTGACGGCTAAAGAAAGTATATTGCGACGCCAAATGAATAGGCTACAAAAATGCGGACGGTTTCACAGCCTAGATCGCGAAAACTAAACAAGGGAGGCGCGAAGTGCTAATACGCGCGCGCGACTGACACGCGTGTTTCGCGCACTCAATGGCCGTACTCTCCAGTGTTAGTAGTCATCAACACACACAATTGTAGACTTTCTCAAAGTCCGTTTTTGGTATTTTCGTTTTGGGTGGCCGGGCGGAGAACGGACTTTTCTCGCCTGCAGCGCGCCATATTTTACCGACCTGTTTTTAGGTCGGCGGTGTGTCGGGGGTGTGGCAGCATTGATGTCCAATCAGAGAGCGCTAAGTTTCATGACGTCGCTTTCCGGGAAACTTGATCCTTTGCTTGCTCACGCGTTCACGAGGTGAAGAACTGCGAGGAAAATGAATGAAGAGGAAGCTATAAACTAAGCTTAGTTTTGAAGAAATTCGAGAAAATCAACGCAAAGTAGTTGAAGCTGACATTAGTGGTCGAGATGTGTTAATGATTGGTTCAGGAAAAAGTCTCACATTCCACATCGCGCCGTTTGTTCTGCCGAGATTTCTTTAAACATGGCGAAAGAAGTATTGTAGAAACAGTTTGCCTCGTTATTTTTCCATTGGTTTCACTGATGAAAGATTAGGTATCATTTCTTCGCGAGAAAGGAGTCAAGGCTGTTGTATTGGGTCCAGAAAGTTCCGAGTCGGGTCATCCCCATTCATTGTGGAATTCAGACTATCCAGTCATTTGAGAACTGTTTATTTTACCAGCCCAACCAATATTTTCGCGCCAACAATATGCAAATTAAATTCGATTTCGTGCAGACGAAACAAGTCGACTCGCGACTTCGTCGCTCGCTTTGCGCGACTTCGTCGCGCTCTCGGGGGCTTCGCAGTCGACTTGTGTGCAAGTCTAACACAATTGCAGTCACTCGAGAGAAGGCCACGCAAAAAATGTTACTCCTGCTTGGGCGTGTCATATTTTCGCTGTTTGCTTAAAAAATTCCTGCATTTTGCGATAAAGAAGAAATACTGCTCACGATCTAAGCTTTAATTTGGTACCCATGAGGTGATTAGGATTGTGGGTTTTGAGTTGGTGTGGTAGATGATATTACAGAAGTGTGTCACCTTTTGATAACAAGAGAGCAGAGTATGCGATAATTATCATATCATTTCCGTTATGCCAGACAAAATGTAAACATGGACATTGTTTCATTTGTTTGTATACTGAGCTTATTCAGTATGAATACTACACGCAATGCGGCGATAAGGTCATTCTCTGTTACCATTAGAATTCTTCATTATCTTGAAAAATAATGTTAACCAGCCTCACGAGTTCGTTTAATTGAATAAAAAGGATTTGTGTTGGAGTTATAAGCCCTGATATCAATTTCACAAAAGGAAATACACTTGATTGTGAAGAAAATCCGGAAAGTTGCTGACAGATGTGATATTAATTTAGGAGCAAGTAGCGTCAAGATATTTCGGGGCTTATATATCAACGTTCTTTATAGAACACAAAAGAAGAGGTGACGAAAAACTGAGATTCGAGACGGCATATTAAAAGTAAATCTCCCGCTGCTCTTTTACCTATAATGTCAACGATTGTGAAATACTGCGCGCGTAAAAAGATTAGAGTAAACGCCTCGTTGCTAAATAGATATCACGTCCGTTTGCCTTGTTCAGGTTATAAAAGTGCGGGTGTCGATTGGGCTCTTTCACAGCTCAAGGGAAGAGAACTTGCACTTGGGTGTTTTTATAATTGCACGATGTCGCTGTTAGTTTTTGTTAGTTTGCTGCTGACAGCGCACTGCGTAACCTCGGTGGAACGAGACCAGCGTATGATTGTTACAGGTAAAGTGCAAATCGATTTCTTGTATATTTTCAGAAAAGGCACTTTTAGCCTGAAACGATTTGATGAAAAAGCAAGGCTGATAAACGGTACGGAAACGACTATATCTGTAAAAACGACTTTATCTGGAAACGACTTTATTTGTAAGACCCTGAAGAAGAAAGGCTGTGTCTTTCGAAATATTGGATATTTTACAAATATAGTCGTTTCCGTACCGTTTATCAGCCTTGCTTTTTCATCAAATCGTTTCATTATTTTATAGCTGATTAGATCCTTTACTACACGATCCGGTGCATCTATTTCGTTACGGTGGTCTTTGCAAATACAGTTACTTGTTAACTTTTTAGCCTGTCTGTTTTTAACAGCGCTTAGCCGGTTTTCCAATTCTTTATCAGTTTAAAAGACAGGAAGATTGAGAAACATTTAAGAGGAAACCTAAATACAGAGGTGTATGATTTTTACTGCGCGCACTCTAGTTTTGCTCGCTGATTGGTTTTGATGTGATACTGATTGATTTTACAGACCAAGTCTGCGACACACGCAAAACAATCGATGGAAATTGTTGCGTGTTTCCCTTTATATACCGAGATGAAACTTACTACGAATGCACTACAAAAAACTATGACAGCGAGTGGTGCTCACTGGATGAAGATTATGATAAACATAAAAGATTTAAAGCTTGTGGTAAGTGGATATCTTTATATATTTGGTCATATTTATAATCTTACTGAACATGCGGCGAACTCTATTGAGACCGGGGCACCAGTGTGTGTTTTTTGAGCCGTTTCGATCGGAAAATGGGTTTAGAATGTTACAATTGTGGCACGGTCTCAAATAAACTAAATGCCCGGCAGTCAGAAATTTTCACAAAATTTTCACTGAAAGGCTCTTTCAAACCTTTTGAGAGTATTCGATGTTCCTTTAGAAATGTCAAGCGCTTCCAAAAATTATTTTGCTTTTCCAGTTGACGAAATATCCAAGCTTGGGCATACCTAGACTTGCACACAAGTCGACTGCGAAGCCCCCGAGAGCGCGACGAAGTCGCGCAAAGCGAGCGACGAAGTCGCGAGTCGACTTGTTTCGTCTGCACGAAATCGAATTTAATTTGCATATTGTTGGCGCGAAAATATTGGTTGGGCTGGTAAAATAAACAGTTCTCAAATGACTGGATAGTCTGAATTCCACAATAAATGGGGATGACCCGACTCGGAACTTTCTGGACCCAATACAACAGCCTTGACTCCTTTCTCGCGAAGAAATGATACCTAATCTTTCATCAGTGAAACCAATGGAAAAATAACGAGGCAAACTGTTTCTACAATACTTCTTTCGCCATGTTTAAAGAAATCTCGGCAGAACAAACGGCGCGATGTGGAATGTGAGACTTTTTCCTGAACCAATCATTAACACATCTCGACCACTAATGTCAGCTTCAACTACTTTGCGTTGATTTTCTCGAATTTCTTCAAAACTAAGCTTAGTTTATAGCTTCCTCTTCATTCATTTTCCTCGCAGTTCTTCACCTCGTGAACGCGTGAGCAAGCAAAGGATCAAGTTTCCCGGAAAGCGACGTCATGAAACTTAGCGCTCTCTGATTGGACATCAATGCTGCCACACCCCCGACACACCACCGACCTAAAAACAGGTCGGTAAAATATGGCGCGCTGCAGGCGAGAAAAGTCCGTTCTCCGCCCGGCCACCCAAAACGAAAATACCAAAAACGGACTTTGAGAAAGTCTACAATTGTGTGTATTCGCTCCGATTCGCTCCGATTCGCTCCGACGAAGGGCTAGCGCTCGAAACGTCAGCTATTTGAATCTTTTTACGGTGGTCAATTTACCTTATCGACTCAGTCGATAAAACTAAATTCTCGTGTTTCATCCCCCCACCGACGCAGCACCACAGTTTCTCTAGAAACTAACCCCATACAATTGTGTGTGTTGATGACTACTAACACTGGAGAGTACGGCCATTGAGTGCGCGAAACACGCGTGTCAGTCGCGCGCGCGTATTAGCACTTCGCGCCTCCCTTGTTTAGTTTTCGCGATCTAGGCTGTGAAACCGTCCGCATTTTTGTAGCCTATTCATTTGGCGTCGCAATATACTTTCTTTAGCCGTCACCTTTCCTTAGATCCTACGATCAGAATGCCTTGAACAGTCCAGTGTTTTGAGGTGAGTTAGCTTGTCGTTGAATGCTAAGAACGCTGAGTGGATGCGCGCGAGACCCACATGCGAGTATCAGCGGTTCGTGTTCCCTTAGTAATTTCTCGCGATCTAGAAATAGTCTAGAATATGTCAAGAATATACATATTTTAACTGCCTCATTTTCCCTCGTCCGCTGCCTTTCCTTTGAAGTGCGTACGTGTGTAGGAGTTTAACATTCATGTGCTGGGGCGGGCTAGTGGATGCGCGCGAGGTTCGCACGCGAGTATGATCACTTCACGCCACCCTCCGACAGATCTAGAATACAACACAGTTCGTATATTGCAGCCTGTTCCGTGCCGTTAGCGCTAAAAATATTTATTTCTTCGTCCATTGCCGTTTCTAATGATTCTCACCGTCTGAACGCCGTTGCATGCAATTGTGAAATTGTTTCTGTCATTTGACGTACAACGAAGTTAGAGAAGTACCCAACGAAACCGCTCCTCAAATAATCTGAGAGTTTGGCGAGTGGTTGCGTGCGAGGGTTACTCGCAAGTATAAGTGCTGGGGTAAAAATTGAAAATTGATACCTTTTTCAGTAAGGCCCAAAACCGAAAAATGGCACCTTTTTCAAGGGAAAGACGATTACTCAGAATTGTCTGTACAGGACGAAATATCCAAGCTTGGGCATACTATAAGATCGCTATGTTCTTGACACCGGCTTAGAAAATTTCTGCAGACTGCCGGGCACGGCCTCAAATAGACTAAATGCCCGGCAGTAAGAAATTTTCATAGAATTTTCACTGAAAGGCTCTTTCAAACCTTTTGAGAGTATTCGATGTTCGTTTAGAAATGTCAAGCGTTTCCAAAAATTATTTTGCTTTTCTAGTTGACGAAATATTCAAGCTCCCGGGGCATACTATAAGATCGCTGTGTTCACGGAGACTGCCGGGCACGGCCTCAAATAGACTAAATGCCCGGCAGTCAGACATTTTCACAGAAGTTGACTTTAAATAATACTTTCAAATAATTTTGGAAATCGCTTGACATTTCTAAACGAACTTTGAATACTCTTAAGAGGTTTGAGTGAGACATTCAGTCAAAATTCTGTGAAAATTTCTGACTGCCGGGCATTTAGTCTTTTTTGAGGCCGTGCCCGGCAGTCTCCGTGAACATAGCGATCTTCCAGTATGCCCAAGCTTGAATATTTCGTCACTGACTAGAAAAGCAAAATAATTTTTGGAAGTGCTTGACATTTCTAAACGAACATCGAATACTCTCAAAAGGTTTGAAAGAGCCTTTCAGTGAAAATTCTATGAAAATGTGTCACTGCCGGGCATTTAGTTTATTTGAGGCCGTGCGGCGGGGCAGTCTGTGTCGAGAACATAGCGATCTTATAGTATGCCCAAGCTTGGATATTTCGTCAACTGGAAAATCAAAAAACAATTGGGAATCGCTTGACATTTCTAAAGGAACTTTGAATATTCTTAAGAGGTTTGAGTGAGACGTTCAGTCGAAACTCTGTGAAAATTTCTGACTGCGAGTCCCAGCAGAAATTTTCTAAGTGTCGAGAACATAGCGATCTTACGGTATGCCCAAGCTTGGATATTTCGTCAACTGGAAAAGCAAAATAATTTTTGGAAGCGCTTGACATTTCTAAAGGAACATCGAATACTCTCAAAAGGTTTGAAAGAGCCTTTCAGTGAAAATTTTGTGAAAATTTCTGACTGCCGGGCATTTAGTCTATTTGAGACCGTGCCCGGCTGCCGGGCATTTAGCCACAGCGGTATAAAATGGGCATGTTTTGCTAAACGTGAAATCTGCAAAGGACCGCAAACGATAATGCTGCTAACGGTATACGTAGGTCCGCGGAAGACCTAACCAGCCAAAAAATGAACAAACATACAATAAACTGCAGGGCTGATCTGACTACGTGAAAAAAGACTTTGCGAGACACCATCACAACAGAAACCGATATAGTAGGCCTGATCGCAACCGTGGACAGCCGTTTTGTTGTTATTGCAACTTATTTCACGTTTATTTTTATATATTTTGGGACCGTACGTCTTTACAGATCCGATATACTGTGTTCTTTAAGCATGGTTTTGTCCATGCGTTTGAATGTTCAGATCGGCTTTGTCCATCTACATTTTTCTTTGCGAGACATCTTTGCGACACTGTGGGATCTTTGGTCCTCGGAACACGTGATGTGGCATAGTACGGAACCTGATATGGTGAACGGGTCATTGTGAAATCTATTTGCGCTGGCTTCTTGCTGGCGACATTTTAATAGTTTGCTACACCGTGCTGATGAGTTGCAATAACAACGAAACGGCTGTCCACGGTTGCGATCTCGATGGTGTGTCGCAAAGTCTTTTTTTACGTAGTCAGATCAGCCCTGCAGTTTATTTTATGTTTTGCTAGCCTAAGTATGTTCGATTAAACGCCCCTAGCTTTCAAGAGCGATGAGAGGCCGGTCTGTATTCCCAGACTAAAGTCACAATAGAAAAATGTTTTAAATCACCATTTCCATCTTAAATGTTCAGCTGTATGTTGTAGTCTGAATTCAGGAACGGACCGCGCACTAACAGCGGAGTTTAGCCGGGTCTCTAGTCCAGAAGAGTGTTGAAGAAAAACATGGTCTGGCCCGAGGGGGGTACTCCTCGAGAATTTGGGTGGGGGTGTGCGGCACTCTTCTTAAAACCCTTACCCTATTTCAGACCAAAATATGCGATTTTCCCTACCCTATTTCAGACCTGACCCAAAAAAATAAGCCTTCCCTCTCCTCGCTTGCCTCGCGCTCCGCGCTCCTTGTTCGCGCTTCACGCACGCGCAC